>JANSVA010000002.1:15657627-15669485 GCA_025504915.1 Erythroxylum reticulatum | reverse complement strand
GTCTTGTCATCTTCCAGTTGAGTTAGAGCATCGTGCATATTGGGCTACCAAATTTCTTAACTTTGATTTGTTTGCTGTAGGTGTTAAGAGACTTATGTAGCTTCACGAGCTTGAAGAGTTCCGTTTGGATGCTTATAACAATTCGAAGCTGTATAAGGAGCGTGTGAAGAAGTGGCATGACAAGAAGATCTTCCATCGACACTTTAAGGTAGGTGACCAGGTATTGATCTACAACTCCCGTCTTCGTCTTCTTCCAAGAAAGCTTAAGTTAAGGTGGTATGGTCCATTCACTTTTATCCAAGTCCTTCCTCTTAAGGTCCTTGAGGTAAAACAAGAAAATGAAAACCCTTTCAAGGTAAATAGACAACGAGCTAAATTGTATATGCCCAGGTTTGTGGATAACTCTGAGGAGCGATTGTCTCTTCATAACACTTCGCCTCCTTGAACGCAGTGCATACCTTCCAGTAGGACTGTAATTTTCTTTCTTTTCTTTTCTCGTTATTTCTTTTGTGTTTCTTTCTAGTTTAATGCATTTTTTTAGTTGTTTTGAGTTTTCTTTAGTTTTGCATGGTTGCTGACAAAGAGTTCTTGGCTGATTCTTTTTCAGGGAAGTTTTTTTCTCCTCTTTCCCCTCTTTGTGTTTGATTGTTGACTATTTAAACATTAGGGACAATGTTCATATTAAGTGCGTGGGGGATTGAGATTATCTACATGTTGATTTTTATAATATTAATGTTGATGTTGAGAGATACACACTTGAATGGTTGCAATTCTTTTGGTAGCAAACTTGGGTCCCATTTGTGATGAATTTGACCATATGATTATGTTAAAGTAGTTGGATGGAGAATTGAGTTACATGCTTGAACTTGGATTAAGCAGCTTAAGAGGATAGTGAACCATGTGGATTGATTAAATTAGTCAACTGCATAAACTTAGTCAATAACTAATGCTGAGTGATGAGGCAATGTATAAAGTTTTGATGGATTTTCATTTTAACGCATGTGAGGTCTTGAGCTATATGACTGCATTTCATAGTCATTTATTTTCTTTGTTGTATGTGATGCTTCCCTATATGGATTGCCTTTAGAACTTGCTCTGAACCTGTTTGATACTGCTAGTTACATACTTTATAGACATGATAAAGGCTTTCTTTGTTTTTAACCTTTAGCTTAAATGACCCACCAAGTCATTTTTCCCTTGTTACCCCCTTTGAGCCTTTGACCTTGTTTGTTTTCATATTAATCACATTACATTGAAACCTGAAATCTTTTAGCCTGACCCTTTTATAAGTTAAATGAAGTAGTAAGTATTTGATTCCTTGATTTAGGGACTTTTGTTTTACATGCTATTCTGAGACATTTTAGAGGTACATCTATTCAGTTGTTGTTGATTTATGCTACTACTATCTTATTTTATGTAAATGTTATAAAAAAACAAAAACAAAACAAAAAAAAAGAAAAAAAGAAGAAGAAAAAGAAAGAAAATGATCAAACAGTGGCATTGGATAGTGATGAGTAGTTGTAATCCTGTGTTTCTATTTGCACATCTCAGAATTTCTTTTAGATTGTTCCACGTTACTTAGTGCTTTATGAATGCTTGTGAGTAGCCTTTGTTCTTTTTACTTTACCTCCACCTAAGCCCCACTACAACCTTTAGTGAAAGCCCTTTTGATCCATGATGGCAAGTACTCTATGTAGTGGAAAATAGGTGAATTTGCAAGCTTATGGTAGTGTAATCTCTTAGAGAAAGCCTTGAATGAAACATAACCCTTATACAGTTGAGTGACATGAGTGAATATTGTGAGGAAAGTTCATTTTAATTTTATGCTTTCTTTTGATCAAAAATATCTACCTTTGATTTTGATTATATGCATTGATGAAAATATTATAATACATGTTATAACTTGACACTTGAATTTGCCGAAGTTTAAGGAATTGCAAATACTTGATTTTCATTGAAAATGAAATGACAAAATATGTTGTTTGTGATCTAAGTAAGTTGCTTGAGGACAAGCAAGAATTTAAGTGTGGGGGTGTTGTTAATGGACATTTTATATTGATTTTAGATACATAATTTGCTAAACTCTTGTCCATGTAATATTTAAATTGCACTAATTAAGAATTATTTGTTTTAATTTTAGGTACACATTAGATTTGGAATTTTTAAAAGCCTAAAGCAAGGAAAGTTCTAAAAGTAAGAAAGGATATTAAAAAAAAGAAAAACGTTAATGTTTTGGATGTTAACATTTTTGGCCAAGGAAAATGAGAGCTTGTGCATGAATCAAAGGTTTAAAGTTGGGAACTAAAAAGGTGGACAGTAAGGGTTTAACGGAATGAAACAGAGAGAGCTGGAAAAACAAGAAGCATGGTTGGGTTTGCATGAAAGGTGGACCAAACCATAATTTTTGTTTATCACTTCAAGGCATCAAAGTATAAGATAGAAAAGTTGAAGCAGCTAGTAACGTGAAGCAATGGTGGTAGCGTAGAGAAGAAAATGAGGGCGTAAATGTTGAAAAAGAAGGGGACCAAAAAACTTAAAAAAAAAAATCAATACAGAGACAAAAATCAAACACGGAAGCTGCGGCACAATCAAAGGAAGAAAGCAATTGGCAGTGGAGAGTTGAAAGGCGTGAATGAGGGATGGAATTGATTTAATATGGTAAGACAAAAAGAGAAAGGAATTGGCGGCATCATAGAGAAAAAAATGAAGAAGTGAGGTGCTTGAATAGTGGAGAAACTAAGCAACATTAATTGGTCACTTCAACTACAGTGGGTTTAGCGTGGTTTGAAAATAGTCGGCTGGTGGCTTGTGGAGGCTGTGTTGTTTTTAGCATGGGTCAGCTACGTGTGTGTTTTTGGGGGTAGAGTGTGAGTGGTGCTATGTGGGCAACGTGAGAGTTGAGCATGCTGGCTGGAAAAAGAAGAGAAGAATAACGCTACATAGATGCTGGCTGGGACGTAAAGAGAGGGTCCACCACTCACATACACTCTTTATTCACACGTTGACAGCTAGTTAAGTGGAGATTAAAAAACACATGAAGCAGCTAGTGGAAAGAGAGACTCCACTTATTCATATCACCCACGTTACACCACTATAGAGGACGTGAGCAGCTGTGGCAAGAGGTGAACAACAAGTAGTTGGTGGCAACAAAAGAAGCACACACGTTGAAGCAAGATGGGGTATAGATCAAATACGTTAGCTGGTGAAGACGAAAGGCGACGTTGCACATGGTGGCTTAGGAGTTAAAACACGTTGCAGTTGTGGAGTACAGAAACACGTGGAGCTGAAAAGGAAAAATGTTACAACTAGTTGTATAAAAAGAAAACGTTCGAGTTGGTGGAGACCAAAAGGGACGTTGGTGCTAGAAGAAGCAACAGGTGGCAACGAAACAAGCAACAGTTAATAGAGGAGACACCTGGTGGAAGTAGCTACGTTGAAGCAAAACATTGAAGCTAGTGTCGCGATAAAAATACAGCTGTGGGAGAACAATCAATATTGGTTGTTTTTAATTTTTTAAAATTCCTTATTTATTTTAATTGTGTGGATTTAATCAATGCAACCATATATTATGACCACAATTTATGTTACATTGATGAACATGCATGAGTAAGTTTTTTTTCCTCGGTTAAGGTTAAGATTGATATTGGATTAGGATAATTTTTGTGGTATAGAATTTTGCTTGATTGAATGTATATTTAGTTTTAATTTAGTTTGATCACCTAGATTAAGGCCTTAGATGATTAAATGCCATAACTAATGGGATTTAATTTGTCAGAAAATTAATCAAGTGACATACTTGAGACTAAAGTGTAGACCAGCCTTAGGATCTTGTGTGAGGATACTTAGGATTAACAAACTTAGTTTTAGGCTTCTTGAATTGAGTGCCTTTTATTTCGAATTATCTATGAACCAAGTGGGTGACTCGGATTTGGAAGAGAAGGGAATCCCCATGAACATTGGGTTTGACTTGCTTTAATGAAGTAATTCCTAGATCAATCCACTATTATAATTTTTAGTGTCCAATCCAATTGAAATCCGATGCATTAACTGATTTATATCATTTGATTAAATCTAGTCGTTTTAATTCATATCTTGCATTTTTCATATTTCCTTGATTTGCTTACTTTAATTTATTTTGTTTTCAATTCAATCAATTCTTGATGGTTTGAGTAAATTTTTATCGTTTAATTTAATTGTCTTGCGTGTTGGAATTCCCTTGGTTACGATATCCGATTCTTATCGTTTTATATTACTTGCCGATGGGGTGCGTTTGCCTCTAACTGGTCTAGATAGAATTTAATTTATATTGTTTTGATTAGACCGCAACATGCTGATCATTTTATGTGTCACAACTTATGAATCAATGCTAAGAACATAAGGTCTTGATTTTGTATGATTGCTTATTACTTAATTTGAAATATACAGTTACAATTGTTAATACATTTATAGGCTTTGGTATTGGCTTGAGATATGGGTATTAGTGGCATAAGGATGGTGATCACTTTATGTCTTATAACTAATGGATCAATCTTAAGAAAATAGGAAGTATCATTAGCTCTTTCTAAATATAGAATGTGATCAAAATACATAAACTTGGAAAGTGTGCTTTTGTCTAATTATCCAACTCAAATTGGTTCATTGTTCATAAAACTAAATATTGAAGTAACATCAATAAGAACAACCATTTGGCTATAACATTTCAATAATAAATGAACAAATTTCTTTTATTTGATATATAATGGATTTGTTGTTAAGGGATCAATACTAAGTGAATGACATTATGTTTTGAAATATTGGTTGTTTTCTATCTGTTGAGAAGAAAAGTTAATATAAGAGAAAGTTGAATGAACAAAGTATTCCATACAATAAATAAATTTGGAATAACTTGAACCTATTTGATTGATGGTTATGTTTAATTTGGTTAATAAAGAAAAGTTCTCAAACATATAAGAACTGTGAGAAATCTAATATTCTTGTATTGTTTGTAACATGTAGTGAATAGGTAGTAAAGTAGAGAGATAGATTGATAAATTGTGTAACTCCTATTTTTTGTTTCATTTTGTCTATCATTATAATTTTATTGAGTTACAATTATGTTCATTAAGTTTCTTAATAAGTAGTAGAATTATTTATCTTATCCTAAAGCAGTTAATGATATAAGCAATGACTGTTAAATTTAAGATTGAGTTCAATAAGTACAATTTCTCACTACGAAATTAAAGATAATACCTATTCTATAAATACAATTCCTTAGCAACTATTAGGGAAAGGCCAACGAACGTCATTGATGATGCCAAATTGAAAGATATGGATGTGAATGTTAATGTAAATTTTATACCTTTAGCCAATAAATGCTAATGCAAGTCTTACACTTTTTAGATATTAAATTTCATTTTATTAATTGATTAAAACAATATTTTGAGTAATTTATTCTCTCTGCTCACGTTATTGTTGGGCTACAAAATAGGGACAAATTAACTTACTAAACTTTCGAGTCTTTGTCATGGTCAAACTTCTTTACATTTGCTTCCTCTGTCATTGAACAATATTATGACTCATCAATTTGATTGTTAAATGTTTATCAAAGTGTACATATACAAGTGGATGTTCATAAATAACTTAAGTAGTCCTATATATTGATTATTTCAAGTGGATGAGCATATTAGTGTAAGGCCAGATGTGGATTCATGCATCATATGCACCATAAAGCAACAAAAGTTTGAAAATCTAAATTCCGACCCTATGACATCCCCAAAAGCCAAAATCTTAAATGCATGTATAAACAGATTATGTGAACATGGTATAACAGTACATGTACCTTTTTATTCTCCTCCTTTCTTAATTCTTCTCCTTGTTTGGGTTGTTGTAAACACCAACTTGATCACTCAAGAACATATAAAGATGAAGAAGAAACAATGTGTAAGTGTGGTTAGAGCACCAAACTAGATGAGTTCAAGCAGATGCTCTAATGGAGAGAAAGATGAAGACTATGCTGTATGCACTTTGATTCATGCAAAAATTGCATAAAGTACATAAACAAGACTCAAGGCACTTCTCTCTAACTCTAAAACTTTTCTAGACACCTTATTCTCTCACTTGAGTGTGTTTTTGACTAGTTAGGTCTTTCGTATATCTGTTGAGCCTTCGGTCACGATCGTGGCCTACTTAAAAATAACTATACACACTTTATTTTTTGTCTGATCTTTTATGCGTGTGACCATTAGGCTCCCCGTTATTTTGGGTAGTTGAAATAACTCTTAATATGAGCAAATCATGGATGGTTTCATGCCACTAGAATTAATTATTAATTCAATCAAATCATGAAGAGTTTCATGATGCCAATTTATCGGAATATAAGTTTATTAACACACAAACTCTTCGATAGATAACTATCCGACTTACAAACCTTTCTATAGACAATTACTGTACAATTTGTCCTTTCACCATAGTATACCTCATTTGGTTTAGAGTATGGCTTATGTGTCAACTCTCACTAGACTGACTATGTCATATCTAGTCCAAGTAATTTTAGTTCTTGTCCTGGGATCTCATTACTCCATGTGTCATTGAAAGCTCTCTTCATGACACATAACTACTTTGGCCAGAGACTCCTGAGTAATGACCCTAACGAGAGGCCGTGGGTATCATCTCCTTCTATTAAAAGTGGTGAATCCTTTATTGGCTATCCAAGTACCTTCGAATACCAATAGCTGTACCCAATCACCACCCTATAAGTGACCTCGTCTTGATGCAACAAGGAATGATGTCAAAACACATGATCAGTATCGACGATGTCCTTGAGTACCTCAAGTCTAAGGATATTTGCACCATTGTTATGATGAGATTAATCATTGACATTTTATAGATCATCCATATGATAATCTCATAGCAGGTCATCCGATGTACTTACAACTTTTAATAAGCATTCATATGTTAACTCTAAACATCCCATGCTTACAATTTCTGAGATCCACTACTTGATCAAATCAATGAGTATAACATGTGATAGTCTATCCAGATTAATAATTTCCTATCTTATTAATCCCATGACTAGGGATAATTTAGATAGTCTATCGAGATTAATAATGTCCTATCTTATTAATCCCATGACTAGGGATAATTTAGATACTAACATAATTGCACATGATAGGAATCTCATTATCATGATCTCATAATGATTTCCTTCATGCTATATTTTGTATAATGGGCTTCATTAATTCGATTAAAAATTGAAATCAATTTATAAATAAACGAACATAAAATTAATGAAAAATTGCCTTTTGCTTTATTAATCAAAATAAAGTTTGTATAAAAGTGCTAAAGGTGATTGCCTGTAGAGCACTACTCTAACAATCTTCCAATTGCACTAAAGCCAACCGCCTTTATATCTAATACCATAAGCGAGTACACTAGAATCAATTTTTATTTGAGGAAGTGGCTTAGTCAAAGGATTAACGATGTTCTAATTTGTGGGTCTCTCTATTTTCACATCATCTCTATCAATAATCTTCCTAATCAGGTGATATCTCTTGAGTATGTTCTTGGACTTCTGATGAGACCTTGGTTCCTTGGCTTGAGCAATATCCCTATTGTTGTCATAGTATAACAATATCGGGTCTACAATGCTTGGAACCACTCTAAGTTCTATAAAGAATTTCTTGATCTAAGCAGTTTCTTTTTCTACTTCTGCAGCTGCAATGTACTCTAACTAGGTCATTGAATCTGCAGTCGTTTCTTGTTTGAAACTCTTCTAACTGACTGCTCCACCATTCAGTGTAGAAACATAACCTATATAAGATTTGGAGTCATCTTGGTTAGACTAAAAATTGGCATTCGTAAGCCCGCTCACTATGAGATCTCCATTTGCATATATCAAGAATACATCCTTAATCCTTCTCAAGTACTTTAGGATATTCTTGATAGCCACCTAGTGACACTCACCAGGATCCAATTGATATCTGCTTGTAACACTTAGAGCATACGATGTATCGGGTCTTGTATATAACATAACCTACATGATTGATCCTATTGTTAAAGCATATAGGATCATACTCATGCGAGTCCTTTCATCTTGCATCTTGGGATATAGATTTCAAGACTTTTATCCTATGAATCATGGGAAGAAACCCTCTCTTGGACTGCTCCATGATAAACCTCTTTAGCACTTTATCTATGTATGTAGACTGTGAAAGACCTAGTAACTTCCTTGATCTATCTCTATAGATCTTTATTCCTAATATATAAGTTGCTTCTCCAAGGTCTTACATGGAAAAATTTCGGGACAACCAAATTTTGACTGTTTGCAAACTTGAGACATCATTTTTTATTAGTAATATGTCATCCACATATAACATAAGGAATATGATAGCACTCCCACTAACCTTTTTGTACACATAAGGTTCATTAGGATTTTGTGAGAAACCAAATTCTTTGATTGTCTCATCAAATTGGATGTTCCAACTCCTAGATGCTTGCTTCAATCTCTAAATGAATTTCTGAAGCTTGCATACCTTTTTGCCATCTTTGGATATGAAGCCCTTAGGTTATATCATATACACATCTTCAACTCAGTTTCCATTCAGAAAAGATATCTTCACATCCATTTACGACATTATGTAATCATAATGAGCAGTAATGGATAGGAGTATTCTATTGAATTTAAGCATAGCTACGAGGCTAAATGTCTTGTCAGAGTCAACTCCTTGTCTTTGACGATATCTTTTAGCTATTAGCCTCGTTTTATAGGTAATCACATTACCAATCATGTTGATTTTCTTCTTAAAAATCCATTTGCACCTTATGGGTTTTAGCCTTTCAGGTGGGTCAACCAAAGTCTATACTTGGTTTTCAAACATGGAATCCATTTTGAACTTCATGGCTTAAAGCCATTTTTCTAATTCTGAACTCTTTAGAACCTCTTCATAGCTTGTAGGCTCATTGTTCTCAATGAGTAATACGTCATTTTGTTCACTTACGAGAAATCTATATCTCTTTGGAACATTGCATATCCTACTTGATTTATAAACATTTTGTGTCTCAGAAGGTTCAACTATTGTCTCATTTCTGTGAACCATAATGTCGGGTTCAGGCAGTTGATTTACGTCTATTTGAGCATTATGAACTTCATCAAGTTCAACTTTGCTCCCACTTACTTCTCTTAAAAGATACTCTTTCTCTAAAAATACATCATGCTTTGAGACAAATACCTTTTGCTCTAAAACATTATAGAATTGATATCAAATTGTTTCCTTAGAATAACCTATAAACAAACATTTATCAAATTTCACTTCAAGCTTGTCTGATTGGATTCGCTTTACGTAAACTGAACAATCCCAAACTTTCATGTGAGAAAGATAAGGCTTTTTGTTAGTCCATATCTCATTATGGAGTAACTTCAACTACTTTTGAAGGGACCCTGTTTATCACATAAACAACAACCTTGAGTGTATAACCCCAAAAGGATTTCCGTAGATATGCTAAGCCCATCATTGACCTTACTATATCGAACAAGGTTCGGTTTCTCCTTTCAGCGACACCATTATGTTGCGGCGTGTAAGGTGGTGTCCATTGGGATACAATCCAGTTATCCTTAAGATAAGTTAGAAACTCCTTGTTTAAGTATTCACCACCTCGATCTGATCTAAGTATTTTGATACTTATACCGAGTTGTTTCTCTAGTGCATGTCTAAATTGTTTGAACATTTCAAATGCTTAAGACTTATATCTCATTAGATACATATACCCATATTGTGAATAATCATTGATAAAGGTAATGAAGTACATAAAATCACCTCTGGCATGAATGGACATCGGACCATATACATCAGAATGTATTAGGTCTAATAATCCACTCGCTTATTCACCCTTTCCTTTAAAAGGTGATTTAGTCATCTTGCCCAATAAGTAAGATTCACATGTGTCATATGATTCATAATCAAATGATCCTAAGATATTGCTCCTATGTAGCTTAGCCATGCTTTTTTCACTTATCTGGCCAAGTCGATAATGCCATAAGTAAGATGATTTTAAATTATCTCGTTTTTATCTTTTATTGTTATTGATATTTAAAATTGGATGATATCTAATATGTAAATACCAGTGCACAATGTAACAGTACCATACAACATTTAATTTAACTTAATTAAACAACCATTGTTAGAAAAAGTTAAATGAAATCTTGCTTTATTAAGATATGAAATAGATACAATGTTCTTTGTCACAACGGGTACATAACAACAACTATCCAAAATTAACTCTAGTCCACTAGGAAGATACAAAACATATGTTCCTACCACTAACATGTAGGTCCATGTCTCCTTTCTTGAGCGCTCTACTATTCCTGAGACCCTGCATATCAACATATATATGTGAGCCAAATTCGGTATCTAATACCCAAATGTTATGATCAGAAATAGTATTAACCTCAATGACAAATAACATACTTGAAGTAGACTGTGGGGCATTTAATGCCTTCTTCTGCTTCAGCGACTCCAGATAAGCTTTATTGTTCCTCTTCCAACGTCCTTCGTTGTTGTAATGGAAGGATATCCCCTTTGATGTAGTCTCCTTTGCCTTCTTCTTGCCTACACCTCCCACTGGTTTCTTGGACTTCTTCTTCTTCTTTTGATTCCTCTTGCGAGAACCAGAAGTAGAGTCCACCAGCATCACAAACTCTCTGTCTTTTTTGATAGTTTGTAAGCTGTTTTGAGTAGATTAGTCAGCTCAAGTATCGAGGTGGATATTTGGTTCATCCAATAGTTAAGCACAAACTGTGAATAACTATCAGTCAAACTAGTCAGAATTAAGTTTATACTTAATTCATGATCTATTACGAAACCTAAACTAGCTAGCCTCTTAATGTATCCATACATCTTCAACGCATACTGCAATGGAGATAATCCCTCAGTCATTTTAGGCAAAACAGAAACCTTAAGGTCCCAAACCTTTCAAACCGAGCATGCTCATAAAACATTTCTCTTAGATGGTAGACTATGGTATGAGCATCCATAACCTCATGCTAATTTTGCTGTTCTGGTGATATAGAGGCTAACATTATACAACTAGCCAGCTCACTATCATCCAGTAGCTTTTTGTAAGCTTTTTGATCCTCATCAAATGCATCGACAGTAGGGGTATCAAGAAATGGTTCATCTAGGAGATATCCTAGTTTCTTAGATTTGAGAACAATTCTTAAATTCCGCATCCAATATAAGAAGTTAGGTCTTGTGAGTTTGTTGGAGTTTGATAGAGAACATAGGTTCACATTGGATAAAGATATCATGGCGATTCAATAACCTAGAAGAATGAGAGAAAGTGTTAAAATGTACACTAATGCATATCGATGAGGGCTTTAATCAAATGCATTATAGGTCCCACTATTTTTATTCAAATCCATAGCCCCCGCTATGAATTCGAGAAAACTTATAGTTTCCTTAATGGGTTGATATTCAATATTACTAAGAATAACCTTGGGTTTGCCCAACAAGCCATCTTAGGTTAATCGGTAGGTATCATTCATACCAAATGCATTCATTTATGCAACTATCGACTTGTTCCATCAACTATTAATATAGCACACTTATTGGGTTTTCAACTTTTGATTCGTATACATTCGATATATACAACCCAACTTTGCCTCTATCCACGTTTACTTTGGATTCGCCCAACAATTCAATGCTTCCAATTAGGACCAACCCATTAGTCCAAATATATAATTTCCATGGTTTGAACATATTAGTGTAGAGCAGGCTTGGGTTTGCCCAACAACCCAACTCTAAAAGAACTCTGGTTTTTGCTATATCAATGGAAGGTGTAAGTCTTAATATTTCGGTTGAGGGATTTGTTCTTTGTTCTCATCA
>JANSVA010000002.1:15645652-15657527 GCA_025504915.1 Erythroxylum reticulatum | reverse complement strand
TATTCAGATTATGGATAACTCAATTAAATTGAGCCTATGTCCATAACTACCCTTAAAATGCATCTAATGCATGTATCACATAAAGGAGGTTCAATTTAGGTTGTGACTTGACTATGCATCTAAAGTTCATGATTCGATTAAACTCTTAAACCGAATTGGGTACTAGTTTTAGGCTCGGCTAATTCAAATTATGAACATCATTTGATTAGGAACCCTAAAATTTAATTATTTTGATGTCAAAATTAAACACTTTAATTCTAGTACACGTGCCTTTTTCTAGTCACACTAGAAATGCTATGCTCTACTTGGGTTAATTTCAAATTAATTCCTAAGGTTTCCAAAATTCCCGAACATTAATTAGTCATCTATAATATCCTTAGGTCATCTCAAATTTATCTAGACAATTTCGGCACAAGCCAAAAATATCTTGGCGGCCAAAATTATTAAGATAAATAAGTTAACCTACTAGACACTAAAAAGACTGATTCGATGTTCGGAAAATTTCCAGACCCTAATTTCAAGAACGTACACGTAGCATGCTACTAACATCAAAATAATAGATTTCTTATCTTATAAAAACTTTATTAAGGACTTATAACCGAAACATATACATCATAAGTCATTAAACAAGTCAACTCCATCAGCTTTCAAAAAGTTGACCAATGTTGACTTTGACTTGATTTATTAATTGATTCAAATTCAGTTAATTTTGGAAAAATTTTGGAGTCTTATACACATTCTAAATGTTTCTAATAAAAAAATTCTAGAGACTAATTCATAGGAATTATTTATTAAGATAGTGGAATTAACCAGCACATCACATGTCTATGACATTTATCATGTTACTTGTAACACTGGTCATACTCTACGTCATGCATGCATAAGATAATCACTTTAACAACAAGTGTCATGCATCTCATACATGTGGCAACATCTTATCTTACATGTCCATGTAGTAAATTCATAATTTTTTTTATAAAATTTAATATGAAATTTGCAAGCATATATGTTCATCAGATTTCCAAAATTTCCCAGAACTTCATACATGCATCAGGCTGAAACTAAATTCCTAATAAAATAGAAAATAACATTTAATTGCATTTTCCTTTAACAGAAACATGACATAACACCTTATAAAGATTTATGTGAGTGAAAAATCATAAAAACAATTTTTTACAGAATTATTATAAAATTTTCAAAATCAGCACAAGCATTAAAATTTCCAGAAATTCTTAAAAACCAACATATGAATAGACTGGATCTTAATACGAAATAAAGTGGAAAATAACATTAAATTGCAAGTGCCTTTTACAAGAACATCATATAATACCTTATAAACATTTTTGTGAAAGAAAACAAGAATTTTTGTTTTACAATTTATACGAAAATTTCCAAATCAACATGCATGTCAGTCAGCCACTGTAAGGGGAGACGTGGACTCATGCATCATATGCACGATAAAGCAGCGAAAGTGTTGAAATCTAAATTCCGACCCCATGACATCCCAAAAAGATAGAATCTCAAATGCATGCATAAACAGAATATATGAACATGGTATAACAGTACATGTATTTTTTGATTCTCCTCCTTTCTTGATTCTTCTCCTTATTTAGGTTATTGCAAACACCAAACCCTTCCTTGATCACTCAAGAACACGCAAAGAAGAAGAAGAAACAATGTGTAAAGGTGGTTAGAGCACCAAACTAGATGAGTTCAAGTAGATGCTCTAACGGAGAGAAAGATCAATACTATGTTGCATGCACTTTGATTCATGCGTCAATTGCATAAATTGTATGAATAAGACTCAAAACACTTCTCTCTAACTCTAGAACTCTTCTAGACATCTTATTCTCTCACTTGAGTGTGTTTTTGATTGGTTAGCTCTTCTATCACTTATGTACATTCGTCAAGCCTTTGGTCACAATCATGACCTATGAGCTACGATCGTGGCCTACTTAATTGACAGCCTTACCTTTGGTCATGATCGTGGCCTACTTAAAAATAGCCATAAACACTTTTTTTTCCCGATTTGTTGACTATTAATTCAAGCAAATCATGGATGGTTTCATGCCACTTGAATTAACTATTAATTCAATCAAATCATAAAAGGTTTCATGATGCCAATTTAACGGAATATAAGTGGATTAGCACACGAACTCTTCGATAGTTAATTATTTGAATTACGAACCTTTTCATAGATAATTACCATGCAATTCATCCTTTCACCATACTATACCCCACTTGGTTTGGAATATGGGCTATGTGTTAACACGCACTAGACTAACTACATCATATCTAGTCCAAGTGATGTTAGTTCTTGTCCTGGGATTTCATTACTCCATGTGTCATTGAAGACTCTCTTCATGACATATAACTGCTCTAGCTAGAGACTCCTGAGTAATGACCCCGACATAAGGCTGTAGGTATCATCTCCTTCTATCAGGAGTGGTAAATCCTTTATTGGCTACCTAATTACCTTTGAATACCAATAGCTGTACCAAATCACCACCCTATGACCGACCTCGTCTTGAGGAAACAAGGAATGATGTCAAAGCATATGATCAGTATCCAAGATATCCTTGAGTACCTCAAGTCTAAGGATATTTACACCATTGCTATGATGAGATTAATCATTGACATTTGATAGATCATCCATATGATAATCTTACAGCGGGTCATCTAATGTACTTACAACTCTTAGTAAGCATTCACATGTCAACTATAAACATCTCATGCTTACTGTTTGTGAGATCCACTACTTGATCAAATCAATGAGTATAACATGTGCTAGTCTATTCAGATTAATAATGCCCTATCTTATTAATCCTATAACTATGGATAATTTAGAAACTAATATAATTGCACGTGATAGGAATCTCATTATCATGATCTCATCATGATTTCTTTTATGCTATATTTTGTATCATGGACATCATTAATTCGATTTAAGATCGACATATATTCATAAATAAATGAACATCAAATTAATGAAAAATTGCCTTTCACTTTATTAATCAAAATAAAGTTTGTATAAAAGTGATAAAGGTGATTGCCTTTAGAACACTACTCTAACAATTAGACTAGTGGAAAGTTCTAATATGGTACTAAAGAGTATATAAGTGGATACTTCTAATTTGGAGTCAAATGAAGATAAAAGGGCACTAGGTCTACTAAGAAGTGATGTTTGGATCCACTTCAATAAGACTAAATCAGTAGATGGAGTAGAAAAGGCCAAATGTAAATATTGTCATAAGATGCTTGCCAAGAGTTAAGGTGGAACCTCTCATTTAAAGAGACATATGAATTTGTGTAATAGAATGAAGATCATATTAAAAGGTAAAGCAATTTTGACCCTTAACCTAATGAGGTGGATGACGGCTACAACTTATGAAACAAGTTGATTAAGGTTTTTGATAGCCAGTATGGTCATTAGTGATGAAATTCCACTCGCTATAGATGATAATAAAAGATTTTGGATGCTACTTACCTCACTCCAACCATCCTTCAAGATCCCAACTTGGAATACCTTGAAGAAAAACATTTTGAAGATATGTGAGGATCAAAAGAAAGAAGTATTAAAAATATTATTGGTTATTAAAGGACTAGTTAGCATCACAATAAATATGTAGACAGTTAATAACTAAAAGAAGGGTTATATGGCAGTAACGACACACTATATTGACAATGACTATACTCTACACAATAGACTACTGAGGAAATTATATTCTTTATTATTTTTATAATTTATTTTTTGATTATATTAAGATTGATATTTGTTTATATTTGTAAATGGTAGGTTCATTTATGTGCCAACACCATATACAAGTGAAAGGCTGATAACTGTATTAATCTAGTGTTTAATGGATTAGAATATCAACACTGAGCTGTTTACCATAGCACTCGACAATTATAGAATGAATGATGCAATGATTGAAAAGATGAAGAATAAGACACAGGTTGGGAGCTTGTTAGTTGGTGGGAGGTTATTCCATATGTGTGATTTTCTGCATATTTTGAATTTGATAATGAAGGATGGGTTAGAGATGATAAACAAAGTGGTAAAATTAATCTAGGATAGTGTAGTATATTAAAGTGCAACACCCAAATGAGTTGAAAATTTTGAAGAAACTGCACGACTACTACACATTATATAGGCAAAGAAGTTGGTATTAGATTGTCCTACTAATTGGAACTTAACCTTTAAGACATTAGAGTCGACAATCCTATATACTGAGGAGTTTACTAGACTAAGACAAAAAGAGTCTTAATACACTTGTTTGCCTACAGAAGAGCAATAGGAGTTAGTTAAAGAACTTTGTGCAAAGTTAGAAATATATTATACTACTACTGAATTGTTCTCGAGAACAAACTAACCAACTTTGAATAGTTGCTTTAGCATTATATGCTAGTTCAAGAAAGTTTTATCTAATAGGATATTTGATTCCAATGAGGAGATCTAGGTTATGCAAAGTAGATGATAAAGAAGCTCAATTCTTACTGGCATATGGATGGATATATTATGATAGTCATTTCTATGTTAAACTTAAGATACAAGATGAAGGGGGTTTATTTTTATTATGACATATCGTATGATGATAAGGCTCAAGAGCATGTTGATTTCATTAAACTATTTTGGGATGATTTGTTTAATGATTATTAACTAAGATTGAATAAAAAACAGGATCATAGTAGTTTAGGATGTTTAGCTCTGACTTCATATTCTGCTTCAACTTTTTCTAAGAACAATATGAACCCTCATTTGCAAAATTCATGAGAGAAAAAAGTTATGTAACTTCTTACAATGTAATGAAGTTCAATAAATATTTGATGGTAAATTGTGCGATCAAAGCTAAAGGTGTGGAATTTGATGTATTACTATGGTAGAATCACATGGAAATGGTTTTTTGATCATGTAAGTTATGGTATGAGAGCTCTTAGTAATTCTAGCTTTTATTATTACTTCAGAGTCGAATTTTAGTACTTTGGGTCAGGTTATTAGTCCTTATCATGCTCGACTTCATCCTAGTATTGTGGAAGCCCTTATGTGTGCCCAAAGTTATTTGGGTTACGATGATATTGAGGATAAACTATATTCTTTATGATATATCAATTTTGTCTATCTTTTATGATATTATCTTATCTTATATTGTCTTTTTAATATTTATATTAATAACTAACATGAAGGAGACCAGTCATTCAACTGAAAAATATTTCAAAAAAATAATTGATGATGAAGGTATATTTAATTGTTTATTGTCTTGTGTTTAACATTCATTTAATGCAATTATTACATTATTAGGTATAATTTACATAATAATGTTTCTAGATGTAGATGAAGTAGTGCGAGCTATTGATGATCTTGATTATAAAGATTAGCTATCCACTTTCCTCTATTAGGGTTTGTCATCTGTCATCTTTGTTTTTGGAATTACTTATTTTTCCTGTGATTGCTTTAGTTTTTTTATATAATTAAAGATATAAGTATTTACTTGTGTATTTTTTATAGGTTCTAAACTATTGTCTTTGCTTGTTTATTATACTCAACTTCAATATATGCTCTCCAGTCTCCTCTATCTAATATTAATTGAAAATTTTATTTTAATTTTTTATAAATTGTATCATTAAAAAATTTGGATAATATTAGCATGATGAGACTATTTTGTTTTGAAAATAAAATGATTTTATAGTTTTACTATTTTATTTTAAAAAAAAATAAAAAATAGCTTGATGATGAAAATGAGAGGACCAAAGCATATAGAGAGTAACTCTCCTACTTCAAAAGTAAGCCAATAATAATGACATTGTAAGCATACCTTGTTACAAAATTAAAAAACAAGATACAAATAACAGAGTTGCACTAGAAGAGGGCTATCTTCTTGCACGTCAACGTTGTAATTGAGATGACAATATTGCATTTGAGGATGTCCATAGGGTCGAAAATTAAGAAAATCTCAAATGGTGATCATACTTTGCATGTTTTCAACGACCAAAGGTAAGAATCTACATTTGGTAGCTTGCGTCTTCTTCATCTTACTTTCTTTAATCATTTGCCACCCTTGCTAGGCCTGGAATTCATTGAGGGGAAATCACGGGAGTCAAGGGTGAAGCTCAATCTAGGTAAGAGTTGAAATCAAAACCTTTTTTCATTTAAGCACATTCTATTTCCCAGCTAATTAACTATTCTTTTAGTCTCATTATGATTGTTTGCATCATAACTTCTGTGGAATGCTCTTTATACTGAAACATCCTCCAATTCCTTTCTTTCCATAACTCTTGGAAGGTTATGGCAAGAAGCAACACCTTTGACTTCCAGAGCGAAGTGGCAGCTTATGCTTTAGTAAGGATAGTAACTATCTCCATTAAGGAATTTGATAGTTTAGTCCAATTAAAAAATTCTCTATTCAAGTTCTAGATTGAATAAAACATGGTAGATAAAGAATAGATGATCCTTTGTGTCCAAATCTTCTTTGCATAGACAAGAAATCCCTTCCATATTTATCATATAATGAAGCCTATCTATTGAAGCAACTATGTTCTTAACCATTAACCATAGAAAAAGAGTTATGATGGGTTTTAGAAAATGATTCCATATTACTCTAACCCAAGGCATAACTTAATCTGAATTATAGATTTATTGTCTATAGGCTTTGCTAGAAAAACTCTCAAATAGGTACTTCAAAAAGAAGATAACTGTCTTGAGAATTAGGATCAAGAGAGTAGGAAGGTTTCAGTTGTTGAATTGCTTGTGGAAAATGCAGCCACTCATTGTGGTTATCAAGTACAACAACTTTTGCTTTATAATACAACCTTACAAACGCTAAGACAACATTGAGGTTTTGGGATAGGGGACCAAAACCAATCCAATAATCATGTTGTAAGAAAGTAGATTTCCTATCTCCTATTTTGTAGCAAAATTAATTTACAACTTCATCCCTTTTCTTCAAAAGTTGATTAAGAAACCAAAAGAAGGATGATCTGGGGGAAGAGGCCATAAACTATTCCCTTTTAAAAAAATAATTGTGAATCCATCTCAACCTAAGAGAATGTTTATCTTGAATCACTCTCCAAAGTCTTTTAAGAAAAAAGGTATTATTGGCTGCCCTTATAGAGAACAAAGACGATACCCCGAAGCTCTTTTCCTTTTGGGTTTACACAAATTAGCCTATTAAAATTTTTCCAATTAGCTTTACCCCATAGAAATTCTCTCATCAATTTCTAAATGGATTTGATCAATTTATTAGCAAAAGGAAAGTGGGTACTCCAATATAAGTGAAGGGAACATAAGATAAATTTAATTAACTGAACGTTAACTCTAAAGGAAAGAAATCTATTTGTCTATTTGTTAATTCTCTTTTGAATAATTTCAATGAGTGGTAGGCTTTCTTTGAAGGATAGTCTTTTAGTACTTATAGGAAGACTAAGATATTTCAAAGGTGGGGAAGTCCTTTTTAGTCCTGTAAGGGAGGAGATAAAGTCTTGCATATATTCTGCAATTGTCGAAAGAATGAAATGACTTTTATTAAGATTCACCTTGAGACCTGACATCCTAGAAAATCCATTATGAGTATCAACAATAGCTTAACAGATTCAGGATGAGCTTTAAAGAACTGAATTAGGTCATATGCAAAGTAAAGATGAGCAAGAAAAATTCTTCTTCATTTAGAATGGAGCTTGAAATTAGGATTATAAGAGACATTGATCTTTAACATTTGAGAGAGCACTTCCATACAAAGAATAAAGAGGTAGGGGGACAAAGGGTCTCCTTGTCTAATTCCTTTCTTCCCCTTAATAAAACTAGAAGGGGTGCCATTAATCAAAACACAATAGGCAGTATTAGAGACACAAGTCTTAATCCAATTGACAAAGATATCAGGGAAGATAAAAGCCTTAAGAACTTGGAAGAGGAAGGACCAACTAATGGAATCAAAGCTTTATTGAAATCAATCTTAATTGCACAGTTTGGGGGAGAGTTCCTTTTGGTATAACCTTTAAGAAGTTCCTGAGCAATAAGAATATTATCACCGATGCTTCTATCCTTTAGAAAGGCATTTTAATTCTCGTTGATTATAAGACTAAGAATTCCCTTTAGTAAATGTACCAAGATTTTAGAAATAATTTTGTAAATGAAGTTTGTGCAAGCTATTGGACTGAAATCACTAAAATAAGAGGGGTTCAAGATTTTAGGAATTAAATAAAAAAAGGTTTTATTAAACTCCTTTAGGATGAACCCCTTTTTAAAAAACTTATGAATGGCCTCTCTAGCCATAGGTCCAATAATAAAATAGGTCATTTGATAAAAAAAACCATCCAACCCATTTGAACCAAGGGCCTTCATCCCATTCATAACAAAAACAATAGCATTGACATCATCATTAGAGGTTGGTTTCACTAGCTCCCAAGAGGTTTCAAGAGATATTCTATTGGAAATAAGAGATTAGAGCGAGTCTATAAATGTAGGAGAATCAATGCTTAAACACAAAAGCCACCAATAGAAATTAATCACGTCCTCCATTATACTTGACTTATCAGAAAGGAGTCTCCCATCCATACTAGTTATAAAGTAAATTCTAATAACATTTCTCCTGTATGATAAGGAATTGAAAAAGAACTTGGAAGCTCTATCCCCCTCCTTTAGCCAATTAATACAAGCCCTCTGTTGGATGAGTGAAAAATGATATAAGATGGCTTTTAGATAGGATTCTAGCTCTTCTGTTGGATGAGTGAAGAATGATATAAGATGGCTTTTAGATAGGCTTCCAGCTCTAACTTCTCCTTCTAAATAAGATTAGGATCTCCAGGATTAATAGAAAGTAAAATAGAAGTTGAAAATAATCTTCCCTTGGCATCATTAAGAACTGTTTGAGTGCTAAGAGAGTGAGATGTTTTTAGCTTCTTCAATTTTGTTTTAATAGCTTTTAGTTTTTGGAAACAATGAATTGACGAGAGCCTAAGACTTGAGTTAATAAACCCCTTAAAATTACATCATTAAAAGCATCTATTTTGACAAGATAGTTATTAAATCTAAAAGGATGATGAGTAAAAGGTCTCTGAAAAAGACTATAAATCAGAATCAGAGTAGGATATGAAAAAAGAGGATCTAAGAAAGAGGCCTTGCTATTGGTGATTTGGAAGAGCCAATCCCTATTTACTAGAGCTCTGTCCAATCTTTTCTGAATAGCTCATGCGTTCATTTGTTTATCACTTCAAGAGCAAGAGTAGCTCTCTTGTTTAAGATTTGTTACACCTAGATGATCCATACAGAGCTTTAGATCTTCTTTTTAATTTCTCAAGCTTTAATTTCCCTCTGCTTCAAATTTATAGATGGTAGAATTGAAGTCACTAGAAATAATCCAGGGGCCTGAAAAGATATTTTGGACGTTTCTTAAGAAGGACTATAGTCTACTCCTTTGGAAACTTATATTAAAACCATAGACAAAAGAGGAGTCGACTATTATTCCTTCCAAGATGAAATAGACTTTTAGACGCATCATCTACTCATTTGAAAACTTGTCTTCCACTTTGACAAAATTCTCATTATAGTCAACAATAATTATGCGATAATAATATTGTTGATGGTTAGAGAGAAAAGTCCAACAAGGATAAAAATTTTCACCTTATTTATATTCTCAGATCTTATTTTTGTTTCAAGCATAACTATGATAAGAGACCTAATCCTGCCAACAAAATCCCTTAAAGCATTTAGCCTTTTTAGGTTGTTAATACAACGTGCATTTTATACTAACACTATCATATCATTATATTTTGACCTTTAACACTTTTCCTCCTTCCACTTCTCTGAGTCCTTTTGCTAGTCACATGTTGAAAGTTATTTAGTTCTATTTCTCCATTCTCTAAGTCTAGAGGATTGATTGAGGAATAGTAAATGAGGAAGTCACTTCCTCCTTATTAAAATATTCCATTCTGCACACAGGGGGCTGTATAAGAGTTATTATTACTGTTGTTTCTAGGTTTGCCTTCTCCCTTGCATTTGAGTTAGTTGATGAAATGATTTTTTTCAACACTTAATTCAATAATATCCTCTTGTCTTGGTTGGTGATCTTTAAGATTGGTTATGTCAAGCTCTAAACCCATTAGTTCAGCATAATCACCCTTAATAAACATCTTAACTGTCAGTTTCCAGATCTTTCATAATGAAATGACAATCGGTTTCTAATTATAAGAAACATGAACCATATCTTCTTGTAGAGTATTATCAATGCCAAGTCTCAAAACTAGAATACAGTCAGGGGGCTCTTTTGATATGTCCACTTTGACACATATCCTTGCATAACCAATCCTATTTCTTCTTGCAATGCTTTTGTCAATGCAAATAGGTTTACCAATATACCTAGCCAATGGGCTAAAACCTTGTGTAGTTCGATACTCCAACAGTATACTATGTAAATTGATCCAAATCTAGAAATTGTGTACTTTAATAGTTTCCAACTTATTGCCAGGTTTCGATGATTGCAGGAATAATGGGAGCTAAGCAATATGCCAATGACCCTCTTCCACTATTTTGTTTACTGCAGCTTGGGAGCAAAAAGAGAAAAGAAATCAGGCTATCCTCTATATGTAGCACACTTGTAAGCCCTCTACTCTTCCATTGATTAACTCCCCATTTTTATAAGACAAGGAAAGGAGGTCTATGCTCCATGCAGAATCCGATTAGAAAGGATTCCTAGATTTTGGCTCCTGCCTTTAGTGTCTCAATGTCTGGAGCAACCACTGTTTTGCCTTCAATTTGTTTTGGAGGATTGTAGTGAAGTGTGATACCTGAGGGCTTCCCTACTACTTGTTTCCAACTCTTATTCTATGGATGGTTTGTTGAAGAACTTTGTGGGTCGGTGGAAGATCGATGCTGATCTTTTTGAGTGGGTTGCTAGTTTGGTGATTGATTTTTTGTTTGATGAAGATGTTGGCTGGATTGTGGAGGTTAGGGGAGGGATTTATTAAATGAATGTACTTATTTCTCTTATATAATCTTTTGGTTCACTCTCATTTATAATAAATTTAGTTTGAACTTATTAATTTTAAAATTTTATGTACATTTAATATATACATTTTAAAAAACTCATTTTCATTAACAAATTGTGTTAATTAAATGAATGTACTTATTTATCATATATACTTTTTTAGTTCACTTTCTTTTATAATGAATTCAGTTTGAACTTATTTATTTCAAAATTTTATATATAATTAATTTTATACATTTTTTTAAAAACTCATTGTCATTAAGTAATTGTGTTAATTAAATGAATGCACTTATTTCTCATATATAATCTTTTGGTTCACTTTCTTTTATAATAAATTTAGTTTGAACTTATTCATTTTAAAATTGTATGTATATTTAATATGTACATTTTAAAAAAACTCATCTTTGTTAAGTAATTGTGTTAATTAAATGAATGTTTCATTCTCATATATAATCTTTTGATTCACTTTCTTTTATAATAAATTTAGTTTGAACTTATTTATTTCAAAATTTTACGTACATTTTAAAAAAAGTAATTTTCGTTAAGCAATTGTATTAATTAATTGATTGATGCATTTCTCATATATAATTTTTTGATTCACTTTCTTTTATAATAAAATGGGTTTGAATTTATTCATTTCAAAATTTTATGTATATTTAATATATACATTTTTAAAAAACTCATTTTCATTAAGCAAGTGCGTCAATTAAATGAATGTACTTATTTCTTATATATAATCTTTTGATTCACTCTATTTAAAAATAAATTTAGTTTGAATTTATTCATTCCACAATTTATATACATTTAATATAAAATTTTTAAAAAACTAAATTTGATTGAACAATTGTGTTAATTAAAGTAATGCACTTATTTCTCATATAAAATCTTTCGGTTCACTT
>JANSVA010000002.1:15634785-15645552 GCA_025504915.1 Erythroxylum reticulatum | reverse complement strand
TACTTTGAAGAAGCTAGATACACAACTGAGACCAACTTGGTATTTTTCGGTGAAAAACAAAGCCAACGAAGAACAACATATTAAATTTGATTTTAAAGAATATGATATTAATATTTAATATTGATTTCCATTTTTTACTATATTGCAATTATTTTTTAATTAAATTGAAAAATTATTATATATGGTAATTAATATAATTTTATATAAATGCATAAATAATAATTGTAATTAGTATAATGCTTTATGAATGTATAGATAATATATAAATTTTCTCATATCTTACTTATGTAATATATTACTCTATTTAATCATAATTCTCTATTTATTATATATGAATTTAGTACTGTTATATAAAATTTATATATTATATATAATTTCAATGTTAAAGGTGAACCCAAATGGTAATGAGCCACCATTTGGCCACAGCTAGTTACATCGTTGCCAAATGGTATATTTCTTTTGAATTTCAATTAGGTTATTAGCACCAAAACAAAGCTATCTTCATCTCCTGTGTCGTGGTCATCTCGTGTGTTATAGTTGCCACTGTCGAAGTAAGTGTTGTGTCCTGTTTTAGTATTGTTCTTTATTTTTGTTTTCAAGAACCCTCCTTATTGTGTTATGTTTTTCTACTACGTTTTAGAGTTTATGTGTGTTTTGTGTTCTGCTTATGGTTAATGGTTTTGTTTTATATTTATATTTAGATGATGGTGAATTGTGTTTCTATGTTGGATGTGTATAGGATGACATTTTTTCCACTTTCCATGCTTGTTTGAGGAAAGTTTACTAACTGTTTGATGAAAGGTCTGTTAGAGAATCAAGGCTACTTCTTCATGGGATGTTTATATACATATTTATTTGAATGTTTCAATCTTTTATGGCTCAAAATCATAATATTTATTTCAAATCACTTCAACTTTGCATGATGCTTTATCATTGGATCATCAAATTAACTTTATAAAGTGTATAATACTAGCTAATTTAACCATTTGACGTATTTTTACTCTTATTCTTGAAAGTCCAAATCTTTTAGCATGCACACATTTCAATTTTTCAAAATATATTTTATGAAACCATATAATGGACTAGTAAAATGTCGACGTGGCGACTAGTTTCTAATGACATAAATGAGCTCCATTGGGAGGATTATGACAAAATTCTCCCTAATGAAGAACAGATTGATGCATAACAAATGATCTCATCAAACACCAATCACCCATTGCCTCCAATGGTTGATCTTCTTCTTTAAGGTATTTAGCATCATTCGAATTACCTCACTTCTTTTATTATTTTTATCTCATTTTCTATTACGAAGCTATCATGTATATACTATGTGTTATGTAAAGCTTCCTCGAATCTTCAAGAGAACATAAATGAAAATGGAGGCAGTGGTAATGTCCCGATGGTCCGTATAGGATTAGAAAAATCAGTTGTTTTACAAAAGTTGTCGATTCCAAAAATTATATTTGTTCAATTAGGTATGCACTTCAAATTTAGGTTCCTTATACCATTTGACTTAATTAGCTATTTAAGTTGTATACTATTTGATTATTAGGGGAAACACATCGTACAGGCAATTCATCTAATTCAGTGATCAATACTGCATTTAAGGAATCGGTCACCATATCTTTTACTAGTTTTGTTAAAGCCAAGTCAATAAACCAACACCTGAGGGAAGATCTTTGACTATTTCAATGGATGCTTTCAAATGTGCAAGGACCCTTCTTGGGAATCCAGACATAGGAAACTCCTTTACCTTTTTTACTAAGTCTCATGTCATTTGGAATCTAGAAAAGTAATTATTTTTTTACTTTTCGATGTAATAGGCGTAAAACTTTATTTATTGTTTTGTTTGTAAGAATTGTTTAACTTCTAATTATTATCTTATATTGATTACCATATATCATTATGTTATATTGCTTATCATCTTTCAATATTTATATGTATTATTATTTTATTATTAATAAATATTAATGATTAAGAATAGTTGTCAACTTAAATTTATTATAGTTTGATCTTATTAATATTAAAATTTAAGGTGTGTTTATCTTTTTATATCCATAAAGATAATATATTTAAAACTTTGAAAACATTTTACAATTTTTAGATGCTCAATATTTTCATGAAATATTTATATGAACAGAGGTATATAGCATATACAACAGGCATCATTAAAGAAACATTCGTGTATAAATCCATAGATTTAAACAAATTTATATAGTTTGAATGCATTAGCTATTTAAACAAATTTATAAAGAAGGAAAATGAAAAAATATGAAAAAATCATATATAAATATCAATTATAATTACCTTTAGCATTATTAAGCACACTTAGCATTAAAAAGTTATCTTTTTAGGAATACTATCACATACAAAAATTCCTCAAAATCCCCCTAAGAAAACCATAAGATTTAAAATCTTTAATATCGACTTTTGATGATGCTTTTAAATTTTCATCACAAAAGTCTAACTTTTGGCGACAAATTTAATATTTCGTCACCAAAAGTCAAGTTTTCTATGATGTTTCACAATATTATAGCCAAAGCCTCCACTTTTGGCAACGAAACACCTAAACTATCGCAAATGTGTGCCTTTTGTGACGATTCAATAAATCATTACTAAACCTTGACATTTGGCATCGAACTTGACTTTTAGCTATGATTTTCAAATCGTCGTCAAAAAATGGCTAAAAGTCAGTTTTGTTATAGTGGTTGGATAAGAAAGTAGAATCTAGAATTTTGTGGGCTATAGCTTAAGTTGAAAAGCCTATAATATTTACTTGCCGAAAAGCAACAAAATAATCATCAGTGGAGATGTTAAATTTCACAAATCAGATAGCTGGAATTGGGAGAGTGATAAGAAGTTTGAGCTTTTATATGGAGGATGATAATAGATGATGAACTACTTAGAGGTACTTGATCACTTTTTGATATCTATCAAAAGTGAAATGTTGTTGTAAAGGAACGTATAGGATATGAAGAAGCTACAACTAATCAAAAATGGACAGTTGCAATGAAGGAGGAGCTTAACATAATTTAAAAAAAAACAAATAAGGGAGTTAGTGGAAAGTCCAAAAGATAAGAAGGCTATATCTGAAATGGGGTTATAGAACTAAGCTCAATCCTAGTTGTTCTGTAAACAAGTACAAGGCAAAACTGGTTGTCAAGGGGTATGCTTAATTTTTTTGGGTACACTTTTCTGAAATTTTTTCTCCAATTGCCATATTAGACACCATAAGGATATTGTTGGCACTTGCTGCATAAAAGGGTCGAGTTGTGTACCAAATGGATGTCAAGTTAGCATTTTTGAATAAGTACCTAGAGGAAGAAATATTTTTGGAGAAACCACAAGATTTTGTTATTCAAAATCAAGAAGAGAAGGTATATTGGTTGAAAAAGGCTTTATACTACTTAAAGCAAGACTTAAGATCTTAGTACAACAAAATTAATACACACTTGATGAACTTAGACTTTGAAAAATGTCTAAGTGAATTTACTTTATATATATCAAGAAGATTGATGATGAAACACTTATGATGTCTATTTATGTTGATGATTTACTTGTTACAGGAAGTAAAGAGGAGCTAATTTACAAGTTTAAAGTAGAAATAAAAGATGTATTTGAGATGACAGATTTTGGACAAATGGCATTCTTTATTATATGGAGGTACAACAAAAAGAAAATGAAATTTTGTATGCCAGTAAAAATATGTAAAAGAAGCTTTAGAATTTTTAATATGGAAGAGTATAAGCCAATTGCAACTCCAATGAATAAAAAGAAGAAGTTTTGCAAAAAAGATGAAGCTGAAAAGATGGATGAAAGGTTGTATAGGAGCTTAATAGGCTGTTTAATGTACTTAACTGCAACTAGGCTAGACATCTTGTATACAGTGAGTTTATTATCAAGGTATATGAATAGTACTAGTGAAATTCATTTTTAAGCAGGTAAAAGAATCTTTATGGCTATTCAGATAGTGATTGGGCTGGATGTATTGATGATATACAAAGTACCTATGGTTATTATTTTAGATTTGGTTCTAGAATTTTTTCTTGATGTTCAAAGAAACAAGAGATTATTGCATAATCCATAGCAAAAGTATAATATGTAGCAGCTACTGCTACTGCAAATGAAGCACTTTGGATTAAAAAACTTTTAACAAACCTACAGATGAAGCAAGAAGGAAGCACACAGATATTTATGGACAACCAAGTTGTAATTACAATAGTTAATAATCTGGTGTTCCATGGTTGAACAAAATACTTCAAAATAAAATTTTATTTTCTAAGAGATGTCTGGAAAGAGGGAGAAGTGCAACTGATATAATGCAAAATAGAAAATTAGTATGCTAACATTCTAACAAAGCACTTCCTAAAACTATATATAAATCTTTAAGACAAAAGCTTAAGAGGGGAGAGGAGTCAAGAAGGTTTATGTAGCCTTTAAAACCTAAGTTTGGGGTTGAATAAAGGAAGAGTGGAGAACAAGGTCTAAAGACCTAAGTAAAAGGAAAGAGATGTGAGAGAGACTCTATAAAGATAAGATAGGGAGCAATACAGAAAAACCTTGAAGAGCGAGATAAGTAAATGCAAGATTTTAGTAAGGAAAAGAAGAGGAAAGGTAGGGAAAGAATGTCTTAAGGCTAAATTAGCTATCAACTAGTAAAAAAAGAGATATATTATTCCTTAGTAGTAGAGGGGACCTAAGGTAGAACCAAATAACAATGGGGCTTAGCATTACCATTTGGAGTTAGAAGCTTTAAAAAGTTGGGAATAGGATTTTGGTATAGGTTAAGGATCTTTTTTTATTTCTAAAGAGGCTATCATATTGAAAGAAGTCTCTAGTGAGGGCTATTAAAAGAGAAACAGTTAGATGGATGTGGATATATAGTTACTCTCTTTGCTAAAACAAGTAAAAAGCCT
Organism: Erythroxylum reticulatum; assembly: GCA_025504915.1. Classification (NCBI taxonomy): domain Eukaryota; kingdom Viridiplantae; phylum Streptophyta; class Magnoliopsida; order Malpighiales; family Erythroxylaceae; genus Erythroxylum; species Erythroxylum reticulatum. The sequence continues at coordinate 15,640,636 of JANSVA010000002.1, read as the reverse complement.
AGCCTGGAACCAAGCAAAAAAAAATCTCACCTCTAACTTCTAATTGTTAGCCAATAACAATCATTTAGGGACTATGTAAATGTCATGAATAGAGAAAGCACTACAATATCTTTGTAAGACTCTCTAGTCACAATTTATTCAGCTCAGACTTATTAGATGCAAACATAAATTTATTGATATAGATTGTTGATCTATATTAACATTTGACACAATAATAGTTTAGTAAAAATATTCATTATTTGTTTGCATTTATCTTATATACTTCTTTTTTATTTTCACAAATATCATTCATTAGTAAATAAGTTGATTTTTCTCTCTAATAATTAGTAAACAATGTGTCTCTCAATGTTAAATAAACTTTGCTCCATATCTTATTTCATAAATTTTCATTTTTCTTCAACTTTTCAAAACCATAATATTTTTACATCCTTTCTATTGATTAAAAATATTTTAGTACAATATATTAAGAGAATTTTAAAATAATTTATGCACACAAAAAATTTCTAAATTTTTTAGTTGAAGTCTCATTATATTAGATTCTATATTAATGGAGTTTTATAAAGTAAAGTAACTTACCATGTTAATAGCTAACAATTAAATAATTTACTTAAAATCTACAATAACAACAACTCTCAATAATAATCCTGCAGACATGTGAGATCTAGAGAAGTCCAACTATACGCAATCTTACCCCTAACTAATAGAAAGGTTGTTTCAAATGACTCACAATTTAGTTAAAATATAAAAACTAATATCATGTGATTCTCTTAATTATATTCATTGGCATCAAATGTATGCCAAAACTTATTATAAAAATACCTTTTTTCATTTTAAAGAAGATATCATAATTTATGTTTCTAAATACAATATGAATATTTTGTCCAAATGAGTTAGTTCTTATCATCTTCCATCTAATTTCATATATAACTTACCTCATTTTGTTTATGATATTATGAAGTTAGATAGAAATAATAAAAAATATTTTGCCTATTCTATGACCTGATAATCTATATTGGACCATCTGAAACATGGAAACAAATATTTTGACTTTGTAAAAATGAACTAATAAATATATTGGATGAATGTCGAATTCCATTTTTCTTAGCAATTCACCAATTTCTCTTTGACAATTTTCTTAATGCGCTCTTATACCTATAAACCAATAAAATCCATTGTCTATTGCCCCAGTAGAATGGTCTAGCAAATATGTTGAGATAATGAGATTTAGTCAATTGTTAATTTGAAATATTTTTAAACAAAATAATAGTAATAAAGTAAAAAAATTTAAAATGAGACAAATTTTATATGGTTTGGCTTTGCTCATGTTCTTGGAAGAAGGAATATAGAAATTTTAATTATAATAATTTTGGTAAAGTATGTGACATATTAAGTATGACTTAGTTCTGAATTTCACTAAGTCATATATGTCTAAAAACATCATGATGGCTAATTCATTAATTTAATTAGTTTTATTTCCTTCTTTAGTTATAATTCACTTTTATGATTTTAAAATTTATTGATTTCAAACATAAGAACTAATTCTTATTTATAACAAATAAATAAATATGTGATTAGTCACTATATGAATAGTAAAAATATAAAACTATTATACATTGGCGCAATATAAATAGTAAAAAAAATCATATAACAATTCATAAGTTTTCTCTTTAACTTGGATTGTAAATTTTAATATGGCTCCACGTTCTCTAAATATTTCATAAATTTCCACCTTAACTTGAATTTAAATTCTTAATATGACTTCACCTACACCAAATATATCTTAGAAAAAACATCTCAAATATTGTAAATACTAACCAAGTCTATAAAGTGCTTGAATTTTGAAATAGCAAGAGATTTAATCATAAGAAATAATATATATCTCTTATTTTATGCATAATAATATCACCATAAAAAATATCTCAAAAAAATAAAACATATTGTTAATGTGTTTAATTCTCTTATGAAATAAGTTGATTCTTAGCAAAATATTTAGCACATAAATTGTCATAATAAGTTGTAATAATCTTATAATTTAACTAAAGTAAACAGGTCTCTTAATTATATAGCTTCTTTGAAAACTTTTACATTAGTCATACACTCAACTTATGTAGCAGACAACACAAATGATGCTTACAAAGTTGCACCTTGCACCAAAAATCTTTAGACAAATTATATTTTGATAATTCGCAATGTCGTTTCTCTAACAATGTTATATTCATGTGATAAGCATCACCATTATGTTAAAAAGTTCATGCAACTTTATAAACTTGAGCAATACCTTGACTTTTATATAATTCATCATCTTTTAGAAAAGTAACTATTTTTCCAGTTTGCTTTCCAATTAATGTCTTCCATTGTTTAAATATAACAAAGAGATCACTTTTATATTTGCGAAAGAAATTCACACCTTCCTAAAGTAGTCATCAATGAAATTAAGTATGTACTAGGTTCCACCTCTTGTAGGAACTTGAGTTAGTCCTTAAAGATCCAAATGGATTTAATCAAGATTCCTTTAGTTTTGCGAGTGATTGAATTGAATCTAATTTTAATATATTTTGCCCTCCTAGAAATCCTCTTATACTCAACAAGGTCTTACCTTTCAGACTCTTATGTCCTAGACTTATAAGTCACAAGTTGGTGGCATCAAAATCTCTAAAGAAGATGTAGTTACTAAAATAATACTTGTAATAGTAGTTCTATCAAGAGCATATAAAGTATCAATATTGTTCGCTTTCATTAAGAACATAGTACCCCTCTTACGACTTTTAGAACTCCACTTCCACTAGTGTAACTATAACAATTGGCATCGAGGGTATTTAAGGAAATTAGTTTCGTTTCAAATTTTGGAATGTTTTAGACGTCTATCAGATTTTTCAACACACCTTTCTACATCTTGATTAGGAATGTTCACATGTCACCAACATGAAAAAAATAATTATTTTCCATTAAGAAAATTCCAGTTTAGGATAACATGATAAATGAGGAACCATTTCTTATTCAAAGACATGTTAAAAGAACAAGTAATATCTAAAATTCACTTATGATAAGGTATAGTTTTTTTTCTGTCACTAAAATAATACCTATTATAAGCTTGTAAGAGATAACATATTCACCTTTATTTTTAGGATAACATATTCAAAAGTTTCTAACGTTTTAAGCCTTTTCAGTTCAGTGCTCAAGCTTTCAAAATTTTCAATCAAGTGACCAACCTTTTAAAACCTTAACAATTAAATTCAAAATTTTATTTTTGATGAATTTTTTATTTTTATTTAATCAAAACAAAAAATATCAATTAGAATTCTAATTCTATAAGGTTTAACGTCCAGAAAACTGCCAAATAAAATGCATCCCAAGCTGAAATATCACAAGTGTCACCTCGTCCCGGACCATCGCAAGGAAAACTATAACCAAAATATGGTATGTCTGTTAAATGTCACGTAGATGTCCATCTATTAGTCACATTAGTAAAAACTAATATTGATTAGTGTAGACATCTAATTTTGTTTCATTTTTTTATAAAATTAAGAAAATTATATATTTTTAACAAATTTATGTTATTTTGGTCCAATTTTATTTTACAACTTTTTCATTAGGTTTAATTTTAGTTGTTACTAAATTTAAATTTAAAATTTTCATTTTTTTTAGTATTTTGAGAAAATTTGAAACAGTAATTAATTCACTTATCATGTTTCTTTTATTTATTTCAAGTCATTAGTTTTAATTTTATTTTGGTTATAATTAAATTTTATTATAATTTTTTAAAAGTATGATTTTACTTAAAATTAATTATATGTTTAAATTCTGGGGGTTGAATTTATAAACAAAAAGAGGGAAGTAATTGTCCAAGTGGTATACAACAATAAATTGAGGAGTATTTTGCATGTGTTAAATAACAAAAAGGAGTTAGTTTGTAGAAAAGGAAAAAAAAAAGCCAAGAGAGATAGTGATAAACCAAATTCAAATTACATGTTCTCATTACTCTGTTCCTACCCTATTCTATGAACATCCATCCATTCATTTTTTTTTGTGGGTCCTATTTATTAGATGGATTGATGCTTATGAGATAGGATAGAAACAGGCTAATGAGAACAGGTGATATGTTCTCTGATGTGTCATAACTTAGAGAGAAATTCCCATACATAAAATAGAAAAGGCATAAATGCAAAAAGAATGGAGGAATTTGGAGCTAGACAACCATGAAAAGGAAATGAAAAATAAGGATCTAGATGGAGAAAACCATGTGAGAGAATGTAACAGAGGAAGGGAGAGATAAAAGAAAGGCAAAGAAGAGCACGACCACCTCTATAGGATCTTTGTTTGACATTTCTTTTGTTACTTTTTTGATTTCCGACATGCCTTTAAACTTCTGAATAAATAATCTCTTTCCTTTACTAAGGATAGTCATTGTTTCCAATTTTCCCTTTAAAACTCCCTAGGTATAGAAAACTAAAACATTCATCTTCTTTTTCTCTCTGTTATAATCCTAGATAAGAGCAACGTTAATAAAGAGTGTAACAAGAATTCTAATTGGTGAGGAGAATCTAAAAACCAACAAAAAAAAGTAAGAAAAGTCATGGAGCTATATGTATAAATAGAGAAAGGAGAAATTTTTTATTCTCCTTCATATTTGGAGCCTTTCTTCTTTATTGTAAAAGGAAACCATTTGATCTTATAATATCTTTGAACATTGGTAGTTATATTCCTTTAGTTCATCTATATCAACCATGAACCAAAGTGAGGATGATTGAATTACCAAATATGTTTATGAAGTTCCCATATCTTATTTTATGTTACTATTTCATCTTCAAGAACTGATACATAAGGGTTCTCTACCTTTCTCTTGACATAAGGCATTATATTTTCTACGAGTGTGATAAAATTATTAAAGATAATCATTTTAAACCTTAATTCCCTTATTTTGTGTGTGATTAATAATTCTATCATAAAGATTTACCTATCTTTTGTATTTAGATGATCATTAACATATCTAAAGTTAAAAGAAATAAAAAGGCTACAGATAAGTTGAAATTAGAATGATAGAAATGACAACAACATTTATGATGATTAGGCATGGGCACGTTAAACAAATCACAACTTCCAATTTCCAAATATGCAATTAAGATATGTCAGAATTTGTTTAAACCTTATTTTGATTAAATTTGGATGACAATCAATAAAGTTATGATCTCTTGAAACTAAAGAACCATAACAAGAATATACCCATATTAACAAAACATGAGGGTAGAATGGCTATAAATAAGACAAAAATGAAGGAGGAAAGGTATATAATTTTTTTGTCTTTACGTTCTAGCTTTTCACAAAAATCTCCTATTTTTTTCGTAAGGTATTAGTGTTGGTTTCTCTTTAATAAATATTAGCAGTAGACATAGAATTATTGGCTAACTTTCTTTAAAACTTTATAGATTGAGAGCTAATTGGGTCTTACTATGAAGTATTTTATCTATTCATATATTAAATTGTTCTTTTGTGTTTTTATTTTACTGATTATTTTGATCAATTTCTAATGCATGTAATTAGTTTATTAATTGAAATAATCAACTGATAGATTAAATATTATGAAAATGATCTAGAAGGGGGGTTGAATAGATCTTTTAAACTTTTTCGCAAAGTTCTACAAAAACAAAGAGTTAAAACACACAAACAAACAAACAGATTTAAATATAAAGAGAAGGGAAGAGAGGCAAACATTATTTTTATAGAGGTTCGGTGCTAAGACTTTCGTCCTTTATCTAAGCTCCCACTTAGGTTTTTAGCAAAACTCTTTACTACACACTTTTTAGTTCAGTGCAAACTCTTCAACACAACTTGACTTCCGGCTCAAGCTACACCT
>JANSVA010000002.1:15624180-15634775 GCA_025504915.1 Erythroxylum reticulatum | reverse complement strand
AGTTTGTCACGGCGACGCATCTCCTCGCCAGGGCAAAACCTTTGAACTGGCATGACCTAGACCCTACACCTTACAATCAATCTGTTTTTTGGCACAAATCCTACCTTCCAAGTGATTCTCCTCTAATCACTCAACTCATAATAATCACAATAATAGAAATTGAAATAGTAAAGCTCAGTACAACTGAATACAATTGAATAAGCTAAAAGCAAATTGATGATAAATTGGAACTATAGTATTATGCTTTGCTTTGGACTTCTGTATTTTTATCCTTTGATGTTCCATGCTTTATTTATAGGCTACCAGATGTTTTTAGACATTGTAGAACTCTTCTAGCCGTTGTAGAATGCTCATAGTAGTTGTATGAAGATTTTCTTCCCGTTTGAAATCAATTGAAATAGTCAATTATGTTTAGCTGCAAATGATAGTCGACTAGTCGACTAGTAATAGTCGACTAATATATTATAATCAACTTGTCTTCAAGGAATAGTCGACTAGTACCAACGTTTTTATGAAAATTTCATCTCTGCTCTTCTAATAGTCGACTAATAGGCTAATAGTCGTCTAGTCCACTTATCCATCTAACAGGTCTGTTGTTAATAGTTGACTTGCAACATGCTGGTCGACTTTTCTTGGTACGAACTGACAGATTTGATTGTCTATAGTCGACTTACAACTTGAAAGTCGACTAGTAGCTCCAACGTACATATCTCACATAATCTTCAATCTAATTTGTTGAGATGCTGATTTGAATTATGTACACATTATTTATCTCTTGCACATTGAAGATATGTCAACCTTGATTTGCACAAATCCTTTATTTGAATTTCAACCCAAATACCTGAAATTATTTCTTAACCAATTCTATAAATTTTATTATTATCAAAACATAGAAGGATTTAATTTTTCAACCTCCATTGGTCCAACATATTAAACACATAAAAGTTCAATCTCTTTAATCTTTATAAGAATTGGGAGTTTTTAATTTGCTACATTAGAAAATATTAACTTTTAGGTAGAGTATTCAACTAGATAATGCAACCATGGATGTTGTATTATCTTACTTTAATGGTCTTTCTTTTCTTAAAGTTATTGTTTAATTAAATTTTAGATCATTTCTAAAGTTGTTAAACAATAAGAGTTAATTGAATTATGTGTTTTTTATTAACTAAATATGAGGAAAGACACGTATTTAATACCAAATCGAATATGCAATTGGTAAATTTTCTTTATATCAATGATCTATTATAGTTTCAATGGTGGAAGCAATTGTAAACTAATGTTTGTTTCACTGAGAATTCTCTTCCTTTTATTATTTGCGTAATTTAATTAATTTTTATTACAAAATTTTGTATCATCACAACTTTTATTTCATTAAATATTCCTTACATAATTGTTAATGAACTAGAATTCCTATTAAAAATGATCCCTACTTTACTATACAACGTTTGTTCTTATTGCAATAATTTATGATCTAATTTGGGTGTAGATGACAATGGCATTAGAGTAATATAAGGCTTATAATACATCTTAAAAGGAGAGGTTGCTTTGTTTCATCTTCAGGTTGTTAGTAGTCTCAACAAATTTGCCTGTAATCACACAGTTGGAAACTTTGTTTGCACTAAATTCATTATTATGTGAATTAGAAGGGAATTTGAATAGCACAAGGCATAGTGAAGTTTTCCATCTTAGCTCATCGTAAGGAATTGAGAGGCTAACTTAATGTCTTTCTAAGTATGTCCCACTCTCTTTCATCATTTTGAATGGTTGTTCATATTTATTGTCATTGATTCATTCTAGTTTGCATTTACTTTCTTTTGAAAATGTAAAAAAAATGTCAACAAAAGTGGTACATAGAAGATTAACTTACAAAAGTGGCATTTGAACATTATCGAAATAAGTGAAAAAAGGTCAAAATAAGTAGGCACATAAAAATTAATATAAAAAAGGTATTTGAAAATCATCAAAATAGGTGAAAAAAATATTAATGAAATAAGAAGCAATCTAAAGTCTTATAAGTTAGTTTATTAAATTTTTTATCATATAAATTGTATGTTATATTTCTTTGGATCTAACTTAATTGGGATGACATTAATGAGATATTATTTAGTTATGTCAATTAAAATTATCTCTTTTTTCTGACTATATTTTGGTGATTAAATAGGAAAATTTTGTTTTAAGAGATGGTAAGTAGATATTGCATCAAATTGGAGCATTGTTGGTCAAAATCACAAATTTTGGAAAAAGTGGACATATTACTATAGAGTATAAGGCAAGATCAGGCTTAATTATAGATTCACTCCTAGAGTTGGAATTCAATTATGAAACTTATTTTCATCCTTAATATATAGGGATTTGGATTAGTTTTAGATATGGATTGTTGCAAGATAGAAGTAAACGAGGATTTGAATGGGAAAAGAATACAAAAACACATCTACTGCCTTCATCTTTTCTTCTATTTTTGATGTTGGAACTAAAGTCATGTGTGGCTAAGTCCTAATATTTTAATTCAAAAAGATTCAAAACTCTAGTTGTAATCTTGTGAGGTTTTGTTATAAACATATATTCATGTTTTAATTCAAGTATTTCATGTTTTATATTCTTATATTTGATGAATAATTAATATTGATTGATCTGATAAATTAATTTAGTATTGATTATTCTATAACTTTCCATGAATTCAGTGATTTTTAATTGTCATAAAGGATTGGTACAAGTACTAAATAGGTTATTTATGAATTTGCATATTTAACCTAAGAGAAACAAGAAAACTAAGTTCAATAGTTATAGTTATCTCAATTATTTAATTTAGGGTCTAGTATCATTCACTAAGCTTATTACTATCGTTTAATTGATATAGAATGTTGTTGTATCCAATAAATTAATGGTAAGTTTTAGATTGAATGCTAGGTTTGAGGTAGATTTCAAATTAAAATCTGATTTGATTTACTTACACCCTAGTTTTTATGATCTTACAGGAGAAGATCCATATAAACACTTGAAAGAATTTCATGTTATTTTCTCTGGAATGAAGCCATAAAAGGTGATAGAAGAACAAATTAATCTCAGAGCCTCTCCATTCTTATTTAAAGATAAGGCAAAGAATTGGCTATATTATCTTTCTCTAACTTAGTAACAACATGGAATCAGATGAAAATGTTGTTCCTAGAGAAATTCTTTCCTGCATCCTGAGCGACCAATATTAGAAAGGATATATTTAGGATAAGACAATTTACTGGAGAAACATTATATGAATATTATGATAAGTTTAAGAAGTTATGTGTCAGTTGCCACACCATCAAATTCATGACCAACTTTTGATTTAATACTTTTATGAAGGGATATTACCAATGTATATGAGTATGCTAGATGTAGTTAGTAGAGGAGTTTTGGTAAACAAAACAGTAAAATTAGTCTAATAATTGATAACAAATATGGAAAAAAAGTGTCGACAATTTGGGACAAGGATGGATGGAGCTATTGAGCAAGTAAATGAGGTAAGAAATATGAACCTATAGCATAAAATTTTCATATTTAACTGCTCTAACTTTTCAAATGGCTACAGGTCAATTATAATCGATACGAGTGTGTAAAATATGCTTATTTTTTGGACATCCTATAGATGTGTGCCCTACATTGCAATATTACTCCTTCAAGAAGCTAACATAATAGGAAAATTTTCTAGTCAACCTCAACAAAAATATGTCCCTTATTCTAATCATTATAATCCAAGATGGAGGGATCATCCAAACTTTATCTATAGAAACCAAGGAAGACAATAAAGATATCAACCTCACAATTTCAACAGACAATCTTAAGCGCCTACATATGCTCAATCTCAATCTTCAAATTCAGATATGTCTTTGGATGAAATTGTTAAGGAATTTGCTACTAATGCTCAATAATTTTAATAGGAAATAAGAGTAAGCTTCCACAACTTAAGAAATCAAATCACTCAATTAGCCACCTCTCTTAGTAAATTGGAAGCGCAAGCATAAAGAAAATTACCTTCTTAAATGATGGTGAATGTTAAGGAGAATATAAATGCAATGACATTGAGAAATGGTGAGTAAATTCAATTTAGTTCTTCCTTACTAATGGAAGTAGAAAATCGCGACAAAAGAGGAAAGAAAGATGAACCTCTAACTCAAGAAGCAATAAAGGTAAAAGATTATTTATCTTTACCATTATCAACTCATACGTACGTACATATTTTCCTTATAGGTTGGCTAAATCAAAAGAAGGAGAACAAGAAACAGAGATCTTTAAAACCTTCAAAAAAGTGAAAATCAATATATCCCTTCTTGAAGCCATCAAGCAACTTCTGAAATATGCGAAGCTCTTAAAAGAAATATGCATTAAAAAAAGGAGGTTGGAGGATAAAGACAGAATAATTTTATGTAAGACTATATCAATTATGATAAATAAGAAATTATCAAAAATTTTAAAGATCCAGGTATGTTTACACTTCTATATGTCATTGGTGATAAGAAAATAGAGCATGTTATGCTAGACTTAGATGCATCATTTAATTTCATGCCATACTTAACGACCGTTAAATATAAACTCTATGTAAGAAACTAATGTGAGTATTAAGCTGGCTAATCATTCTTCTGAGCATCCTATTGGTGTTCTAGAGGATGTTTGAGTCCAAGTTAATAGTTTGGCATTTCTAATGGACTTTTACATCTTGAAAATGGATGGAGATAATGTTAAACATTCAACTTTAATTTTATTAGGAACGTTGTTTAAGAAGACAATAAAGATCAAAATTGATGTGGATGAGTGTACTCTTTCTGTTAAGTTTAATAGAGAGATAGTAAAGTTTAATATTTTTGAAGCAACGAAGTATCCTAATGATTTTTAACCCTTTTACTATATGGATATTGTGGATTCATTTGTGCAGGATATATTCAAAGAAAAAAGTATTGACGATGAGTTAGAGTTTAATGCCAAATCAGAAGTAAACAAGAAAGTAGATAAAACTTATGAAGTTGTAGAACAAGAAAGTAGATAAAACTTATGAAGTTGTAGAATCATTATCAACAATACTAATATATTTGAAAACTTTAAATGTGGAAATTACTATAACTCATAAGAAAATATAAACTTCATTTTTGCAAGCTCAGATGATAGAATTAAAGCCCTTACCTGATCACTTGAAGTATGTCGGTTTAGGTAAAGGAGAGTCATTACTTACATCATATCAAAAAGCTGACTAGGGCAAGAGAAAAGGCTAGTAGCATTACTCAAGGATTACAAAACTATAATTACGTAGAAGTTTGAAGAGAAAAAGCTTCATCGAGCATAACGATGTTAAACAATTGAATTTTTCATAAGCAACTCAAAATATGATAGTTTTTATTGGTTCTATTTAGTTATATATATCTTTCATTTGCTTGTTTTTAAGAAATTATTCTATTGGCTTAATGAGAAAATGAGTCTTAAAATTTCAAAATACTAAATTTTATAAAGTGTGATCATGCCTTATTTAATTCAATTGTCAAGATCAAATACTTAAAATTTTAGTATACTAAATCTCATAAGCGATATCACTTCTTTTGCGATTTAGCTTTTTGGAATGAAATCCTTCAAATCTCATACTATTAACATTCATAAAGCGTGATTACACCTTGCATATGTTAGCAGCCTATTTAGTTTTAAAGAAAATTGCAACTTTTTAAATAAAAAGTATATCATAAATAAAACAAATATTTTAAAATTAAATTAAAAATAAAAATTAGTTAAATTTTATTATTAGTAATTTAAAAACAACAAAAACCTATTGTGTTTTGTTTCTTTTTCAGCATACAGCTCCAAGCCACACATCTATCGCAACGCCTCCCACCAGCTAGGTCCACATCCAACACCCACTAACCATACCCATCGCACCAGTAGACGCACCCCCCCAGACAGCCTAACACCCACGTCTCGCAACAATCCTACGAATAACCAGAGCAGGTCCAACTCTAGTTGCAACTCCTCGATCGCACCAGATAGCAGTACGTCGTTGCACTAGCTCCCATCCCAACCAACACCTAGTCTACTAGTAGCGACGCACAACACTCGCAAGTCCAACAACACACCAAGCTTCACAGCATTCCAGTCCGATGCCTTACACCAGTTCCCATCCCAACAGTCCACAATAACAAACACCAACACCCACTATTATTGTATTTATGTTTTATGTATTTTCTATTTACTTTTACCTACTTTTTATTATTTACTTTTAGGTGCTTTCATTTTAATTTTAATTTTAGTTATTCCTAGGTTATTTTTAATTATTTTTGATTAGTTTTTTATTTATAATTGTCATAATTATCAGACGTTCAAAAGATACTAATATGATAGCATTGAAAGGAAATACTATAGTGAAACCCACTAGACAAGATCAATTCACCACAAACCTACCCCAAGTACCCACCAAGTGTGCTTGAATAACCAAAAGATGAGATAGATTGTGAAAGAAAAGAAACAATTTAGTTATGTGTCATGTGATACCTTCATGTCCACCGACACAATAGTACATCTCATTCCATATGCTCACAATTCAAGGGAATCTTTTACTCTGTACTTTATTTTTGTGGCATGTGAGCATCTTATGCATACAAAAAGGACACTATATAATTTAGGTATGGGGAAGCGAGAGTATATGTCATGATGAACTTTGTAATTTGTGCTTGAACTCATGAATACAATGATTCATCTATTGATTATTCCTTATGATAGCCTTCTAATTTTCTAATTGTTGTTTAAAAATAATCACTAAGTTATACATTTTTTATTTAAGTTATAGAGATAAGCATGATTAGTGTTTTTATTAAATTACTTTTAAGTATCTCATTGGTTTTTTGAATTAAAGTGTGCAAGACTTTATGCATTTTGGCACCTATGTGAGCTTTTGAGCCTAAGAGCATTCATTACATTTATGCCCATACATTTCTTTTTGTTATGTGATATCAAACATAACTTGTTTGCACTAGAATTTTTTTAATGCATTTTGAGATTATATTTTTTATGAATTTATTTAAAAAGATGATAAGGAAAGTTAGGATAATCATTTTTTGACCTAAAAAAATCATATCTTAATTTTTACCCTTAGAAAACTAATTTGAACCTAACCATTTCTTTTCTTGCAAAATAACCTTACTATAAGCCAATTTTACCCTTTCTTGTTGATATCATTAAGAATTTCGAACGCCTAAATTTGAGAATTTGTATCAAGCTTATCTGCTTATGATTTTGACTATTGATATGAGAAGTAAATTAGTTGATTCAAGTTCCATTATTTTGATTTTTCATATATATATATAATAGGGGAGAAGTATTAAAAAAAATCCCCTTTGATGTTCATGTAAAAAAAGAAAAAGAAAAAAGAAAAAAGTGATTGAAAAGGATGTTATTTGAATCAAACGAGTTTTGGATTAATTTAAGTTGCAACTTATGTGGATAAGTTTGTATGATTTCCTTCAATTTATTTAACCTTAAAACTTCCTTTTGTCATACCTTACATAAACCATATTACAACCCTCATCAAGTCCCTTTGATTAATTCAATAGGTTCATTTTTGCCAACTGGTACAGATAAGATTCATAAGTAAGCTTATGGAAATAACTTGCTATGTTTTGATTTGAAAGCTTAATGAACCTTAACACTTTGAATGTATAGAGTTAAATCCATGAGAGGGTAAGTTTTGTTTCATTTAATTTTCATGGAATTAATAAGATGTTATGTTTTAATTCTAAAAATGTGCACTATTGGTGCTTTTTCTCTCAGTTGTTATTTTATCCTAAACTTTTAATGTGTATTAGATTTTGGGATATTTCGGGATAACATGAAAGAAGATGAACGGTTATTATGAGGATGATTGATGCATTGAACTGATGTATGCTTAAGGACAAACACGAGTTTGATGTAGGGGAATTTGATAAGATGTTATTTAGTTATGTTAATTGAAATTATCTCTTTTGTTTTGAATATATTTTAGTGGTAAATAATAAAATTAATAATTATTCTATTTTAGGAGATGAAAAGTGGATATTACATTAAATTGGAGCATCATTGGTTAAAATCACGAATTTTGAAAACAGAGAACACATTACTACGATAAACAAGGCGAGATCATGCCTAATTTCATATTCACTCCAAGAGTTAGAATTCAATTAGGAAACTTATTTCCATCCCTATTATGTAGGGATTTGGATTTGTTCTAGATAGGGATCTTAGCAAAATAGAAGTATACTAGGTTTTAAGTAGGAAAAAGAATACAAAAACATGTTTACTACCTTCTCTAACCTTCTCTTTTTCATTTCTCAGTAAGTTTCTCCCAATCTTTTATGTTTCTTCCTATCTTTTATGTTAAAACTAAAGTTGTGTGTGGCTAAATCCAAATATTCTGATTCAATAGAATTCAAAACTCTAATTGTAACTTGTGAGGTATTGTCCTAAACTTATATTCATGTTTAAATTCAAGTATTTCTTAATTTTATTCTTATATTTTATAAATAATTAATATTGATTGATCTAATAAATTAATTTAATGTTGAATATACTATAGTTATCTATGAATTCAGTAACCCATAATTGTCATGAAGGATTGGTAATATAGCAAATAGGTTATTTATGAATTTGCATATTTAACTTGTCAGAAACAAGAAAACTAAGTTGAATAGTTTTATTTATCTCAATTATTTAATTTAGGGTCTAGCATTTTTGACCAAGCTTATTGTTATCATTTAGTTGATATGGAATGCTACCATAATTAATTAATTTATGGTAAGTTTTGATTTGAATGCTGGGTTTGAATTAATTAATTTAGAAAATTTTAAGTTTTATTATGACTATCCTAATACGTTTCAAACTAACTACTTAACTTATGAAAAATATTTTTTTAGACCAATGACTAATGTTACAATTAGATGAAATATTTCCCTTAAATTAAATTTAAGTACTCTTGAATTTCTCATTTTTATATTCAGTTGATTTAATTTGATTCCTTATTAATTTTATCTAATTAGTTAATTAATTATAAACCCTTTACTTTGTTTTATTAATTGAAATTAAGAAACTAGTTTTTAGTTCTTTTGAGATTATACCCGGTTCCACGACTACTACAAGAAGTTAAATTACTGGAATTAATTTTAAGTGCATCGACAATCGAATCATACATTCATGAGAAACTAAGTTTAAAAAGTCAAAATCATTTACGTCAAAACTTACAAAATCAAGTCCAAACCATAGGCCTACCAAATTTTCAAGTTTAAGCCTAGCCATAGGTACTAAGTCACTAATTCATATGCTTTCACTACCTCCAAACAAAATTCAAATTTTATTCAAAGCCCCATGTAATGAATCATAAACCCTATGTGCTTTTTTATTCCCTCATTTTATTTTATTTTCAAAATATTCATTTTATATTTTTATTAATTTCAAGTCATAAGATATAAATTTAAACATTTTCTCCATTTGAAATCTCTAAAATCCATTTTAGACATTTTATTTTATTTTATTTTTAAGTGCTAAGACCAAACCGTATGCATATCAATAATTTCATTTCAAATTATATTAAATCACTTTAGGCATTTTCTCCATTTCAAAATACTAAGATCCATTCTAGATATTTCACTTTATTTTATTTTATTTTAAAACCTTATAACCTAACTTTAAATGTTTCATTTAAATCTTAAAGCCTAAAATCTATTTTATGTATTTCAATTTTTTTTAAGATTAGGTTGTTGGAATCCTACCGAGATCGAATCACGGACGCAACGGAAAATAAAAAAATTTCGAATTCCGAGCAGATCCCGATAATTGATTAAACTTGAATAAAATAAATCCGATTTAGAAATCATATCTTGTTCGTTTTCTGAAGAAAAACTTTTGAATCTTTTTCTGAGTGATCAATCACGAGCTGTCCAATTGTCCAACCTCTGATGGTATCCACAGAGCAATTCCAAAGTGTTTTTGAAGGAAGAAGACAAAAGTGCTAGCTTTCATAAAGCTCTCCCTTTAAATAAAAAATTCAAGATAGTCTTTTATTAAAATTAAAACTCCTTAATTATAATTACAATCAAATTCCAATTTTAATTAATTTAATTTTAATAAAATCAAATATCTCATATTTGATTCCCAAAGTTTCTCAAACTTTATAATTAAGTCCAATTTAATTAAATTGATTTTTCTTTCAAAAATTGCTCTTTGATGTGTGACCCATTAAGTTCCTAATAATTTGGCAATGATTATAAATTATAATTCTAATTCATAATTAGAATTAGATAAATTAAAACTCCTTTTAGTTTATCTTTAATTCTCTAATTAAATAATTCATAATCATAAATCAAGATTGACGTCTAGCAACATGTCATGATTACCCAAACATCAGGAATGTCAAAGTGATTGACTTAAGCTGTCCATACATGACTACAATGTATAATTTAATCCTTTCGTCATCTAATATTCTAATTGGACAAAGTATGGATATAGTGTTTACTCTTATCATCCAATTATGTTCGTCCTTGGTAATTAGTAATTGATTTATAATTGAAATTTGAAAACTCCTTTTCAAATATCAATTCACTCTGGCCAGAGAATTCTAT
>JANSVA010000002.1:15584600-15618811 GCA_025504915.1 Erythroxylum reticulatum | reverse complement strand
GGTGTTATTTCACGCTCAAACTTATTCCATTGTCAAAGGGTATGTATGCAAAGCACTAAAAATTATCTGGACCCCATGACATTTCATTTTATTCACTTCTCCACTACTATACTCTTTGACTACTAGTATACCCTACAACTTGTACCTTTAGTACTGTATTGGCTTGGAAGTAGAGCCCATTGACGCCTACAATTCAGAGACTTAGCCAGTAGACAGCAAGCAATACGTACTACGAGCTGGACGACCTCTATTTAAAGCATACCTCTTTTCATTTAATTCCAATCGTCCTTTTCTTGATCATCATCACACATCCACATACATTCACAATGTACTTTATGCATAAACCATATAAATAAGTTTTTTACGGAAACCAATTGTAATTATGAACAAACTAATTATAATTGGTGGTGATAGTGGACAAGGAACACCCTCAATTTCTTTATCCTTTTCTATGCCAATGCTCAAACCTATTTTTTGGTCCGTTATTAAGGAAATCCGAAGTTTCTAAAGCCATTCTCGCATAAATTGTTCAGAAATGATAGCGATAATTTTATATAAAAAAAGTAAAAGTTAAACACATATTCAATTTGTTTGTAATCTAAAAAATGATGCCTTTAGTTACTACAACAAAGTAAACATTTAGCTACTTTTTTTTTGGCGATGTTTCAAAAATCGTCGCTAAAAGTGACCATATTGCGACAATTCTAAAATCGTCGTTAAAACTAAACATTTAGCAACTAATTATAAAAAAGTCACAAAAAGATCAACATTTGGTGACGAATGTCAAAAATCGTCACCAATGGTGAACATTTAGTGACGATTCATAAAAATTGTCACAAAATAGTCGACATTGGTTGACAATTTTAAACATTCGTCACTAAATATTCTTTTGGTGACACTTTTAAAAAATCTTCATTATAATTTGGTAAACATTTGGTGACCAATTTTCGAAATCGTCACCAAAGGGTTCACATTTGGTGACGATTATGTAAAATCGTCACTAAAAAGACGTTTGGTGACTAGTTTCAAAATTTTCTACCAAAAGTTCGTAAACATTTAGCTACGTGTTTTTTGTTATGTTTTTCACATTGTCGCTAAAAGTAACCATTTGGTGACGATATTTGAGAAGCATCACCAAAGGATTAACATTTGGTGACAAATTTTGTTTTCATCATCACTAAATAGTCCACATTCAGTGATGATTTCTGAAAATCGTCACCAGAGGTTCCATAGTAATTTGCAATACATTTAGTGATGATTTTGGAAGGGTTCACATTTTTCGAAATTGTTAAACTAACATTTTTGTAATCTATCATAGTTAAGATATGTTTTATTGGAGATTTGTTTTGAATGTTTACAACATATTGTTGGAAAAACACACAGAACATAATTTTAAGTGTTAAACAGTAGTATTAATTAATCATTAATATTTACTAGCAGTGCAAAAATTAGTTATAAAACTTTAATAATTGTATCAATATAATAATATGATATATGGAGTAGTACAAACCTTGAATTTGAAGGTTAACGATTCTTACAATCATAGAATAAGAACAATTATAGTCTACACTTAATAGTACGTAGCTTGACCCTAACTAGTAGAGATGTTATTTGACAAATTCTTATAGATATAACAGTAAATCAACTTTAAAGCTGAGTCTAGTTGATTGCATCGATAAATGACAATGATATAATTATTTTTTTGGATTCCAAGTGACGTGAAAGTCGATAAAGGTAAATGAGCTCCCGATGTCTAAATTCCCAAGAAGGGTCCTTGCACGTCCAAAGGAATCAATTGAAACAGTGATAGTTCTTCCCTTAGGTGTAGGGTTTCTTACACCCTCTTACAATAACATTTCCGCTATAGCTAAACTTTTAGAGGATACAATGAATGAGTCGTCAAATTTAGTATGGAAGACAAGTTCTCTAGATAAACTGTCAGTACAAAACAGTTTTCCTAAAACACAATTATTATAGAACTTAGATATTGTCAGATTAGTAAATTGTTAAACGAACCAAAATTGAAGTGACATGCATACATGAATGACCAAACAAAGTCTGTGGAATTGATGAATTTTTCAAAACAACCGATTTTTCTAATCCTTTATAGACCTTTGTAACATCGCTCCTGCCTCCATGAGCATACATGTCGTCTTCAGGATTCAAGAAAGCTTAAAACAACATGTAGTATATATCATCAAAAATGAATATATATAATAGCTTCATAAAAGGAAATGAGATGTACATAATAAGGAAAGTGACATTGTTCGGACAATACTAAACACTTTGAAGTAGAAGATCAGCCATGGAAGGCAAATGGTCATTAGTATACGAAGGGGAGATTTTTTCTGCATTGTTTATTTCTTCAGTAGGGACAATTTTGCCACATTCCTCCCAATGGAATAAATTAGTACCATCTGGAACTAGTTGCCATGTCGATATTCCTTGATTAATAATGTTAAGAGGTATATTCTGCAAATGTCGATTTAGAATAAAGTGATGATATGTTCAACTCTAATTTCAATGATAAGTGAAAGTAGTCTAGTTTAACACTTATACATCTTCAATGTGCCTAATGATATGATAGTTACCCTTACTAAAATTTCATAAATCTATTGTGTAGTTTGTATCATATGCAAAATTTAGAATTTAAAGTAGAATAAACATGACTATGTTCTTGATGTACGAAAATATAGTATTATCTATATTGGGCTATATTACTATTTTCATCAAATAGTTATGAAGTTTTGATGATGGAAGTGTTAAAGGTCATTAGGAAGAAGTCAACCCTTATACAAATAACAAAGACGGACAGTAAATCATCTTCGAAACACAACCCATGCATCAAATGCATAATTAAGAACTCATAATAAACACCTAAAGGTATAAGTTAAACTTAGCACAACTTCGTTAATGAAAATAGAACAAAAGAACAAAACTGATTCAGTTAATGATGGTTCTTCGACAGTGATGACCACAATACAGAACCTAAACAGAAGAGAGGAGATAGTGGTTTGCAAGATGGAGGATTTTGAGAAATGTTCACGACTTAAACGAGAATGGAGGAGCCTTTTATTGTGATTATAATTAAAAACCTAATATAAAATGACATCGTTTTTCTTGTTTAGGTAAACGATATCATTTCTTATTTATTGTAGTTGTTTGGTCATTTTTCTTGTTTAGGTAAACGATGTCGTTTCGTGTTTACTATAGTTGTTTGGAAGTAATATTAATTAATCTGCTACGATAGATTGTATTTGGTCGACAAATGTTAGATGTAGCGACTAATACATGGTTTGACTAATAAGGTTATTGGTAGATGAAGGGAACAAGAATGATGTTGTCATGTTCACTAAACATTGATTCATTTGGTACTAATAAAATGTGGTTTGCATTTCCTATTAATTCAACTAATAACAAAAATAAGATACTAATTTTATAAAACTTTCCAATTTAATTTTGTTTATCTACTAAATTAAAATTAAAGATTAGTCATTCCTAAAACTTAAGCAAATGAAGAGCAATTGCATATATAAGTGAGAAGATAAAATTTTCATTTTATATGATGTATTAGAAATATCTCATATATATTAATCAATTAAGAAAGTAAAGAGATTGCTTCAGTTTTGGCATTGATGTGCAAAATTTGGTAGCAAATTGTCTATCACTTGCGACTAAGTGTGATGGTTGGTCGTGAAGATCAAAACCCTTAGCTATTTAAATTAAATGTAAATTTTTATACAAATAATAAGGTTAATGGTAGATTAAGGGCTAAAGGGTATATATTGTCATGTTAGTGATGAATTTGGTAAAAATGAAATGTGGTTTGCATTCTTTATTAATTCAACAAATAACAAAAAGAAGATACTAATCTTTTTAAATTTTCCAATTTTATTTTGTTTATCTACCAAATTAAAATTAAAGATTAGTAATTCCTAAAAATGAAGCAAATCAAGAACAATTGCATATATAAGTGCACAAGACGAATTTTTCATTTTGTTATTTGTAATGGGAATACCTCATATATATTAATCAATTAAGAAAATTAAGAATGTAAAGAAAATGCTTGGGTTTTGGCGATGTTGTGTATAATTGGTAGTGTATTGTCTACCATTGGTGACCATAGTTTTGTTCATCGCAAAAAGGTAAATAGGATAAAAAATAAATGGTACGACGTCATTTATTTGTTACAACGTTGTTTTGCCCACGTTTGTTTTAACAAACGTAAGAGCTTTTCCTCCCCCCCATTTTCACCGAAACTTTGCTATTGAAGCTCAACTGGCCCTCTTCTCTTCATCTGCCTTCTGTCCTCCTTGTTTTGTATCTCAAATATTATACTCTTCATGTGCCTTCTCACCTTCTACTTGTTCTTCGGCCTCTTTGAGTTCTCCCATCGCTTCCCATAGTCAAAGGTGAGTCCAGTCGTTTATTTCATTTGTTAACTACTGTGAAATCCCTAACTATGTTCATCTTTTTTTGTGTTTCATGTTCAATTTTTGTGTTAGTTGGTGATTGTGTATAGTTTTTTTTTACAGATTGCATCACTATAAGAAAAGCAAGAAATAGTGACGAAAAATTACCGACATAAAATATACTGTAGCAAATTACCGATAGAAAATTCATTTCCGTTGGTAAAATTGATGGAAAAATTTTTGTTTAGCGAAAGTACTAATATCCGTCTCTAAATATGGAGGGAAATCATCCCAGTAAATTTTGCGATAGACTTTAGTGACGACTTTTATTGTAAAAAATATACTGTTGCAAATTACCGACGACAAAATCCATTTCCGTTGGTAAAATTTATGGAAAATTTTTCATTTAGCGAAAATACTAATATTCATTGCTAAATATGAAGGGAAATCATCTCGGTAAATTTTGCGATGAACATTAGCGACGGTATAAGATATCCGTCGATAAATGATTTAGAGATGATATAAGTTATCCATCGGTAAGAAGGCAGGAATTATTGGCAGAATAAAAAATTTTGAGTTTACCTACAGAAATTTCCATCGGTAAATGATTTAGTGACGGTATAAGATATTCGTCGATAAAAAGGCAGAAATTATTAGCGGAAAATTTTTTTTTTGAGTTTACCTACAGAAATTTTCATCGGTAAATGATTTAGTCGGTAAGAAGGTAGGAATTATTGGCGGAATAAAAAAATTAAGTTTACCTACAGAAATTTCGGTTGGTAAATTCTTTTTAAATTTAAACTCACCCAACATCTCCTCGTCCCCACCTGCATCTTCTTCTTCCTTCTTCCTGCGACTTATCTTCGATTTTCTTCTCTCTAGTTTCTCTATTGTAGACTTCTTTTCTAGCTTGTCGACGTTATCTTCTCCAGCCATTGTCATGGTGTCCTTCAGTGGAGGTATTTTTGCAACTATTGTCATGTGTTTTTTCGTATATTGGATGAAAGTTAATTTGGGTATTTGATTATTTTCATTTATTTGTATATTTTGTGATTGGAAAACAAATTTAAGGTATAAATGTTAATGATAGAAGGGACAACACGTGATTTCAGTTGTGATGTTGGGATAAATTTCTGATGCATGTAAGGTGTTTGATGAAATGTGTATTCTTTGAAAAAATGATTTCAGTTCTTTATTTTCAGATCTTTTTTAGTATGAATTTCATAATTTCAATTCTTTTACTTGAAATATGATATAACTTACATTGATATTTTTGTAATGCATTATGCTTAGATTATAATATAATATGATATCTTTAGATTATAGTATAATATGATATGCTTAGATGTAGGTAAATTTTTAAAAAAAATAGTTTTTAGCAAATTTACCAACGGGAAAAAAGTCCGTCTGTAAAATATGTTGGATATATTGACGAAAATTATTTCCCGTAGGTAATTACCGACGAAATAATTTCCGTCAGTAAATTTATCGACGGTTAAATTTCTGTCGGTAAATTTATCTACAGCTGTATCTCCAATGCTATTTTCTATCAGTAAATTCCATCGCTAAATAATCTTACCGACAAAATGTGTACAAATTCTGTCAGTAATTTTCGTCACTAAACTCTATTTTTCTTGTAGTGTTGTGACTTTCTTTATTTGATTGGAGCCAAAATCGAAGAATTTGTGTGGCATCTTCAGGTATATTCTCCCTGCCCACCACATGTTCGACAAAAAACCTCTGTTGTATTTTGTTTGATTCCTTATGCTATGGTTAACATATTCCTTGTCAAGGATTAAAGGAAGCTCTTGCATGGTATACAGAGATTGTTTCATACTTAAAATTGTTAAATGTTGCAATCTTCTCTATTCTTATTCTCCCTATAGTCTGTGATTGCTTTCAGTGCTTCCTTTAGCCATTTACTATGAATGCAAAACTAGGAATGACCTCAAAATAAGCCCTAAAAGCTTATGATCTTAATTCATTTCTAAAAGAATTTGAACCTCTTAGAAAATGAGTTTTCTTCTTTTATTGTATAAATAGGATGGATAAGAGTTGGATGTCTCATCGAAAATGGTCAACTGAATACATAAAAAGAGTTAAGAGTTTCACGCAATTTGTAAAACATAAAACGGGTGACAAATGTAGTATTCGTTATCCATACATCGATTACTTAAATGTCGACTTCCAAAGTCAAGATGTGGTATATAATCACTTGCTAATTCGAGGCATAGATAAATTCTATACTCCATGGCTTTATCATGGTGAGCGTAAGGAAGCAAGTTATAGTAGAAGTGACAGTACATGTTATGATGACAGTAACAATAGTGATGTAGATGATTGTGATGTGAATGATGATGTGATTGACAAGATGTTAGATGATTGTCGAAATTATATGAAGACCATGAATGAAATAAGAATGCCTAACATAATTGGTAGTTTTACAAAAGATAATTTGGGAAGTTAATGACAGTTGCTCAAGAACAATTATATCCGGGGTGGTCAAATTTCTCACAACTATCATTTGTTGTGAAGTTGTTGCATTTGAAGGTTTATAATAAATAGAGTATCAAGTCCTTTGACATGTTAATTGACTTGCTGAACGATGCATTACCTATTGGATACAAGTTGCTAAAATCTTATTATGATGTAAAGAAACTGTTAAAGGACCTTAGATTGGGATATATTTCAATTCATGTTTGTAAGTGTGATTGTGTTCTTTTTTGGAAGGAAGGTAAAGATCTTCAGGAGTGTCCTATTTATGGTACATTAAGGTAGCAGGTGGATGATGGGAGAGGGAAAAAGATACCGAATAAAATCATTCGATACTTCCCTGTTCAACCACGATTACAAAGACTTTCTATATCAACAAAAACAACCATAGATATGAGGTGGCATAAAGATAAACGCATTGATGATAACATTATGTATCATCTAGCAGACTCAATGGCATGGAAAGAAATTGATAGAAAGTTTTCATGGTTTGCACAAGATTGTCATAATGTTCGACTTGGATTGGCCTCAGATGAATTTATTCCTTTTGATAATATGAGTACTTCATATAGCATGTGGCCGATGATTCTAGTCCCATACAATTTACCTCTTTAGAAGTGTATAAAGGAGCCTTTCAAGTTATTGTCTTTGCTTATTCCAGGACTTACTGCTCCTAGTGAGGACAATCGATGTATACATGCAACCATTAATTGATGACTTAAACGATCTATGGGAATTTGGATTACAAACTTTTGATGTTGTTAAAGGCGAAACATTTATAATGCATGCTACTGTTTTATGGGCTATAAATGATTTCCTAGCTTATGGGAATTTGTCTGGGTGGAGCACAGGTATATGGCTTGTCTTATGTGTAACCATCAAACATATTCAATGAGGATACAAAGTAAAATATGTTATACTGGTCATCGTCATTATTTGGAGCATAGGCATAGATGGCAAAGAAGTAAATTGTTTAATGGTATAATAGAATTGGGTGAAGTGCCGATGTAGTTTTCTGGTGATGATATAGTTTACCAGCTATCATATTTAGGTGACATTACACTTGGAAACCACCCAAGTAATAGAAAGTGAAAGAGAAATGATGTTGAACTGAATTGGACAAAAAAACATATTTTTTAACTTGCCATATTGAGAAAAACATTTGTGACTTCATTTTAGAGACTATCATGGGAATTGATGGGAAATCCAAAAACATAATTAATGCTAGACTTGACTTAGAAGATATGAATATTAGAAATAACTTGCATTTGAAAAGAAGAGATGATAGGTCATACATTATTCGCCCTGCTTGTTACAACATGTAAAAAAGTGAGAAACAATCATTCAATAAGTTCCTTCAATAAATCAAATTTCTTGATAGGTATACATGAAATGTTGACTTTAGTATGAATGATAAAGAGGGAAAAGTGTCAGGGTCAAAAAGTCATGATTGTCATATACTTTTGCTGCAACGATTACTTCCTGTTAGAATATGTGGGTGTTTGTCGAAGGATGTGTCCATTACTTTGGGTCAATTAGGAGAGTTTTTAAGCAATTATATTGCAAGAACCTTAAATTTGAAGAGCTTGATTAAATGGAAAAAGAAATAACATTGATTCTATGTAAGCTTGAACTATTATTCTCCCCATCGTTTTTGATGTTATGGTTCATTTTCACTTATCATATGAAGCAAAACTTTGTGGACTAGTTCAATTTTGATGGATGTTTCTGATTAAAAGGTAATTCATATTAAATTCAATAAGTTTTTTCTATGTTATTGGTTTGTAATAATTCCTAAGCTCATAACTAATTATGTTCAGGTTTTTATGTTCTCTTAAACATTATGTACATAATAGAACTCAACCAGAAGGGTCTATGGTAGAGGCTTATAAAGCAAATGAAAGTTTGACTTTTTGTTCAATGTACTTGACTAATGTGGAGACAAGATTTAATAGACCAAAATGTCACATTGATTTTCACGACGATGGTGGGTTGTCTATTTTCTCTCAAAATGTATAAGTAAATATGTAGAGTTAACTAAAGACAAATTCGAAATCACCCATTGATATATTTTGAACAATTGTAAGACAGTTGACACAAACATGGAGTAAGTATATTCCTTTTCATTCAAACAATCATATTACAATTTTCTTCATTCACTCTAAGATCTTACTGTCGTTGTCTTTTTTAAACAAAGAACACAAAGAGACAATTCACAGTAAAGGAATTTTTACTATTGAAGAAAGATATAGGCAGAAGTTTGTATCATGGTTTAGAAATCGAGTAAGTTTTATATTGATTACATATTATGAAAATATGAGAATATGTCTCAACCTCATATTTGTTTTCAATTTGTCGTACAGATGATACGATTACATAACCATAACTTGTAAGAAGCAAAAACAACATTATATAGTTTGGCGTGTAGGCCTTATATTTGTGGGAAGAAATACACAGGTTGCATTGCTAATGGGTGAGATTTCACATACAAGATCGAGATAGTTGAGTTAGAAGTTAAAATTGTGGGGTTGTCATTAAAGGGCGTCATGACAACGATTTCATTGAATTCTATGGTGTCATATGTGAAATAATAGAGTTGCACTACATCAAGGATAAAAAGGATGTTCTACTTAAATGCAAATAGTTTGATCTAACTGACATGAAAGTGAACGGGCATATTACTAGCATAAATGTTAGTAAGATATAGTATGATAATGATCCTTTTGCCCTTGCAAGTCAAGCCAAACAAGTTTTCTACGTCAACGATAATGTATTATGTAGCAATTGGGAAGTTGTTCAAAAGTTTTAACAAAGGAATGTCTTTGATTTTTGTGAAAGGGATATTGGTCAATTGGATGAGGATGAGGATGCAGATGAAGTCTATCAAGAAATTGGATTGGAGTTCAAAAACACAGGCATTTCACTAGAAGATTTAGATATATCATCATTCTATAGGAGCGTTGTCGATCCCAACATAGTTCAAGTAGATAAAGTCTAAGCCTATCTTATTTTACAAACATATGAAGACTATACTCAGGATAACTTAAATGACAATAACAATACTTTGCTCGAATGTATTAGTGATGAAGAATCCAATGATAATGTACTTAATGATGATCATTTTCAAAATCTTTATCATGATGATTAAATGTAAATAAATTGTTTATATTGTTTGAAATGTTATGTTCATAATTGCCTTATGTTGTTGATGTTTTACTTATGTTAATTTATGATGACTAGATGCATATTTTTAATGTTTCATTTATGTTTATGCAGAATGTTGTGCCAAATGTTTAGTATTTGACTATTAATCTCCTTATATTCATGTGGAATACTAATGTTTGAGTTAAGATTATGTGTTATCTTCATATTTCCTTTTGGTTGTTCAATATAATGGCACCTAGTACAAATAAAGGAAAGAGGGTGGCAATGACTGAAGAACTTTCTCCCCTACAATAACCAACTCAATCTGACCCCATCATTTAATAACAAATAATTGCATCCTTAAATGAAGATAGTCACCAAAAACCTTTACCAACATCGTCTATTAGTACTGAGGGATCTTCAGGTATGTTATTGTTAACCAAACATATTTACATTAATGCTGAAATTACTCAATATATGTTTAGTGTGTTTTTCTTTTATGATTTTTTTGTTTTCAGGTTCCAATATTAGCATTAGAAAACAAGGTAGAGGTATCATAAAAGGAGTTGAGTTGCAACGGATGAATGTTGTAATGAACAACAAGTTGTCTGTGACCATTGACTCTACCCAATGTTGCCCTCTGAATAAGATCCAATCTACAAAATTGTCTAGTGAGTTAGGCGTCGTTGTGAGGAATGAATTGCCTTGCCTTCAACATGCTAGGCAGTTGAAGGAAGACAACTTGCTTCAAAATGCTTTGGACAAAGTTTTGGTAATATTTCAATTCATTTGATTATATGTCTTATGATTTTACTTAACAAAAACAGTAAGTTAACTTATACGTGTTCTTCACAAATGAAGCTCAATATCATTGATATCGAAAAGCCTAAGCTTTCAAGTTGTTAGTTCACTGTTAAAACAAAGAGCAAAGGATCATCGATATAAACTTCATAAATATTACCAATCTTTTCCTTTCAATGAAAAGGCAAGGAGACATATTTCGAAATGGGTGACTCTAGAAAATTAGAGTATCATGTGTGGTTATTGGGCCTCTACAAAGGTTCAGGTTTGTTTTTATTTCTTTTCATATTTCCTTCCATTAATTTTGTTTATACATTTCATGACTACTTCACTTAATTTAAGAAAAGTGTGAGAAACCAAGGTGAACAGAGCAAAAATAAAGAATCCTCATAACATTGGCTCTAAATCATTTGTCGTCATCCATTAAGAATTTGTAAGTGTAACGTTTTCAACTTATTATTCTATTTCTTAATATAATAAATTATACTATCTTCTAATTTTTTAAATTCTTATGAAAGAGCTAAACTTAACTCTAAGGACAAGAGTGTGATAGGATCACACTGTACAGCTAACACACTACAAAGAAGGTGAAGGTTAGATGTCTGAAGAGACACAAAGTAATTATGTATGTACAAAAAAATTAATATTACAGTTTATTTTTTATTTAATAGTAAGTAATAAGTTTTTAGTTAACTCGATTTTGTACTTTAAATTGTAGGACAGGGTGTAAGAGTTATTGCAGACATTATTGTCTAAGGAGAATCAGCTCAATATTGATGACATTTGTAACAATGTCCTTAGTATAAGATCGAGGTATATCAAAGGTCTTGGGCAAGGTTGTAAGCCTGTTGGTGCACCTTCGTCACGACCAGTATATGTCACGGCACTTCAAGAGGAGAACCAATCACTAAAGACTAAGTTACAATGTATAGAAGAGAAGTTAGATCGTAATGTAAAAGAAGTCAACAAGCTTAAAAAGATAATCAAACAATTAGTTGGCTCAAACTATGTCAGTAGTAGTGATGAGGAGTCTTAGTTTGTTTATAAATTTTGTTCGAATTATGTAATTAACCTGTAATTATTTTTTTAATAATATGCATTCAATTTTTAATGTTTATTTTATTTCAATTTATTATTATTTAAATAAGATGTCACCAACATTAATTATAAAATGTAACTAATTTATATTTCAAACTGTCTTAAAAATTGTAAAAAATTAAATTAAATATGTTTTTAACAATTATAATAAATTTAAATTTAAAATAAATGTTTGTCACTAAAAAGTTTTAGCTACCAAAACAAAATCGTCACAAAATGTTATTACCTACGTTTACAAGAACGTCTCTAAAAACATTTACCTACAACAAACAATTAATAGCTAGAACTATTCTACTACAAAAACAAAATCGTCAGTAAAAATATTTACCTATGACTACGGTTTAGTAGGTAAAAACTTTTATTTTTGGCTCTCATTGGTTATATGTTTTACTGTCGAATATATTGTGTATCCGAAATCTTTTTGCGAAGATTTCAAAAATATGTTGCGGATATTGTTTTGCTACTTGAATTCATCAATCATTAAAGTGATAATTGTTTTTCCTGGCAAATTATGATTTCACTCAATTTTTTAATATTTCGCGACGTTTGAATTCGTCTCCGATAACCTTATCTGTTGCAGTGAGAGTTGTTTGCGGGTCAATAATGGTGGGAAGCTTACAATAGATGCTCTACTTCTTTTACAACTGATGAAGATAAAATGTTATTTCTTTATACGTAACTCTTTTGTAAATAATATTAATTAAGTTAAAGAGGTAAAAGTCAAGAAAATCATACAAAAGCTCCAAGCATCTTTGATGTGAGAGAGTGAGGATGCAACCGGAGCTGATGCAAAACTTTATTAGCTCTGATCAACGCGTATCGTCTGTATTTATTTTATCCAATACTTATTAAAGTGATCATCGACTCATAACCCTTCTACTAAGAATCATCAAAATTTGTCATCCGACATTCATAAACATAACTAAAATATTGGCATACCTTTTCAACTCACTAATGTTTTTGAACGATAGATATCCAAGAGGAGTGCTTAGTCAAAGCTAGCTTTCTTTCTATGCTTGCAATAGCTAATTGATGGAGCTTAATTCTAAGTTCTAAGGACAAGTGAAACAAGAATGCATTGCAACCTAAATTATTTGGTGTACCTCATCCATGTTTTCGTATACACGTAGTCAAACACTTGCGTTAGAATTGAGAGAGACAAAACTCCTGTAAGACCTAGATTAAGCAATAGCTTAAAGAGAACTCCCGCTTTGGAATTGACCCCGCTTTCTGCTCCCGCATTAATTTGCACCACCTCCAAAAACCCATAGAAAAAGAAGAAACGAAAAGCGATTCTCTTCTTCTAAGTATCTTTGCATCAAACAAAACAGTCGGTCTACCACCACCACTTTTTAGTTCTTCACATAACTGGTAACCCCAAGACTCCTTATTCTCATTTCTGCTTTGTTTTTTACTTATTTATTTCGGAATTAGGACAACTTCATTTAGATGAATTTTTATGTTTAGCGTGATTGTTACTCGACCAATAAATATATTTCATCAGAGATAACAAGAAATAGCTATTGCTTGCATCCTAACTGTACATTACAAGTTGCAACGTCACTTTCTTTACCTTTCTATTGGTTGTGCCAAAAAATAGTTAGGCCTATATCTTGTAAGGAAACACAAACTAACTTTTGAAATGAGGTTGGCTAGTTCATTAAGGTGATAACTTCTCATTCCCCAAATTAACTTTTGGAATTTGGGGTTCCATTCCATGAACTTCGTAATTTCCGTTTTAAATTGCTTTAATAAAATTATATTATTATTAAATTCACTTTTTGTGTCGTCAAAACATTACTAGTCAAAATAATGCATTCAGAAACAGAGGAAGGACAGCATTTAGTGTATCCCAGATTAGCATTTAATGCACCGTCCGGACACTACCTCTGGGTGGGTGATTCCTTTGGTCACACTGGGAAGGTGACATAGTAAAATCCCTGTTCGAAAATGACTCCAGAGAGTTTCCCTATGCAGAACATGTTTGTTATCTTCAGGGTCAGCATTTAAAGAAACGGGTTTAAATGATTTACGATTTAGCCTAGGCTTTTGGAAACTCCAGCATAGACATAGTCAATGAGCTAGAAGAAGTGTTTTGGACGGCCATATGGATGGATGAGAAAATAAAATCCAATGCGCCAGACAAGCTTGTTGAAAGATTGGAAAGGGAATATTTGGGAATATGAAGAATTGGAAAGGGCGACGGTCATGTACAAGTAAGTAGAAGAATTAGGGTTTACGATGAAATCAAACAGACAATAATAATGGAGTCTCTCGATCACCAAGGTCAATGGGTCTATCTTAATACCTATTATAATATTCCATATTCTCGGAGGCTAAGGAAACAATATTCTATACAGATGTACACAGTACTTTATAACACGGACAGAACTCAGAAGTGATACACAGATATATATCATATTTTTGTGTTTTCTATGTTAGTAAGTACTAAAGGGAGCTGGTGAAAGAAATAAAGAAAGAAAGAAAGAGGGTGTTTAGCGCAGAAGGTGGGGGGAAAATGAATCAGAAGAAAAAAGTTATTGTGTCTCTAATATCCCGACGTCTCCGGGGATGGAAAACCAAAGTGATCATATAAATCTTTTTCTGAACATTTTATGGCCTGTTGCTTTGACTATAGCGAGTGAGTAAGTGAAGAAGGTCTTTGTTTCTCTACCTTATTAGCTAGTGTCATTTTCCAAGATATACTACCCCTAGATATCCTCTTTCTTTTCTTTTCAATTCACTTTCTGAATTTCTTATATCTTTTGTGTTCTTTACAATTTCCTTTTTGCTTGAGCGTCACATACTTGTTTCGCTCTTTCTCTTCATCTCTCTTTCCTCAACATGTTTGTTTGTTGAAGAAGATTTTATGTTCATTACTCCTATCCCTTTAAGCTATTAGCCATATCCTCTACCTTTATTCTTGAAACAGAAATCAAGCTAGGCGTTCTTTGTAACCTTTTAAACTTTTCTTACACCAAAATCAAATCTATCTCTCACATTCATAGTTGCAAGCAAAAGAGAAAAAAAGATCCAACAAGACATGCGGGAGATGACTCCATTTGAACTTTTTCGTGTTCTCTAGTTTCCACGGCAAAATTTGCCCCAGAAAAGCAACTATCAGGTAAAGGAAGCTAGGTAGTGAAAGATGCCCTTAGATGGGATTTTCGTCGAACCCTCTTCAAACCCAGTTCCTGATCTTTCGTTACATATTAGTCCACCTAGTAGTTCCTCGCTATCTTCAACATGTGGCAGCATCAACGACAAAGCAGATGCATGTTACAATCTTCTGGGAAGGCAAGACTCTTTCCACAAATCCGATTGTGTAAGCTCTATCAGAACAGATTCTCAGGCTTATACAGAGCTCTCTTTAGCACATCCATCAGGGAAAGCCCTCAACGGAGAAATACCAAACAAAAAGAAGTTCACAGGCCGTGGAAACGAAGAACCACCACACATGGCTTACCGTCAACAAAATCACCTTCATCTTCGCCATTCTATCACTAACCTAAATCACATAAATCATGGGGTATCTCTGCTTGATGTATCGGATGGTTCAAAGCCAATAAAAGGGATTCCAGTCTACCAAAACCGTTCGTTTCCTTTTATACCTTTTGAACATTCTAGAGACAGAAAAGATCCAAAGATGTGCGTCTATCCCCCTTCATCATTGTGCTCTCCGAGTGTCTCGCACTCTTCATCAGCTTATAGAATTGGTGGGGGTATAGATCCCATGTTTATACTAAACTCAGGGCCGAGTCAGTCTGTGCCTGGTTACGATAAGTTAGCCCCAACAGCAAGGTTTAATGGATTTCCAATGGATGCTTTCAAATCGTACCAGTTGCACCACCACCAACACCAAAATCAGTATGGGGTTGGATCAGCTGAAGCGTCTCATGGATTTGTTAGATCAAGATTTTTGCCTAAGCATCAAACAAAGAGAAGTATTAGAGCACCAAGAATGCGATGGACAAGCAGCCTTCATGCTCGATTTGTTCATGCCGTTGAGCTTCTTGGTGGACATGAAAGTAAAGACCAGTTCTTTACCTATTTAATTCTTTCTACTACTCTTTCCATTTCTTTTCCCCTTTTTTTGGTTCAATTAATCTACTTATAATTAGGTTATAACAGTAGCTAGATTTCTGTGTGTGTGTGTGTGTGTGTGTGTGTTTTTCTTTCCTTGTCCTTCTTCGGAATGGTTTAGGAGCTACTCCAAAGTCAGTTCTGGAACTCATGGATGTCAAAGATCTCACATTAGCTCATGTGAAAAGCCATTTACAGGTAAAACACAACTGAGATTCTCTTCCTTTCTGATCTGTCTCTTCCCCTTCTTCTTTCTACGAAAACGTTACACGGTATTATTGATGGGTCGTCAGATGGGTATAATATGAAGAGGCCAAAGAAGGCAGTGATAGATGGATGGATCAATTACAGAAATAGTAAATAGAAGAGAAATGAGTCTGAAACTTCTCAGACATCTCAGCTGGACAATTTTCTACTTTATGAGAGAGAAAGAAGAGACAAAGACAAAAGTAGTCATCATTGCCCAATAATGCACACCACATTACCACGTTATCAAACATCAACCTCGTGATTAATGACTAACCCAATAAAATCTCAGTAGAGGGATATAGAGAGAGAAACAGTTCTAAGCATCTAAAAAATAAATAAAAATTTTCCTCTACTAACGTTTTATGTTTTTGAATGGTGATGACTCTTGACTCTTTTGCCAATGTTCCCCGATGACTTTGCAGATGTATAGAACTGTTAAATCTACTGATAAGCCAGCAGCCTCCTCAGGTAATTCGTATTGCTCGGTCTTCATTTCGATCCTTGTGCTTAGCAGCACCTTCAGATTACATGTTTTCATATTAATTACTTTGTAAACTTTTCTTTATTAAACTAATACGTTCTGTAGTTTAATTGAAGAACTAAATCGAATGTCCGTAGTCCTATCGCTATTAGAGATAAGCGCCGTAACAGTTCTCTCATATTCAAGTACATTATCTGAAGTACTAATATAGCATTCACACATGCATAGATTGGAGGTAACATTTTGCGTTATCATGCCATGCCATGCATGCTTATTAGGGATTTTTGTATTTTAAAATTCTTCAAGGACAATCAGATGAATGTGGGGATGAAGATACATTGCCAGTAGAAAGCACAAATGACCATAACCTCCGTCGATCGACAGATACAGCAGGACCAGTAGATGGGTCAACGCAACAGGATATCGACTACTCATCCAGTGCTACTACTCTCTGGATTAACTCTTCCAGGTAGATTTATGTATGTATGTATCACAATAAATGTCAGTAC
The DNA here is from genome assembly GCA_025504915.1 of Erythroxylum reticulatum. Taxonomy (NCBI): domain Eukaryota; kingdom Viridiplantae; phylum Streptophyta; class Magnoliopsida; order Malpighiales; family Erythroxylaceae; genus Erythroxylum; species Erythroxylum reticulatum. The sequence continues at coordinate 15,601,541 of JANSVA010000002.1, read as the reverse complement.
TCATCTTTTTTTCTCTCTCTTTCTTGGCCTCTCTAGATCATATACAAATATATCTTTGCATGTTAAATATCAATACTGAGTTATTTATATCATAGTAATATAAGGGAGATGAAATGAGTCACCCCTTCACCTCTATCATATAATTGTATGCATTATTTGGCATATAGCAAGGCTATCTTAGCTCATAAATACAATGCAAACCCCAAGTCCCCCATTTCTTGAGAATAAAATAGATGTTGGAGACTGGCAGCTTTTACTTTTCTTCCAGTTTTTTTTTGTTTTGTTTCTTAATTGCTTTCTTTCTTTTTCTTTAACAAGATCTTTCATTTGATGACATGAGAGATTTGCCCCTGGATGCGATATTACGAAAAGAAAAGCAACCATTACTTGCAATCAAACAATAATTAGGCTTAAAGAAAAGCAACCACAGTTACACTTTTCTTTTTATCCAAACCTTTTTAAGCCTACGCTCGCTGTTCTTTTTTGTATTATAATCCTCCTACTTTAGGTTATATTCAATCCACCAGGATATTTTCGGAGTATTTTCTGTAGTCAATTTGCTTAAGCACTTGCTTCCTTGTAAGTATCATTTCCTTTGTTTTCCTCCTTTCACTCAACCATACTACTTTATTGCATAAGATCTCAATGAACTTACCATTGGGATTTGAGGTTTTCATCTAATTTTTTTACTTACTTGCCAAGGGAAAAAGTATGTGAAGCTGAACTCAATTAGGTTTCGTTTCAGTACATGGTAGGAGGTATTTACATATCTTATACCTAGCTACGTATTTCCTGCACCCTTCAGAAACCAATTAGTGGAGGATTGATCATTTACGGGTTTATCGGTGGATACTAGCTTGCTAGTAGTTTGATTGTTTAGCTATGGTGTGTTATTGTGATCTATCTCTTGGAAATTTGTAGTTGTATCAGATTCAACGAACACCACTTAACAGCATGGATAGATGTAAATCATTGTATGGCATAGTATATTCCATAATCAATAGTGCTAGGTTAGAAAAGTATTTCCTTTTTTCTGAAGGAGTTAAGAGACTTTCATTGGAAATTACATTCGCAGCTGAATTGCTTCTTATGTACAAAAATAAACCTTTTCTACTCTAGTTGCAATTAGAACAATAAACTCTTCATATTCTATTGAGAGTGTTACCTCTTGCTCTACTTTTGTTCCTCGCACCGATTACTGCTTGTAATGCCTAGCCAAAAAAATAAAGAAGTTAGTGAAACCAACAATGTGTTAATCACACCCAAGGACTAGAATGTTTACGCAGCCATGTACAAAAGGACCTCTCGATTGTCCCTACTCGATTGATACGAATCGTCTTCTCCCTGCTTTAAATGATAATTTTCTTCTCCTAGCTCATGTTCAATTTCAAACGCAATCCTGATATCATCTTGGAAATCTATGCTGGGATATTCACAGTTTATCATTCAATGCCAAATCTGCCTGTTCTTCTTGTTAATTATCAAGGTTTTGTGTTAAAGTTGCTTTTTCATTTGAAATAATCCCTGTAGCTTCTACGGATTAATCGATTTGGAAAATCACAGGAAAAATGTTGGCTATAATCGCTTAATTAAGGGTCTCACTTCATCTATGAGATTAGATGATTTGAATGTGCATCTAACTAGCTAACCAAACTATGTATATTTTCTTAGTAGAGAGGTCTGGCCAGAGTCAAAAGCCACTGAAATGGACGGCAGTCAGCAAGCGATGTTCCAATTTCAAATTGGATCTAGACACCACAGTGAGGTACCGACCTAATCCATCACCACAACCTGTTAATCAGTTTTTAAGTTTATGTATATTTCAGAATATGCTATGGATAACTTTTCTTACATTTAAACGAATCATGCACCTTCATAAAGTACAATAGGAACTTCTACTAGGGAAGAAATAATGAATCAGGTTTTAAAAAACACTGTAGGACTGCAAGTCTACTGGGATGAAGAGCTGCAGGAATCCAAGCTTGGAGTTTACATTAGGTAGACCAGACTGGCAAGGCTAAGCCCTTCGTTAGTGATGCAATTCTTCCAGTTTCATCTGTTTCTTGCATTCGTTACTATTGCATGTCAAGTTCTCCAACGATATATATATCTTCTAACATCAGAGACGGATCATATATATAGTTGAGCTGCTCTTATGTTGTGATTTAATTCAAGTCATGAAGATGAACAAGTGAAGAATAGAGAAAATAAGAGTGGAGGAGGACCTGATGTTTGGCAATGAACTGGTTTTTCTCATATGTCCTCATCTGTTATTTTTGGTTTAAAATACAGAATCACATATAATTCCAAGAGAGAGAGATGTGGAAAGAATCTTTTGGTTCTATAGTGTATTCAAAAGTGAAACTCAGCGATCAATATCAGAAGACAATGGGTCTGGCCAATACCCAATAACCAAACAAGTCATTCTTCTATTTTTGATTGGTATCATTGTTTGTAATTTACTTGTCAAGCTCAAATTAGCCAATTCAACTGTCAATCATTTTGGCACTGGAGAAAAGTTGTTTTTGCTTTACTTACTGTGAGATGTGACTTATTAAGGCAAATGGACGTGACCGGCACAAAAGTTATACCGGAAGGCAGGAACTATGATTGTGGTCCTTTTCCAAATTCCAAGTTTTCTATGCTTGCAAATTTAATGTATCTCACTTTTAAGACGCAGCCCTAGTTTAGTAACACTTTTCTATGCCTCGTTGAAAGCAAACTCACAATCGCTTTCAATTTGCTTAAACAAAAGTCAGAAACATGTGACGAAAAATTCATCATTCAGAGAAAACATATTGATCAGTTGTTTCGTGTTTCTTTCCTTTAGTTGTTTCTTTGCTTTGATTGAATATGTTTGACCCATAATCAGAAAATAATGCGATCCTCATGTGCCAATCAAGTGGAAAAAGAGTACTTCTTATCTAACCACGGCCGACATTGCGAATTTTGCTTTGGTATCTTCAACGTTGACTGATGAATAAGAAAGAAAGAGATGAGCAAAATATCTTTTCATATGTTGCTACTAAAGCTCACTGTACAAATTGTACATATATACATGCAGCTAAAGAATTCTGTAGTTAATTATTTACAGAAGTGTTGCGTGAATACGCTGGTTTGTTAGTGCTATGTACATAGTTTGTTAGAACGGGAGTAATCTGCTGTGACATAAAATAGGTAACACCTAATGTTTATGTACTACCAACAGACATTCTGTTCCTATTTCGTGAAAACTTCTTTGTCTCCGATACAATCTCTATTCATAAATTGAGCCAAATTCCATGTCTAACGTCAAGGATAATACTAGCAATTTTAAATACACAAACCACCTTCCAAGTTTACTTGCTTATTGATCAAATTAGCCTAGTATAAGGATTTAAAATCAAAGCTTAATCTTTTTTGGAAATTGAAAAGGGATTAACTATAGACAAAACTGTAATGTCATTACAATGAGAGCTAATCTAAGAAAATATATACAAGAACAAAAGAGGAATCAAAACGTCAGTAAAACATTCTAAGAAGCCAAGCTAAAGATTCCACGTGAATTGCATGTCAGGGGAAAGTGAATGAAGAAGATTTTTAACACTTAAGGCATCTCAAATCCAATTAATGATCCTATCAGCTACTTAGTATTTCCCCACTTCATGAGTAATATACAACCGAGCATTACGTTCTTTCCAAAGAGAATATATAGCAGTAGTTAAAGCAACTTTCACAAGAGAAGCGTTAGTCTGTCCTTTTTGAGAGTTTGTAATAGCCCAATTAAGAGCTTGGTCCTAAGAATAATAATAACCATTAATAGATAGTAGATGCAGAAGTCTAATCCAATCTGCTTTAGAATAACTACAGAGAAAAAAAAGATGGTCCTAGTCCTCAAGAACTATTTTACATAAGTCACAAATTGTATTAGTATTGTCATGCCACCTGTCCTTGGTCCCAAGTCTGTTTTTAATCGCTAGCCATGTAACAAAAGAGGCTTTAGGATTTATAGAGTTTTGCTATAAAAGCGAAAACTAAGATACTTTGCATAGACCCCTAAGAAGTAGCTGATGATAAGATTTATTGGAGAATGTACCGCTCGGATTAAGAGACCAACTTATAGAATCATCATTCAAGACATTAACCTGTTGGGGTAGGAATTGTACCATAGTGTCAAAACCTTGATATCTCCCATACCATTGACCATTGCAGAGCAAGGATGAGACTTTTAAGTTGAGAGGAATGCGATTCCTTAATTGTTGGACCTGAGGATTCTGGATAAGAGGATTGGAGTTAGCCCAATTATCATACCAACGCCAAGTACGTGCACCATTGCCAACCTTGTGTTTGATACAAGGATGAACCAAGTCTCGTAGCTTCATCATCTGGATTAGTATCCATGAGAACTCCCTTGCATAAGGAGCATGCCAAAAATTCATATTTTTCAAATGAAACTCATGAATCCATTTGACCCATTGAACATTATGATTCGTGTAGAAACGTGAAAGCCTCTTGCACATTACGACTTTCTGCATTGAATAGATAGAAGCTATTCCCAATCTCCCAAACTTCTTAGGAATCACTATCTCACTCCATTTAACCTTTTCATTATGAGCATTCGCAGATCTACCAGTCCATAGGAAAGATTCTATAAGTCTGTCCACCTCTTTAAGCACTTTCCTAGGCAAGGCTATATGAGCAGACCAATAGATACAAAAAATACTTAAGACAGAAATAATAATTATAATTCGAGTAGCATAAGATAGAAACCTGTTTTGCCATGCATTCACTCGTGCCTTCAAGTAGAGCGAGACAGTTGTTATACTTTGGCTTAAAGGCAGTGATGGGAATACCCAAATAGAAAAAGGAGCAGATTTCATAGTTAGCCTAGCTAGATTCTGAATTTCAGTAAGATTGTGCACATTAGTAGAGAGATACATACAAATTTTTGCGATATTAAGCTTCAATCCAGACCAATCAGCAAATATCTGCAATGCATAGATCATCATGGTAATCGATAAAGAATTGGAACCACATAATATTAAAAGATCATTTGCATACAAGAGATGCGAGAGAATGAGACGTTCACATTTGTAGTGGAACTGGAAGTTCCTATTGCATGAGATCAACTTAGTTGTTAGTCGAGAAAAGCCTTCCATCACAAGAGTAAATAAATAAGACGACAACGAGTCTCCTTGAAAAATTTCTTTAGTTATCTTATTTCTACAAATATTTCCATATGATAGCTGCATATTTAGTTCTTAATAAAATTAGCAAATAATCTTCCATAAAAATTATTGTATTTTATTATTTATAAGTCAATAAAAGGAATTGGAATTTTTGTCAATTTGTCAAAAGACTTATGGTTCATGGTTTTTCTTAATTATACAATTCCTTTGGGGAAATCAAGTATTGAGAAATAGTGAATGATCTTATCATCTTTATAATTTTTTTAGGAAATTGGTTTATTAATGAAATATTTTAGTTAAGATATATGTTATGATATCTTATATTGTAATTAATTTTAGGCATTATTTGAAATTAAACTTAGTTGGACTTATGTGGGACTCTTTCAAGATAAGGTTGATTAAGTTTAAAATTCTAATTAAGATGAGATTTAATGCATAGCCTATTTTGGAGATAATAGCTATCTAAGGTAGAAATCTCTTTGCAAATTTGTTTTAACCATTGCAGTTGCCTTTGGCTATGTTTCACTTGATGTTTTGGTTGAATGGTTGTCATTCTTATATGAAAAAATGACAGGTAACTTGTGAATTGGCAGCTAGGATTTTGGGTTATCTTGCATATTATTTTAGCAACTGATTTTACTATAATGGTTATCTAATTTTGGAGATGTGTATTCTTCAGTTTTTTTCGAACGATAATTGGGGGTTGTGTTGGTTGTCGAGTGTGTGCAATTTGGCAACTAATATTTCTGGTTTTTTCTTGATTCTGGTCATGTTGTTCATTAACAATGGAATGTTGATTTTATGGCTGTCATTTATGATTTGTGGTGTACGAAAACAACATAAGGTTTCATTATCTTAATAGTTGTTGTTCTTGGTCGATTATGTGATTTTTGTTAGGCTAATTGGGTGTTGATCGTTTGTATGCTTCTAATGGTTATCAATAGTGATAGTGGTGTACAAAAAACTCCAACAGTCATTGTGGATTTTATAGCTTTGATATTTGTAATGTTTTAGTGAAGAAACATTTATTTGGTTCCAGATTTCTTAGTGGACAACTTCTGATCTTTTATTGAAGAAGTTAGAATTATTAGGGGAGTTATTCTTATTCTTTAAATTATTAGGGGGAGTTATTATATTCTTTTAAGTGTATTTTTTATCCATTACTATTTTAATGACTTGAGTTATTTATTTATTATATTTATTGTTAAACGTTATTGAGAAAAAGCTTCTATTAAGGATAGCACAAGTTGATCGTATTAGTGGGTGTGAATTACTTTCACAGGTTGTAAGGAGAAGAGATAGTATCAAGAGTTGAGTGAGTCGACTCAATATAGCCTTATATAAAACTATTGTTATTAGTGAAACTATTAAGCTAGGTGAGAGCCCTGCAGATGTTGGCAAAGGGTGCTAAACTGCGTTAACAAATTTCTAGTGTTGATATGTTATTTTGCGTTCAATCTTTTTATTTTCACTTATGTTATAAACAACTGCAGCTGAACCAGAATATTTATGAAACTATATCCTTTCGAATTTTCAATTGGTATCAAATTAAGTTACTGAATCAGAACTTGATACATCAAATTGGTGTAGATCCGTGTTTTGCCAATATGGTTACAAGATAAGGAGAATCAATCATTAAGTCATCATTGTTAGATGGTTCTAATTATCCTGCATGAAAATCACGAATGAGAATATTTATTCAAGCATAAAGAACAAAAACGTGGAACTCAATTTTATATGGCTAGGCCCATCTAGTGACAATTGATGAAAAGGGAGAAGTAGTTTTTAAAGATGCATCTGAGCGGACAAGAGCTGAAGAAGAGAGAGAACTTGGAAATTCTCAAGCCATGCATGTCATCTTCAATGCCATTGATGAAGATCATTTTTTAATAATATCAGCTTATGAATCGGTAAAAGAATCGTGGGATACTTTGCAAACTATATATAAGGGATCAAAATCAACCAGATGTTGGCTGTGACATTTGAAGAGCTGAAGATGGATGAGAGTGAAACTATTGGAGACTTCCATGAGAGACTGCGTGACATAGCAAACTAAGCACATCAACTTAAGAAGTATTCAAATATGAAACTTGTTAAGAAGACATTAGGATCATTACCTCCAAGATTCATACCGAAAATTGCAGCCATTAAAGAAGCTTATGGTATCAATGAATTGTCGTTAGATAAGGTAATTGAGATTCTTATCAACTTTGAGATGAACTTGTTAAGGGATAAATGAGAGAAGAGAAAAAGATTGGAATTGCAAGCTGAAATTGGTAAGTTCGTGAATTATATAGGAGATGAATCTGACGAGAATGAGGATATGGTATTATTGACAAGAAATTTTTGCAAGTGGTTAAAGAAAATGAAGAAGGATAAACCTGAGTTTAGGTAAAATGGTGGGAGCTCATCAAATAGAAATTTCAAACAACAAGTTAAAACTCAAAAGAGTGAAAGAAAAGTGAAAAAAAATCAGTATCATGAGTATCAAGGCTTTGGACATATGCAAATAGAAATTTCAAACAACAAGTTAAAACTCAAAAGAGTGAAAGAAAAGTGAAAAAAAATCAATATCATGAGTATCAAGGCTTTGTACATATGCAAGTAAAATGTACTAACACTTTGAACAAGATAAAAGGGAAGTCTTATACAAGCACGTGGAGTGAAAATGAATTTGAAAGTGAGTGTGGTAGTGAAGAAGAAATTGTAAGTAGTGCTGTGTTAGTTGCTTTGTAACAAAATTCCAGTTACATGTTTAATAGCATCTAAGAAGGAATAAAATGATGATGAAATTATGGACAAAACCGTCCAAAACTTTGGGGAAAACACAAATAGATCAGCTTAAAGTTTAATTTCATATTATGACAATGGTGACAACGAATCATATGACAAAAAGGAAGATATTTATGAAGCCTATGAATTAATGTATGCAAAAGGGGTGCAAATGTGCAAGAAGAATGAAAAGTTAAAGAAGGAAAACTTATCTATGAAGAACATCATTCAAGATTTAGAGAAGAAGATGTCATTTACAATAAATGATCTTGATGAAACAAAATTGAAGCTAGTTAGCATGGAAAAAGGAATAAGAATGTTAAATAGAAGTACAAAAAAATTAGAACAATTGTTGGAAATTAGTAAGATTAAAGGAGACTTGAAAGGTGTTGGTTACAAAGGTAAGTGTTCTACGGTAAATGATAATAAAATCGATGATGCTAAAATTGTCAAAGGAGAAATCTAAAGGAAGAATCGGAGGTTTATACCTACATGTCACTTTTATCGAGTTATCGAGCATATAAGACTGAAATGCTACAATTTATTACAAATAATATTTCAAAGGACTCAAAACCTAAAATCTATCCACTCTTTATTAAAATTTCAGTAGCAATATATGATATCGAAGCATACTTGAACTCAAAAGGGTCAATTGCAAACCTTTGTAGTTTTTAAATCCATGAAGGTCACTTTATATAATGGTTGGTATTTTGATAGTGGATGTTTATGTCATGTGACAGGAAAAGAAGTTACTTGATCAACTATCAAAGTTGTGTATATGGGCATGTTACTTTCGGTGATGGAAAGAAGACTTTGGTCATTGGAAGAGGGACATTCTGCATGGATGGGCTGCCACACTTTAAGAATGTTCTTCATGTTAATGGGTTAAAAGCAAACTTAGTAAGTATCAGCCAGCTTTGAGATGATGGATTATTAGTTAAATTTACAAGTGATGAGTACAAGGTCATAACCGAAAAAAGAGAATGTCTTATGAGTGGCAAACACAGTAGACAATTGTTATATATTGTAGGTCACTACTTCTTGTAAATCAACCTCATCTAATGACAATATAAATCTATGACATCAAAAGCTTGGTCATGTTAACTACGAGCTTATCAACAAGTTGAGGAAGTTTGAAGCAGTGAGAGTTTTGCCCATAATGAACAAAGAGAATAAGAAGGTATGCAGTGCATGTCAAATAGGTAAATAGATGAGAGTACCATATAAAAGATTAAACATGTTACTTCCTCACGTATTTTGGAATTAATTCACATGGACTTGGTTGGTCCAACACATCATGCTAGCATTAGTGGAATGAAATGTTTTTTGACTTGTGTTGATGATTACTATAGATACATTAGGGTATCATTCTTGAAAGAAAACTCAAATGATTTTAAGGCTTTTATAAGCCTATGTGTGCAGGTAATGAATCTAAAAAATATGACAGTGTTGAGAATACGATCAGATCATAGAAAGGAATTTGAGAATGCAAGCTTTAATGATTGCTGTGATAAATATGATATCATATCAGAATTTTCAGCACCTAAAATTCCACAATAAAATGGAGTTGTAAAGAGGAATAATCGAACCCTTCAAGAAATAGCCAAATCTATGTTGAATGGAAAAAATGTCAATGCAGTTTTGGGTTGAAGCGGTGAATATGTCATGCTACATATTTAACAGAGTTCATCTTAGAAGTATATTGAACAAAACATCTTAAGAACTTCGGGAGGTAAAGAAACCAAATATAAATTACTTTCATGTTTTTGGTAGCAAGTGTTACAATTTTAGAGATCAGGAACAACTCGAAAAATTCAAAAATAAGAGTGATGAAGGGATCTTTCTTGGATATTCAATCCATAGTAAAGCATGTCGAGTGTTCAACCAAAGAACCAAGAAAGTACTAGAATCTACAAATGTTGTGATAGATGATGTATCTCAATTAAACGATAAAGTGGCAGAAGAGAACATACTGTTAGGACATATGTTATATATCTCAGTAATTAGTTTTGGCATTATTTATTAATTGGACATATAAGATATTAATTGGATAATGACGTAGATTCAAAACCTATATGGATAATCTTCTAGTTGAAAACAAATCCTATCTTGGATTGAAGTCTATCTTGAGAGGGAGTGTGATACATCACGTGTGTGTGAAGTTTGGGTGTATAGCTGGAAGTTTTTGTATGATTATGCATTGATCGAATTTCCTGTACAGTTGAAAGTGTATAGGTGATTTTTTTGTTAGTTAGAGACTGGCTTTTCATGGTCAGTATCGTGTATGTCTCTAGTATGGCTGATGTGAATTAAGTGGGAGATGTTTCTCTATTGGATTTTTACGCAACCTACGGTCTCCTGCGTGACTTTAGTGGAGCTGAATTTTTCCTCAATCTAACATCGTTGATGGATACAACAATGGTTTTGTTTTGTGATTTACGTTTTCACTCTTCTCTTCAACATAAATTGAGTGTGGTTTTTAAGATTTGGCAATTAATCCATCTTCTAGTGAAGTTACGTGGGAAGATTCCAGAAGTTGACTACGGTAGTATACTTTCTTTCAAATTTATCTTTGAAGAAGCTAAATTTATTGGAAAGTTCTTCTTTTTTATCTCAAATGTATTCTTTTTTGTTTTTAGTTATTTTAATCACTTAAGTTGTTTATTTAATTGTCTTTATTATTAAACAGTGTGTGTAAATCCTCTATCGAGGTTAGTATAAGGTGGTCATACTTGGGTGTGAAACTACTTTCACGGGTAGTGAGGACGAGAGATAGTGTTAAGAGTTGAGTGGTGACAGCTCGGTAAAGCCTTGTGTAGAAACTATTGTCATTAGTGAAAGTATTAAGCTGAATGAGGGCCCCGTAAATGTAAGCAAGGTGTGCAGAACTGCGTTATCATATTTCAGTGTTGATCTGTTTAATTTCATATTTATTTTCTGTTTTTGTTTGATACAGAAAAATTAACGGTTGTTGATATAATTACTTTATAACTAGTAACCGACAGATACAGTTACAAGTAACTATGACAGAACCTTACAAGTAACTACAGTCAAATCAAAGAGTTTACAAAACTATCACCCCTTCGGGTTTTTCACCTACAAAACCATTCTTGCAAACTAGCTCAAACATGAAACAAGACAAGAATAAAAAACTGCCCAAATTTGCAGTTAGTTGCTGTTAGTGAAGAAATTGTCCATGCAAAAGAATTGTTAGTTGCTTCAGATGATCAAACTACCAAGGCACTCGATGGGGAAATAATTCCTCCAAATAATGAAAAATCGAGAGAAAATTATTTAAACATGAATCCTCCTTCACAAATCAGAAGAAGTCATCCGATTGAGAACGTAATTGGAGAAGTCAGTGAGAGAAGAAAAACAAGGGAAAGAAAAAGAATAGATTATCAAGAACTCGCAGGACTTTTATGTTACCCCTCTTCAATCGAGCCTAAAAATGTTAAAGAAGCCTTACAATATGAGTTCTAGACAGTTGCTATAGAAGAAGAATTGACTCAATTTGCTTGCAATGACGTCTGGGAATTAGTACCAGGAGCATCTAATATGAATATAATTAGAACAAAATGGGTGTTCCGTAATAAAAAACTAATGAAAAAGGCAATGTGAATAGAAATAAAGCTAGGTTAGTGGCTTAAGGTTATTCTCAAATTAAAGGAATTGATTTCAACGAAACTTTTACATCAGTGGCAAGACTTGAGTCAATCAGACTACTTTTTGGTATATCATGTGTGAAAAACTTCAAACTCTACCCAATAGATGTGAAGAGTGCATTCTTGAATGAGTTTATATAAGAAGAGGTATATGTTGAGTAGTTGAAAGGTTTCATTGATTCAGTACATGTTGATCATATTTTCAAGCTAAAGAAGACTTGTTACGGTCTTAAGTAAGCGCCAAGGGCTTGATATGAAAGACTTACTCAATATCTACTTAATATGAAAAGGTTAGTTTGATAAGACCTTATTTCTTAAAAAATTCAGATGTAACTTAATGATCGCACAGATTTATGTTAATGATCTTGTGTTTGGTTTAACTCATTTGAAGATGTGGATGAATTTACGAAATTGATGACGTATGAATTTGTGATGAGTATGGTAGATGAACTGAATTTCTTTTCGAGTTTACAAATTAAACAAGTGAAGGATGACATCTTTGTATCGCAAACTAAATATGTGAAAAATTTAGTGAAGAAGTTTGGTCTTGAAAATGCAAGGCATGCTAGAACTCTTATGAGTGTATCTATAAAGTTGAACAGAGATGATAATGGGAAAAGTGTTGATGACACCTATATAGAAGCATTATTAGAAGCCTACTTTACTTAACCACAAGTAGACCGGATATCAGTTATAGTGTTGGAGTTTGTGCTTAGTATCAATCTAGCCCAAAAGAGTCACGGTTAACAGCGATAAAGCCGATTATCAGGTATGCCATTGGTACTTTTAAGTTTGGTTTATGGTATTAATGTGATTCTACCTCCTATTTGGCTAGGTATAGTGATCCAGATTAGGCAGAAAATTTGGATGACCAAAAAAGCATCTCAGGGGGTTGTTTCGTTCTAGGTAATAATCTAATTTTGTGATACAATAAGAACCAAAATTCCATCTCCTTGTTAACTGCAGAAGTGGAATACATAGCTACTAGTAGTTTTTGTTCATAAATTTTATGGATGAAACAAATGTTGGAGGATTATAGAATGAATCAAGATGTGTTGACAGTTTTGTGTGATAACAAAAATGCTATAGATATCTCAAAGAATCCAGTTTAGTGTTTGAGAACAAAACACATCAACTTAAAGTATCATTTTATAAGAGAGCTTGTGGAGACAAAAGTTGCAGTTCTTTACTATGTAGAAACGGAGAAGTAATTGGCCGATATTTTTACGAAATCTCTTGATTCAATTAGTTTTGAATTTCTTTATGGGGCTTTGGGACTATGTGCTTTACGTTTTTGATATATTCAGTAAAAAATTTGAGGGAATCTTAAAGGGATTAAATCCCTAATTCTTTCATTTTCGTTACCACCTAATAAAACCCATTCCTTCCTTTCTTTATTTTGTACTTTGGTTTGTATTGTGGATCTATTATCTACCCCTACAAGATAGCTTAACATCTCTCATCACTTAGGTGTTTCTCGCTCAACTCTCTCTCTCTCCATTGACACTACCCACTTCATCTTCCTTAAGTTTTTAGTTTTTAGAGTTCAAATGGGCAAGACAAAACATCAAGCTTTATCTTTTGTTGTGGAGAAGTCGCCATCGGCATCCATTCCCTCCACTGCCAGCCCTACTTGACGTTCTAATTGACTTCAACTTCATCCAACACATGGGAGAATAATTACTGGGGTTGAGTCTTCATTAGAAGTGCCTATTGATATTCCTGACTTCTCCTTTATTCGGGTCAAACCATTAGGACATGAGGATGCATTGCGTGTGCTATTTTCATTGGTAAAGGATTCTAAACCTGATTTTGACAAAGCTCTTATTGAGAATATTGTTCCTATTTCTACAATTGGGTCCCCACCAACTGTCCCTCTTGCTGCTCCTCAGAAATTGTCCAAACAACTAGCTTAGAAATTAGTCCGATCATCTTATAGAGTCTCTCCAGTCAAAATTTCAGTTGATAATGTTATGTCTTATACATTCTACACTTCCGATGTAGCACAAAAATGGGACTCCATTGCTAAAATCAGGTTAGTTCTTGATCATTCTATAAATCTAGATGAATTTCAGCAATTTCGTTTTAATGTTCTATTGACTAAACGAACCTTATTAGATGCTACATTATTGCCTCAACACTTTGATTCTGCCTTGGTAAAAGAACTTTATTGTAATTTGGATAAAGATATATTGACTGAATTTGCTTTGTTCCATCAATTGGTGTATGTGAGGGTAAATTGATTCAATTTGATCCCGATAGGTTGAATTTATTTTTGATGTTTGATAATCTGCTTGGTGACCGTATTTATAATGATGATTAGACTGTGAAAATGATATGATGGCAACTATGTTAACTGGAGGAAGATTAATAGTATGACCATCTACTTCGACTTTGCGTGCATTTGTGTTGATGCAAAAATATTTTATGATCTATAAGATGGTGTTAGCAAATTGATTGCCTAGTACACATGTGGTTTTTGTTTATCCAGTGCAGGCTAAGTTAGTTTATGCAATTGGTACTAGGGTAAATTTTAATTTGGGAAGACTTATTATTGAAGCAATGCTTGCAATTGATGGTAAGCCTCATTCTTTGTTATACTTTTTGTGTTTGATTACCCAATTCTTATATGTGAATGGTGTTCCTCGATTGGAATCGGGTTTTCTTGAGCCTGTGACTTTAACGTATATTTTGCCGAGGATCTTAACTCTGAATAAGCAGGCTCAGATAGTAGATTTGCCCTATTCCTTGCCTAGGCCTTCTGATGCTTTGACCTCTTCATCTATCCATCCTCATCCTACTCTATTTAATGGAATTGATCGAATTGAAGGTATTTTTCAACTAGGGATTAATGAACTTCGTCAACTAAAGCAGCAAGTTCTTCATTTCTCGGTTGATTCCTAATTATACTTTCTAGCATCTTTTATCTCGAGGGGGAGAAAACTATAGTTTAGGAAACACGTTAATATTTGGATGCTTTGTTGGTTGTGGTTTGTTAACTTTGGATATTTGATTATGTTTGGATCTTGTTGTTTGATTAAGGAGGAGTTCCTATGTGGTTTATGAATATGTGTCCAATTATTTTTCTTTAGGTGAAGTTTCAATATGTGACAAATAATGCCAAAAAGGAGAAATTGTTAAGATATATGTTATGATATCTTATTACGTAATTTTGGGAATTATTTAAAATTAGACTTAGTTGGACTTATGTGGGACTCTTTCAAGATAAGTTTGATTAAGTTTAAAATTATAATCAAAATGGGATTTAATGTATAGCCTATTTTGGTGATAGTGGCTATCTAAGGTAGCAATATCTTGCAGATTTGTTTTAACCATTATAGTTGTCTTTGGTTGTATTTCACATGATGTGTGGGTTGAATGGTTGTCATTCTTGTGTGGAAAACGATAGGTAACTCGTGAATTGGCAGCTAGGATTTTTGGGCTATCTTGGATAATATTTTAGCATATGATTTTACGATGATGGTTATCTAATTTTGGAGTTACGTATTCTCCAGTTATTTTTTAACAACAATTAGGGGCTATCTTGGTGGTTGAGTGTGTGCAATTTGGCAACTGATATTTCTGGTTTTTGTATGATTCTAATCATGTTGTTCATTGATGATGGAGTGTTGATTTTGTGGCGTATGATCTTAGTAGCTGTTGTTCTTAGTCGATTGTGTGATTTTTGTTAAGCTGATTGGGTGTTAATCATTTGTGTGTTCTGGTGGTTGTCGATAGTGGTAGTGGTTTATGAAACACTCCAATGGCGGTTGTAGATTTTGTAGCTTCGATATTTGTAATGTTTTGGTGGAGAAACGTTTATTTAGTTGCAGATTTCTTAGTCGACAACTTTTAATCTTTCGTTGAAGAAGTTGGAATTGTTGGAGGAGTTGTTCTTATTCTCTCAAGTGTATTTTTTGTCCGTTACTATTTTAATCACTTGAGTTGTTTATTTATTATTTTTATTGTTAATGTTGTCGAGAAAAATCCTCTATTGAGGTTAGCACGTCATATTATTGGGTGTAAATTATTTTCATGGGTTATAAAAATGAGAGATAATGTCAAGAATTGAGTGAGTCGACTCATTATAGCGTTGTATAAAACTATTGTTAATAGTGAAAGTATTAAGTTGGGTGAGGGCCTCGCAGACGTAGACAAGATATGTCGAACTGTGTTAACAAATTTCTAGTGCTGATTTGTTCTTTTGCGTTTAATCTGTCTGTTTTCACTTGTGTTGGAAACAACTGCGGCCGAACCAGAATTTTGCAAAACTACATCCTTACGAATTTTCAATTTTGATGATTTTGATTTATATTAACTTAAAATGCTCTTAACATGATTTGAAATTTAAGATGATTGTTTTTAAAATTAATATATTAATATCTATAATTATAAGAATTATTATATTTGAATTTTGTAGAAAAAATTATTTTTACTTTATGTTAGATATTTTAATATTTTATTCCTAATGAGAAATATTTTAATATATAAGTGGTCAAGATATATTATGTTAATCACTTTTTTAAATTAATTTTTTTATTAATAACCAAAAGAAGTACAATTGAAAGTGCCTTTGGTTACAATTGAAGAAAAGATAAGGAAGACTTAGACTATAATCAAAGAAATATTTTATAAAGAGGTAATAGGTATGACTAATTATTCTGATAACATAATTAACAAAATATATAGTAAATTTATCATTTCTATTTTGATCCATTACTTTAACATTCCTCTCGATTCAAAGCAATAAACTTCGAATTTTGTTTTACAATTAACATGTTTTTCAAGAGAAAGTAGTTTTGTTAAGACATCTGCTACATATAAGTACTATAATATTTTAATTGAACCCAACGTCCAAGTACTAAGTTAGAGATGAAGTGTATTTGAATTTGATGTGCTCTTTTCTTGTATGATATGCTTGATTTTCAATAATTAAAATTATAACTTTATTATTACAAAGAACTTCGATTGCACCGTCTTATTCTTGGTCAAAGGCAACAAGTAAGCATCTAAGCTATATAGTACGACAACTTGCCAAAATTGCAATAATATATTCAACCTCATAAGATGGCAATGTTATAGATGCTTACTTCTTAGAGCTTCAAATTACAATATTAGATCTAAGGTGAAATATGCTTCTTGAGGTTTTCTTTCTATCCTCCCATCAATCTCTTATAGCTATCCAAAAAAAATTACAACATACTTGTTAAGATATATTATATATGTCTTTTATTTAGTTTTGGCATTTTAATTGAACATATAAAATCTTAATTATAGTGGGATTCAAAAACAGTGGTTGTCACACTTGTGTTTGTGAAAGAATTCTACACTACATT
>JANSVA010000002.1:15563803-15577618 GCA_025504915.1 Erythroxylum reticulatum | reverse complement strand
TACAACCAAACACATTTCTGTCCTTAGGACGAAGACAATTTTCTCTGTTCTGTCCACCGCAACCAAACATCTCACTGCCTTCAATTCTTGTTCTGTTCCGTCCTGTTCTGTTCTATTTTGCCCCGTCTCTGCATGTTAAAGACGCTAACCAAACAGACAGTTAGTGATATATAAGGCTTAAGGCATCTTTCTAGTTGAAGCAAAAGCTGATGACCAATCACCCACCTCATCCTGGACAATCACCCACCTCACCCTGGACAGTAGTTGCCCTTTTTGTGCACAGGAAGAGACCATTTTACATGCCTTTCGTGACTGCTCGCAAGTTAAATGCTTTTGAAGTTCCTTCTCCCCTGAAACTATTAACCCCGCCTTCTACCAGCAGGATGTTAAAACTTGGGTGATTATTAATCTCCGGTCCCATTCTCACGTTCATCAGTCCCCTTAGTCTACTCTCTACGGGGTTGCGTGTTGGTTCCTGTAGAAATGGAGGAACCGTAGCATCTTTGATCCAAAGTTTCGGTGGCCTGACGATAGCCACCGAGCAGTCACGGAATTTGTTCACTAGATTCATCAGGCGAGATCCGCTGAACAGCGTGTGTTCGGTGACCTCGCTTCTACAATTGGCTAGCTCGTGGGGTGGAGCAAGCCGCCGGAAGGATGGGTTAAGCTCAATACCGATGGAGCTGTTCGGTACGGTCACCAGTCGGCTACGACATGGGGCTTCTTCGGGACTGCAAAAGGCAGTGATGCGGTTGATTTCTCCACCGATTTGGAAGCGATTCGCCTCTTAATTCTAAACTTTGGAGCACTCAGACCAGCCTACAACTAGCCTGGGACCTTGGGCATCGACGTATCATCGTTAAAGTCAACTCACTAGAGGTGATAAATATCTTCTCTTCCTCTACCTTCCCAAGGATTGACAGTACATTTTGGTTACAGTTATCCGGAAGCTTCTACGTCAACATTGGGATGTGCAGCTCCAGCATGTCTATCGCGAAGGCGCAAGCAAAGTGCTAATAGCCTCGCCTCTCTCGCCGCCTTTGTTCGGCCGGGTTTTCACCTTCTCCAGGATCCTCCGACTTTAATCCGAAACCACCTCTTTAGGGATCAGAATGGTTGTGTACTGCAAAAACTACGCTAGCTAAGATTGAGTTGTAATTGTTGTTTTCTTTCCCTCAGTAGCAACAAAAAAAAAAAATGTTGTGTTGATGAACCAAATCATACTGTTCAATGAAACTGAGACTATGGCTAATACAAATCATAAAATAAGCTTAATTTGATAATAATAAGTAAATTTTCAGCAAAAATCATATTGAGACATTATATAGAAAATTTCACAAATTGTTCAATATTATGGATTATGCAAAAAGGTTGCAAAAATATTTTGGCAATGTTTTCATCAAGACTTGGGAAGAACATTGATGATGATGACTAGGTTATGCGCATCTTTGTGCATCTATATCCAGTAGACTTGGTGTCCCCCCATTTTTCTTCCTCTTGGGCTTCTACCTGGACTTGGCTCTGGCCTCCTTCAACACATGATCATATTCTCATCTAACTTCTCCAAAGGCAGATCGGGTCACCCTTTGTGTTTCTGAACTCAGTCCTTAGCCCATCCTTCTATAAGCCCATTCCTCTTTATTCTTTGTATCTTCTCTTCTTTGTATCTTTTTTCTAACAAAAAGTTGTTGCATTATTCTTTGCATAGATGTAATTAGTTAGATACTTTTTCAGCCTTTGTACAAGTCTATATATTGACAACAACTATTCAATAAAAAGGTTGAAGCCGTTTTCTTACCCATTTGTTGTTTTCCTATCATGGTATCAAAGCATCACAACTCTTTGTCTTTGTCTTTTTGGCTTCCTTCTTCGTGATCTTCAACTGTCTAACAACACCACACTTGTCTCTTTTTTCTTCTTTCTTCCTTCATCATGTCTGGAGCTTCATACGCACATATTATTGCAAATCAAGGTCAGTATAATCAAAATAATTATAGACCAGAGGATAATCCAGTAAGCCCCTACAAATGAAAACCCCTCTTTTATCCTCGTTTCTTCTCCCTTGATAGGTACAAATTACCATTCATGGGCAAGATCCATACGTATGGCCCTTCTATCAAAAAACAAACTAAAATTCATTGATGGTCTATCATCATGCCCCATAGAGATGACCCCTTGTTTGTTTATTGGGAAAGATGTAACACAATGGTCTTATCTTGACTCTTAAGATCAGTATTTGAGTCCATAGCACAAAGTGTGATATGGTTTGATTTAGCATTAGATGTTTGGAAGGACCTAGAAGGAAGATTCTCCCTAGCTGACTCTTTCAGAATATCAGATTTACAAGAAGAAATCTATGTTTTCTGTCAAGGCTCAGACTACTATAGCCAATTAAAGATGCTATGGGATGAGTTCTTCAATCTCAGACCTAAGACCTATGCCTAAATGTAACTATCAACCCCAGTGTTCCTGTGATCCCTTAGCTACAATAAAATCCTATCAAGATAGTGATTGTGTGATCAGATTTCTTAGAGGATTGAATGAGTCCTTTTCTCCAGTTAAATCTCACATCATGCTTATGGATCCCTTACCCAACATCAAAAAGGTGTTTGCCATGGTTGCCCAACATGAAAGACAACTAAACCTTTCCCTCCAGCACTCTCTCTCTACACCTATTGAACCCCAAGCCTTCTATGCCAGACTCCAAAAAAACTCACTATCCTAATAAGAAACTCATGTGCACCTTTTGTGGCAACAATGGCCACATAGAAGCCAAATGCTATCGCAAACATGGTTACCCTCCCAATTTCTCTCAAACCTCCAGAAACTCTTATTCCAGTGGAGACAACCATCAAAACAGATTGCAGCAAAATTTGATGACTCTCCTGTGCCAGAATCTTCTCAGGAGTCTCCAAGATATCACCTCACTGCAGAACAATACAACCAGCTACTTCAACTTCTGTATAGAGAAGGAGACATAAAAGGAAAAGTAGTCAACACTTCTCAAGTCAACACAATTTCTAGTACTTAGAAAGGTATTTCCAAACCTGTTTTAACTTTTGTTTTATGGTCATCCACATGGATTCTTTCCGAAGCTACATATCACATCATCTGCTCTCTAGATCAGTTTTCAACCAGCAAGACAGTAGACAATTTAACATTTAGATTGCCAAATGGTGAATTTGTCCCTGTCACCCATATTGGGATTGTCCACATCTCTTTCCTCACCCTAAAAAATGTTCTCTTTGTGCCTATCTTTTCTTTTAATCTTATTTCCATTAGTAGACTCACTAGACATTGTCATTGTCAACTAATTTTTCTCTCCTGACTCATGTCAAATTCAGGACACCAAGTCATTGAAGGCAATTGGTTTTGCTAGACAAGTCAGTGGATTATATCATCTCACTCCCCCCTCCCAAGACATCAGCCTACTTCTTTGCAGTGCTTCTACACCCCAAGACAACTTATGAAACAAAATGCTAGGGCACTTATCTAATCAAAGACTGAAAAGTCTATCTAAAATTGACCCTTCTGTTATTTTTCAATACATTGAACAGTGTGATGTTTGTC
The DNA here is from genome assembly GCA_025504915.1 of Erythroxylum reticulatum. Taxonomy (NCBI): domain Eukaryota; kingdom Viridiplantae; phylum Streptophyta; class Magnoliopsida; order Malpighiales; family Erythroxylaceae; genus Erythroxylum; species Erythroxylum reticulatum. The sequence goes on along the minus strand of JANSVA010000002.1, from coordinate 15,574,048 downwards.
ACTTTGCTAAAGAAAGGAAATTACCATTCTCTCCTAGTCTATCAATTGCAAAATCTTGTTTTGATCTCATACATGCAGATATTTGGGGCCTCTACCATACACCTTCTGCTCTAGGATATAAGTTCTTTTTAACCATTGTGGATGACTATAGCAGAATGACATGGATTTACATGATGAAACAGAAATCAGAAACCAGAGAATTGCTTAAAGGCTTCTGTGTTTTCGTTGAAAGACAATTTGGTCAGAAAATTAAGTGAATTCATAGTGAAAATGGCATAGAGTTTTCAATGACAGTATATTGCAGAGAAAAGGGAATTTTACATGAAACTTCATGTGTTAAAACACCACAGCAAAATGGAAGAGCTGAATGGAAACATCAACCTATCCTAAATGTAGCAAGGGCTTTAAAAATACAAGCTAATCTACCTACCAAATTTTGGTCAGATTGTATTCTTGATGTTGTTTATCTGATCAACAGAGCCACCTCCCCTCTCTTATCTCATAAGCCCCCCTATTCTACCATGTTTGGCACTAATCTTGACCTTGCCCCCTTGAAGATATTTGGCTGCCTCTGCTTTGCTTCTACTAAAGAAGCGAGTAGAGGCAAGTTTGCTACCAGGGCAAGAAAATGTGCATTTCTTGGTTTTTCTACAGGTACTAAAGGATACAAGGTGTTTGACTTAGACTACCAAAACCTTCCTCCTCTCTAGACATATCATTTTTTATGAAGACCACTTTCCCTTCCTTGTTTCACCAGATGACACTTGTTTTCCCTCTCCTATATTACCCACTCCCCTCCGCCTTCTACTGATCCACTTCCCTTACCTCCACCCCCAGTTCCTCCCTCTCCTCCTCCTCCTTCATCTTCCCCTCCACCTCTTCGCCTCTCCACAAGACAGTCTTAACCCCCTGCCTAACTTAAAGACTTTGACTATCCTACCCTACCCCTTACTTCTCATCTTCTGTCCTCTATTATCACTTATAATAACCTCTCCCGTCAACACCAAGTCTACCACTACACTCACAACCTTTCAAGAACCTAGAACCTATCAGCAAGCAATCCAGCATAAAGAATGGAGAGACCTTAAAGACTTTGACTGTCTTACCTTACCCCTTACTTCTCCTCATCTTCTGTCCTTTGTTCTCACTTATAATAACCTCTCCCCCAAGACCAAGTCTACTCCACTACACTCACAACCTTTCGAGAACCTAGAACCTATCAGCAAGCAATCCAGCATAAAGAATGGATAGACGCAATGCAGGCAGAACTAAAAGCACTGGAAGATAACAACACCTGGGAGCTTACCTTCTTACCTCCAAACAAAAGGGCAGTTGATTGCAAATGGGTCCACAAATATAAATTCAACGCTGAAGGCAGCTTTCAATGATGTAAGAGCAGACTCGTCACCAAAAGGCTTCACTCAACAAGAGGGATTGGATTTCACAGAAACATTCTCCCCTGTTGTCAAGACCACCATCATCCGTGTGCTACTGGCCCTTGTAGCTTCATAACAATTTACACCAATTAGACATCAATATCGCATTTCTACACAGCAAATTGAATAAAGAAGTTTACGTGAAACCACCTGAAGGTCTTACCTTACCCCATCCGGATATGATCTGCCATCTCAAAAAGAACATCTATGCCTTAAAACAAGCCAATAGGCAGTGGCACTCCAAACTGACCTCGGCTTTGATCTCCCATGGCTTCACACAATCGACTTTCGATCATTCCATGTTCAAGAAAACACAGCAAACTGCCTTCATCTTCCTTCTCGTATACGTTGACGATGTCCTCCTCTCCAGTAACACCCTAGAGCTCATCCATTCGACCAAGAAGTTCCTCGATGACACCCTCAGAATCAAGGACCTAGGGACAGCTAAGTATTTTTTAGGTCTTGAGCTCGCTCATTCTTCATCTGATATTAATCTATGCCAAAATAAATGTCATTGATCTTCTGGAAGAAACATGTTTTTCACATGCTAAACCAGCTACCACTCCGATGGTCCAAAACGCACGACTTACTGTCCAACAACTTTCCCAGTTCATGATAAAACCCACAGTGTCGCATCTCCAAGCCGCTCATCGGGTTTTCCGTTACCTCAAGGGTTCTCCGGGTCAAGATGTCCTCTTCCACAACAATTCTCCACTTCAGCTTCAAGCTTTTCTGACTCTGACTGGGGGACTTGTCCGGACTCTCGAAAGTCCATCACTAACTTTTGTGTGTTTTTGGGAGCTTCGTTGATCTCCTGAAAGTCCAAGAAGCAACCAACCGTCTCACGTAGCTCTTCCGAAGCCGAATATCGTGCGCTCGCCGCCACCGCCTGCGAACTTCAGTGGCTGTAGTTTCTACTTCATGATCTGGCGATCGAACACCCTCAACCCGCCTACCTATATTGTGACAACAAATCAACGATTCATATTGCAAAAAACCCTATCTTTCATGAAAGAACCAAACACATAGAAAGAGGCTGTCACCTGGTTCGCGAACGAGTCCAATCTGGCGTTCTTCGCCTTCTTCCTATCACCTCAAGTCACTAGTTGGTCGATATCTTCACCAAGGCTCTCCCTCTATCGTCTTTCACACTCTCAAACTCAAGCTGGGCGTTCTCCACAATGTGCATCACCCAGCTTATGACGGCGTGTCAAGAGCTAGGGAGAGCACCGATGCTGATGAACCCTAGGTTATGTGCATCTGTATCCAGTTGACTTGGTCTCCCCCCATTTTTCTTCTTCTTGGTCTTCCACCTGGACTTGGGCTCTGGCCTCCTTCAACATATGATCTTGAGCTCGTCTAACTTCTCTAAAGGCAGATCGGGCCAACTCTTGTTTTTCTGAACTCAGTCCTTAGCTCATCCTTCTATCGGCCCATTCCTCTTTATTCTTTGTATCTTTTATTCTCTTCTTTGTTTGTTGTCTAACAGAAAGTCGTTGCATTATTTTCTGCGTAGCTGTAATTAGTTACATACTTTTTCAGTTTTTGTAAAAGTCTATATATTGATAACAACTATTCAATAAAAAGGTTGAATCAATTTTTTTACCAATTTGTTGTTTTCCTATCAGTTTTCACATAATTGTAGTTAAAACTTTTATTTATGAAATTACAAATAGTTTTTTTGAAAGTTTAATAGTTGAATTACCTATAACAGAGCTATGTAAACATTACAATGAGTTCACATAAGTAAAATAACAAATTAAATTACAAAGCTAAAGACATAGCAGATTACAAGGGTAGATTAAAAAAAAAAACAATAGATACTACAGAGTTCATCTGGTTGTCATGCCTATTGACAATGCATGTTTCTTAGATTTAGCTATTGTAAGAGTCCAGATCTAATTGACAATGTTGTCAGCTAACTGATACTTATGAACTTTCTTATTTATGTAAATCCACTTGTTTCTTTCCTTCCATATAAAATAAATAGTAATTGTAAAGGCAATTTTGTATAAAGGGGCATCATTCAATCTCAATCGGGTGTTATGGATGATTTAATTTAATTTAATGATAAAGTCTAATAATAATTTAAGAAGACATCAGGAAATAAATGTAAAATTCTACCCCAAATCACTTTAGAGTAATTGTATTTAAAGAATAAATGTTCTCTATTTTCCCCAAACTCCTTACAAAGAATATAAATTGGGTCATAAATTTCAATCCACTCCATTTTTTGTGCGGATCTCTTATTTGTAATAACTAGCTAGATGAAAAGAGAGGCTTTTGGGTTGGAAGCACGTTTCCAAAGAAGATTGAACTATGGAACATTCCTTTCCCCTTCCAGTAAAGCCTTATATCAAGACTTATTAATAAAATTACGTAAGGCATCAGGAACCTAGGTAACTAAATCCTGCCTGCTAATATCATTGATTTGAGGAAGAAAGTCCTCTAATAAGCTAAATCTTCTGAAGTTGCTAGTCCTGTGCACTTATTTCATCAAAGAAGAAACTTTGGAGCTAAGACCAATTCAAATTACAAACATTTAAAAAGACTATACTTACAAAATTACAAAAACATAGCAAAAAAAAATATAACTATGATAGTACAAAACGGAGCTAAAAAATATTTGTTAAATTTTTTTTGTAGCTATTAATTTGTGTCTACGCTTATAGGAAATGCCGCTTAAAATTTTCTGGGATGGAGAATTAGTGATGGTTTTTACGATGAAGTGAAAAAATGACAAAAAGTAATCCGTGACTTTTTTTTGACAAGTTTGGTACGTTTTTAAGCCTACAGTCTAATTTGTTGTAGCGCATCGAGTTCTTAAAACTCAATTTAAGAATTGTTGAGTTCTTAAGTTTATCTGTAGAACTACGGATAAGAAATGTGGAAATAAAAACTATTAAATAGCATTATCCTCTTCTTCTTTTTTTTTTTTTGTTAAGCACATGTCCCATTTAAATGAAGCTTTTTGTAAGCTATATGTGCCTTATTCATCAACATAGGTTCCCCTTACTATATTTTTCTGTGTAAATCCCTATCAAATCTATTGAAGTTTTTTCTTGCATGACTATGATCCCCTAAGTTTCTAACAATAAACAAACTAACTCTACTACAATTTTATTAAGTGGTTCGTTGTCAAAGTTCCACCTACTTCTAACTTTTAACATCCTAAATTATGTTGCTAATTAGTCCAGTGAGGAAGTTAAAATCATTCTATTTATAGGGTGAAGCTTTGCGATGATGATGAGGTACTTTGACATGATATAAAGATATGTGACGTTCACATTTTCACTATATTAAAATTCTGGTCTTATTCCCTTATCCTTAAAGGCACAATCTACAACAATTTCATGTCCAAGCCTCGACCTATACTAGGTATATTACATTTCTTAAGTGTTATATAGATAGTCCCAATACTTTTGGTTTACGATGGGTTATGGATACACTATGGTGTATATCTTTGGTACTTCCTAGCATTTCTTTTTGTGTCAATACACCATAAATCATAAATTTTCTTTATAGTAATTTTTTTATAATTGTGCTTGAAAAAAAATAATATGATCTGAATTCCATGCATGTGATAAGCCGATGTATCTTTCCATTTATGTAAAATGCGTCTTTTTGGTTTAATAATAAGATGATATTTTAGACGTGCCCACTTCTTGATTATGTTAAAAATAAGAAGTTTTAAAGAATATCTAAGAAGCTAGAGAATATGCTTAACTTCTTTATCGTTTAATGGAATATTACTAATGAAGTTGATAAATAAAAGAACCACAACTACAGTGTAATGCTCAGTTAATTATTTATTTTAGTTTCATGATAATAATCATATATAAGTTTATCGCCCACATTTTTTGCAAATCGGGACGAAGCACTTGCGGGGATTTCACTGAGAAAGAAAATGCACAAGGATTTGAAGATTTCAGATCCGTGCCTTGAGGTCATTAGAGTTGGCAGCCTTGACTTGAAGTTTGAACGGAATTTGGACTTACAAACTGAATTTGAACTTGATTGGAAGCCAAATCTAATTTGATGTTATTTTGTTTATGGCAGTTTGAATTAAGAAATTTGAGTTAAAAACTCCTTACAAAAAAATGTAAGAAAATTTTAAATTTACAAATTGAATGGAGTTGAATTTATTAATTTTAAATTGACTCGCTCTCTTTATTATTTATTTATATTTTTACATTTTTTTGAAAGTTATATTAAACTTTAACATATCCCATCAGCCGGAGAAATTATGCTGAGCCTAATGGCCATCGAAAAGGGTACATGTGTCTTCTCTCATAGTCCATGTATTCATCATCACGATGCAATGAAGTAAAAGTCGATGTCACGCATGAATTAGGAGCTTGGAGATGGAGTAATAATAACTTGTGGACCTAACTTTCTCATCAAAAGCTGTAACGATCAAGACATTAGTCCCCAAAATGAGGGGTGGTTTAAACAGTAAATTCGGGAAAAAGAAATAGGATCTTATCTCCATTTTTATCCCTCCAATATTTTCCAACGCCCAAAACCACGACGTCTTTTTGTTGTATTGACTGCAAATATTTTATAATTATATTAAATTCTTATTAAAAAATTCACTCATATATATATATATATATATATATACATACATACAACCGATTCATATACATCTATTCAGAAAGAAACATAACCGAACTCTATATATTTGCCTAACGGCCGGTCAAGGTTCTTGAAGAGACTAAAGAGTGATCAGAATCCAGAGTCTCCAACTGTGAGAATTAGCAAACCGAGTCATGAGTTTTGTGTTAATTGTGCAGCAAGAAGCTCTCTAGCTTCAACTTCTACCTTTCTCTACCTCCCTGTCGTGGATATGTACTGCCAGAGTCATGCCTGGCAACGTTATTCACGAATTATATTATTCGCTACTCATAATTATTGGTTTATGCTCTTGCAGTTAATTTTAATTGTACATTTAATTGTATAAAATTTATTTTATTTAATAAAAGACATTATTTATTTTATTTATTTAATTATTAATTATAAAAATAAAATCTTTGAAATAATTGTTATGCAATTATAAATTATAATGTGATTATAATTATGAGATTTAAATTACATTTTTCTATTATTCCTAAAATGTTCCTAGTCATAGTTTCATCAAGACGGGCTATTGATGAAATGGTTAGACTACTACATATTTGTTTTTTTCTTATAAAAAAGTAATAGATCTCATAGATTAAAGTGTGAAGATACTTAAACAAATTTGTGGGTACTTATTAGAGAAAAAGTTCACTGAACTGACCCAATTATGAGAATCTCGAATGGAACATTACTTGTATGTCTGTGGATTATCTCATTATAATAGTTGTATAGTTAATCCTTAGATTTGAGATTACCAAAGTTATCTCATGTATGAATTACTATATTTTGATGCTACTTATGTTATATTCTTGGAATAGTTCAATTCGGTAGTTATTAGATATAGTATGAACTATGTGGAGATAGTTGAGTAAATCAATAAAGCATTCGTTATCCTAAAATAATTAGGGTGAATATTTTGTTATTCTTGATTAGTAATGATTTTGGGAATCTCTGACCATAGTAAACTGAAATTTGGAAAAGTTGTTTTCAAATATCAATTATAAATCATTTACTAATTAGCAAGAACGAATATGATTGATTCATTTATAGTAGATATGAATTCCATACTCTAATTCTAATTAGAACATTAAATGACGAAATGATTAATTTATACAAGATAACCATACATAGACAGGTTTAGTCAAGCCACTTTGACATTCCTAATATTTGGGTAGTCATGACATGTTGCTAGATGTTAATCATGATCTATGATTATAAATTGTTTAATTAGGGAATTAAAGTTAAATTTAATTTATCTGATTCTAATTATGAATTAAAATTAGAATTTATAATCATGACCAATATGTTAGGAGCCTAATGTGTCGCATATAAAAGGTCTATAAAGGAAAAAATAAAATTTGAATTAAGTTAGACTTAATTGAGAAGTTTTAGAAACTTTGAGGGTCAATATGTGATATTTGATCTTATTAAGATTCATTTATAATTATAATTAAAGTTTAACTTTAGTTGTAATTTTAATAAAATCCAAGGACATGAAAAATAAGATTTTTTATATAAAAGGAAAAATTAGAAAAAATGGATGCTAGGACTTCTTACAATTTTTCCTCTCAAATTCGATTTGAGTTTTCTCTGAATCAATTTGTGGATACAATTAGGGGCCAGACGATTGAACGGCTCGTGGAATTGACAATTTCGAAGAAACAGGAAATTGTAACAAGAAATCAGAACAAACTAGTATATATTTGTCAATATCTTGTTTTATGTTTCTAATTTATTTCTGTTAAAATTGTTTCTATTGAAAATTTTTTATATTATTTCCGCTGCGCTAAGATTTGATCTGAAATTTTTTTCCAACAGTGGTATCAGAGTCACCTTTAACGGTTTTAGTTTTGATTCATAAGCTTGATTAAATTTTGATTTGGTTATAATATGTAAAAGTTGCATATTTTACGTGGAACTTATTTTCGTTGGTGATCTGAAAATGTGATTTTGGAAAGCTACTATGGTTCTACACATTTACTATATGTATAAGTGTTTTTGCTACTTACACTTATTTATCGTTCATGTTCTACGTGTTTAATAATTTTCTGGAAAATTATGTTTCTTATTCCTGTTCATCCGAAAGTGTTTCTGGAAATAGGTAGGACATGTTTTATGTGTTAGTAGACTGCTGTTAATGCTTGCTTTATTATGTCTAGAAAAGATGAAAAATGGTTACTTGGTTTTCTGGAGATGTGAAATGCGATTCATGTGGTTCTGGAATCTGGAAAATATTTCATGAGTTTCTGGAACTTATTTTATTTTGATCTTTGATGCACTTGTTTTTCCACTTATGCGATGTTTCTTAAAAACCAGGTGTAGAGTTGCATACGTTAATGACAGACGAAGAGTTGCATGCATGCGTTATTGTTATGTCTTCATTTGCATAACTGAACAATAGAATATGTAACCAATGGTCTTCAAGTCTAGTTTATATTCAATGCATAACGTATGCTTTGGGTTATTAACTGCAAACGGTTGCATGATAGTCAAAAGTTTTTGTTCCTTTACTCAAGCTTTTATGTCCATTATATCAACCTTCTTTTAACGTTTCGGTGGCCATTTTATTCATTGTTTTTTATTCAAACTCAATGCTTCATTGAATGTTAATATAGGATGGGTTAATGAGTATTATTGTGCTTCATAGTGATGAAGCATAGGACCGTTGGAGGCAGTAGTAGCCATAAGTGGTTAGAGAACTACCACCGAACCACTCTGGAGAGTTTTATCTCTCTAGAGTTTTATGTATATTTATAAGTATGTTATTTAATTTAATTGGTTTGTTGAGCAAAATCAAGATCAATTAAATTAAAATGAGATCCTAGTCCACTAGGAAATTATTTGATAATTTCTGGAATTAATAGTGAGGCTATTAATTTGTTTAAAATAATGGGAGTACCAAAATTTTAAAAGTCCTTATTTATTTGGTTTTATGACATAAACTAATTTATGTTTTTTTTACGAATCATTTTTTGAAAATGAGCACGAACTTGTCCCTGAAGAGCATTATGGATGCAAATATATTGACTGGACCAAATTTTTCTGACTGGTTGCGTAACCTTAAAATTATCTTAAGGCAAGAGAAATAATTGTACGTTCTTGATACTAAGCTTCCACTTGGACCTGCTCAAGATGCTGCCAATGAAGATTAGGAATATTATCAAAGTCATATAAATGACAATGAGCAAGTGACATGTGTGATGTTAGCCAGCATATCTCCCAAGCTTCAGAGGCAACATGAAAATATGAATGCAAGGGAAACGTTCCTGGATTTTCAAGAGATGTTTGGTGCTCCGGTGAAGAGGTTTGAGACAGTGAGAGCCCTGTTTCAATGTTAGATGGCTAATGGAACATCGGTGGAAATTCATTTTCTATAGATGATTGGCCATATTTAAAAATTATGCCCATTAGGGTATGACCCGAACCTTGACTGAGCATTGATTTAGTGCTTCAGTCTCTTACCCCGAGTTTTTCACAATTTATTATGAACTTCCATATGAACAAAAAGGAAATGTCATTGGCTGAATTACTCAACATGCTCAAGATTGCTGAGGGATGTCTTAAGAAGGAATCCGGTTCTGTTCTTGTTGTTGGCTCTTCTTCTTCCAAGAATAAGGGTAAAACCCTTAAGAAGAAGAATAAGAACAAGAATCAGAAGGCTTCTACTAAAGTAGCAAAGCCAATAGGCGGTGTCAAGAAGAAGAATAACAAGGGCATCTGTTTCTATTGTGGTGTAGCTAGACATTGGAAGAGGAATTGCAAAGCTTATCTTGCTAGTTTGAAGGAAAAAAAGTTAAGCGAAACTTCAACTTTTGGTTTATTTATGATTGAAATCAATCTTTTTGCTTCTGCATCACAATCTTGGGTATTAAATACCAGATGTGGTTTTCACATTTGTAACAATGTACAGATACTGATAGATAGTAGAGCATTGAGAAAAGGCGAAGTGGACTTACGAGTCGGTAATGGAGTAAGAGTTGCAGCATTAGCCATTGGAACTTATAGTTTAGCTTTGCCTTCTGGTCTTGTACTTGAACTAAATAATTGTTATTATATTCCGATCATCACAAGAAACATTATTTCTATTCCATGTTTGGACATGAATGGATTTATTTTCAATATTAAGAATAATAGTTGTTCTTTTTATAAAGATGACATTTATTATGGATCTGGTATGCTTACAAATGGT
>JANSVA010000002.1:15534708-15563703 GCA_025504915.1 Erythroxylum reticulatum | reverse complement strand
AATTAAAGATAAATTAAAAGGAGTTTTAATTTATCTGATTCTAATTATGAATTAGAATTATAATTTATAATCATGACTAACATGTTAGGAACTTAATGGGTTACACATAAAAGGTCTATAAAAGAGAAAGTGAAATTTGAATTAAGTTGGACTTAATTGAGAAGTTTTAGAAACTTTGAGGGTCAATAAGTGATATTTAATCTTACTAGGATTCATTTATAATTATAATTAAAGTTTGACTTTAGTCATAATTTTAATAAAATCTAAGGACATGAAAAGTAAGATTTTTCATATAAAAGGAAAAATTAGAAAAAATGGATGCTAGCATTTCTTACAATTTTTCCTCTCAAATTCGATTTAAGTTTTCTCTGAATAGATCTGTGGATACCATTAGAGGCCGGATGATTGAATGGCTCGTAGAATTGACAATTTTGAAGAAACAGGAAATTGTAACAAGAAATTGAGACAGATTAGTATAGCTTTGTCAATTTCTTGTTTTATATTTCTAATTTAATTCTATTAAAGTTGATTCTATGGAAAAAAATTATATTATTTCCGTTGCTCTAAGAATTGATCTTATGTTATTTTTCCAACAACAACCACTATCGCCTCTACCCCTAATGACACTTTTAATAACGCCACCACCTTTCCACAATAGCGAGAAACTGAGGGAGATGGTAACTATCTGAAAGTGTAGGCCCGATAAAGAAATGTAGAATCTATAAAAAGTAAAGTGTAGAAAATTAAATGCCACAGGATATGGTATCGTTGTTCAGATATCTAAAGATATCCTATGTCAACAGGCCTTGCTCAGTTTCAATCTTTTCAATAAGGACTCATGAAAGAATATAAGAAGATATGATTGTGCTTCTATTATCTTAAGTAGTATACTGACAGCTCTATTGCTGTGAAGAGTGCCTCATACACAAAAGGTAGGTTTACTTCTCGCAAATCTCTAATCACGTCTCACGCAGAAAGCTTAACACACAAAAGGATACAATTCTAACTCTCTTCTCACAAACCTAGACCACCTCACACAGATAGCGGGACGCCTAACACACAGAATGCTGAAAACACAAACACTCAGCTCAGACAGATGTTAACACCTCTCGGTTTGTGTCTCCCTATCTTTGTGATAATCTCTTTTGTTGATATGTCTTCTCCTTTTATAGATCTAGGTTATAGAGTCCTTCTTCACTTCTGCACAGCTGGGAAATCCCAGAAGATATGAATTTCCTGTTATGTGAATTTCTTGTTCTGTAGTTTTCCTATTATGTAATCTTTTGGATTTAATAGAATTCCTTTTTAGAGTTTTAATCTGTTTCTGTCTTAGTTTCCTTATTAAACAAGTCTTTGACTTGTTCAATGCTTGACAACATAATCTAGAAAGTCATTTGACTCAAACCGGAAGACTTTAAACTTCTTCTTCAAGTAAAATAGATAACATTTTTAACAACTGTCAAAAACTGCCAACCCACTTGATCTATAATACTCTGATTTCTCTGGCCACGACCCATCAAACCTCAAAATGTGGTTACAATCTTCCCCTTTGGCATTTTTTGACAAAACACTCCTAAGTTGTGATATTAGGAAACTAAGTAATCATACTCATATCCAGAGTCCAGAATTACTCCCCCTTTTTGTCAGAAATTCCAAACGTCGACAACATATGAGAGAAATAACTTTAGTAACCTTAGAACCATTAACTTATGGCTCCCTCTTAATAAAATATCTGAAAATCAATTTCTGAAAAAGAAATTGCTGATATAGCTCCCCCTCAAACTGAGCTTTCCTCTGAAACCTTCTCCCTTTTTTTTTTGAAATAAACAAACAAATAACATATGATACAACAACACTTGATATCTCAAACCTTGATCTATTATAGAGAACAAACTCCAAGAGCTCCACAAAGGATCTCAAACTTGATAGAACTAAAGCTCTTAGTCAGTAGATCTGCCCAATTCTTCTCCATTGAGATATACTTTAACATTATCATCCCATCTTCAACAAGATCCTTGATGAAGTGATGTCTGACTTCGATATTTGTTCTTGAATGAAGGACTAAATTTTTTGAGATGCTTATGGTGTTTGAATTATTACAGTAGATTGTCAGAGCATCTTGTGAGATACCATAGTCAATCAACATTTGCTTCATCCATAGCAGTTGTGTACCACAACTACCGACATCAATATACTTTGATTCAGCAGTAGATAGTGAGACATAATTTTATTTCTTATTGTACTAGGACACTAGATTGTTTCCTATGTAAAAGCATCCATCGATGTGCCTCTTCGATCGCCTTAGTTACCTGCCATATCTGCATCGTAAAAACCTACAAGTGAGGAGTTAGTATCTTTTGTGTACTAGATGCCTATATTGATAGTTCCTTTGACATATCTGATTATCCTTTTTACTGCTTTGACGTGAGGCTCCATAGGATTAACTTGATATCTAACACATACACCCACACTGTAGCTTATGTCTGGTCTGCTGGCAGTCAGATACAAAAGACTTCCAATCATGCTTCTATACAATCTTTGATTAGTAGGGATTCCCTTTTCATCTTTCGAAATCTTCTCATTTACCACCATAGGAGTTCTAAACTCTTTAGCATTACTCATTTCAAATTTCTCAACCAACTTTCAAGCATATTCTTTTTGTGATAGGAAAATTCCATCACATAGTTATTTGACCTGTAGTCCTAAGAAAAAATTTAATTCTCCCATCATACTCATTTTGAATTCCTCCTTCATTAGACTAGTAAAAGTTTTTATTCCAGTATTAGAGGAAGACCAAAAAATGATGTTGTCAATGTAGATTTAAACAATAGTCAGTTTCCCATTACATTTCTTAATGAAGAGCATTTTGTCTACACCTCCTCTGACATAACCATGCTTGATTAGGAAGACAGAAAATCTCTCGTACCATGCTCTTGGGGCCTATTTTAGCCTGTAAAGAGCTTTATTCAACTTCAACACTAGGTTTGGAAAATCTGGGTCAATGAATCCTTTAGGTTGCTCTACATAAACTTTTTATTTTAGATGTCCATTTAAAAACGCACTCTTGACATCCATTTGATAGAGCTTTATATCCAAGAAAGTTGCTACTGCCAAGAGTAATATGATATATTCAAGCCTTGTAATTGGTGCAAGTGTTTCTCCAAAATCATTTCCTTCTACTTGAGAGTATCCCTGAGCTACCAACCTTGCCTTGTTCCTGACCACTTTTCCATTTTCATCACTTTTGTTCTTGAAAACCCACTTATTCCAATGACATTCTCTTTAGCAGGTTTAGGAATCAATTTCCAGACATCCAGAATCTTGAATTGTAATAGTTCATCTTGCATGGGCCCATCCTAATATTCATCTAGTAATGCTTCTTCAATTTTCTTCGGTTCTAACTTAGAGAGAAAACAAGTTTAATGAATGATATTGAAGATAACTATACTTTCCATCAACTTATAGTCAAGTTTAGGCACCCCTCTAGTTCTTCTTTCATTTAAATCTCCAATGATATCAGAGATGGAGTGATTTTTTTAACATAAGCAGAAGGTAAGAAGGAATTAGCTTTTGGATCTTCTTATGAGATTGTCGGATCAGCCTTTGATTCCTTAATATCTGATCTATCCATTATAGAGACATTAACGACTAATTCATCATCTGTGTTTGATTCATCTAAAGATTCTAAAAACTTCACACTGTATGACTCCATGATCGTGTTGGTTCTTTTGTTTAGATCACGATAAGCTCGACTATTGGTTGTATAGCCAAGAAAGATTCCTTCATCACTTCTAGAGTCGAAATTCCCTTTGTGCTCCCTGTCTTTCAAAATAAAGCACTTGTTACCAAAAATCTGAAAATATTTGATAGAGGGGGTTTTATCTTTCCAGATTTCGTATGGAGTCATCTTTGTTTTAGGTCTCGGATGAACTCTGTTTGAAATGTAACATTCAATAGATATAGCGGCATCCCATAAATTATAAGGAAGGTTTTTTGATAACATTTTCACCCGAGCCATGTCTTGTAAGGTTCTGCTCTTTCTTTCAACAACACTATTTTGTTGAGGTGTTTTAGAAGTTGAAAATTTGTGAATTACTCCAATCTTATTACAGAACTCTTCATAAGTTGAATTTTTAATTTTTTTCCCCGTGATCACTCCTGATCCATTGTATTGTCATCTTCTTTCGGTTATCAACCATTTGCACAGTTTTTTAAACACTTCAAAAGCTTCTGATTTTTCCCTGAGAAACTCAACCTAGGTAAATCTGGAAAAATCATCAACATAGATAAAGGTATAGTACTTACCTCCAACATTGGCATATTGCATTGGGCCTATTAAGTCCATATGCAGAAGTTTTAAGTTTCTGGAGGTTATGATAGCATGTAGTTCTTATGTGTCTCTTTGATTTGTTTCCCTTAGGTGCAGTCAATGCATTCTTCAGTAATTTGATCTTCAAGTTTAAGCAGCCCCCGAACAGCTTCAAATCTTGCTAGATCTTTGATATTCCTGAAGTTAACATGTCCCAGTTTTTGATGCCAAATTTTGGTTGTTTTTAGCATAACTGAGTTATAGGTTGAATCAGTGACTAGTTTGTAGCAGTTATTGCCCATTCTCACCCCTTTAAAGACCACCTTTCCATTCGTATCAAGTACTCCACAAAACTTTTTGTTGAACTAGACATTATAGTCATCATCACACAATTAGCTTATGCTAATGAAGTTGTTGTCCAAGTCTTCTACAAACAACACGTTCTTTAGTCCATTTTTCTTGATAAGCATAGTTCCTCTTCCTACAACTTTACCTTCTCCTCCATTGGCATATTTAACAATTCTGGAAAAATTATGGGTGATATTCTTTAGTAGATGCTTCTGGTCAGTCATATGTTGTGAGCATCTACTATTAAAGTGCCAAGTCACCTCCTCCTTAGCGACTTTGTATGCAATGACTATGAAGACTACAGTTTGAACCATCATGGCCACATGTTTCTCCCTTTTAATCTTGTCCACCTATTGCATCTTCTGTTTTCTTATTAGATCCACTTTCTGTTATGGATGATCAATCCCAATAATTAAAGAATATTGCAGAAAATAAACGAACACATAGATTTACGTGGTTCACCAAAAATATGGCTACGTCCATGGTGGCTAGGGTTCTTTTATTCACTGTGAAAACATTTCGAAAACATGATACACTAGGAGAATACAACATATTTATACATCCAGGGAATACAATTCTCCCATTTGGACATTGATCTAGTCATCCCAACCATTTTCATTCTCCATGCCAATGTATTAAACAAAACTCACCTAGTTGCAACATCTCCCAGGCTATGGTAGAAGACCAATTGAGGCCTTGCATAACCCTAGTTTCCCAGCATTCACACCTTTAGTCAACATTTCTCCTGGATTCTTAGCACTATCAATCTTCTTCAAACACATCTCTCTTTCTTCCACCAAACTGCGAGTGAAGCGGTATCTGTGCCGGATGCGCTTAGTTCTAAAATGATATACTGGGTTCTTCAACATCTGTATAGCACTCTGACTATCAGTGAAGAGAACCTTGTCATGCTACTTCTTACCTAACTCTTCCAAGTAATCAGTCAACCATATCATCTCCTTACCAGCTTTAGTTATTGTAACATATTCAGCCTCTGTAGATGACATAGCGAAACACTTCTGAAGTTTAGACATCCAGCTCACTGCTATCCCATCTATATTGTAGACATACCCAGATGTACTCTTTCTTGAATCCACATCTCCACTAAGATCAGCATTAATAAAACCCTCAAGTACTACCTTGCCATTCCTATAACAAAGTGAGGTGCTAGCAGTTCCTTTCAAGTATCTCAGAAGCCACTTCACAGCTTCCCAATTCTCTTTCCCTAGATCTGACATGTATATGCTCAAAACTCATACTGCGTGTGCTATATCAGGCCTAGTGCAGACCATAGTGTACATTAAACTTCCAACTGCAGAGGCATATGGAACTTTTGTCATGTGCTCACGATCCTCAAGTATCTTGGGTGATTACTCCTTTGACAATTTGATATGGTTAGCCAAAGGCATGCTCTTGGGCTTAGCATCATCAACTCTGAACCTAGACAACAACTTCTTAATGTACTGCTCTTGGGACAGACTTAGACTTTTAGCAGACTGGTCTCGGGAAATCCTCCTCCCTAAAATCTGCTTTACTATACCCAAATCTTTCATCTTAAACTCTGATGACAGTCTCCCTTTAAGATTATTTATCTCCTCCATACTTGAACCTGCAATCAACATATCATCCACATACAGAAGTAAAATAACAAAGGAGTCAGTAAACTTCTTGATGTAACAGTACTGATCCTTGTCACTCCTATGATAACCGTTTCTAAACATGAAGGAGTCAAACTTCTTGTACCACTATCTTGGACCCTGCTTTAATCCATACAAACTCCTTTTGAGCTTACACACTATGTGTTCCTTACCAGGAAACTCATATCCCTCAAGTTGCTGCATGTAGATTTCTTCCTCCAGATCTCCATGTAAAAATGTTGTTTTTACATCCATTTGTTCAAGGTTTAAGTCCTCTGCTGCAACAATACTCAGCAAAATTCTGATTGTAGTTAGCTTCATAACAGGAGAGAATATTTCAGTGTAATCAATACCTTTCCTTTGTGAATATCCCTTAACCACCAATCGAGCCTTGAACCTGACTGTACCATCAGGTTCATTCTTAATGATGTAAACCCTTTTGTTCAATAGAGCCTTCTTCCCTACAGGCAACTCAGTTAACTCTCAAGTGTCATTCTTCTCAAGTGACCATATCTCATAATCCATGGCTTGCTCTTACTTGATTGAATCCTTCACCTGCAAAGCCTCGTGAAAGGATTCTAGTTCCCCTCCATCGGTGAACAACAAATAATGCAAGGATGGTGAACACCTTTCTGGTGGCCTGATAACCCTAGCAGATCTACTCAACATTGGGTCAAGTGTGACTGGTTGCTGTTTTGGTTCTGAAGTAATATTTTCTAAATTTTCCTACAACTCAACCTCAGCTCCCACTTCTTCTGCATCTTCATATTGTACCCCAAGTTTGTCCTTATATAGGACATTCTCATCAAATGTCATATCACAGTGTCTCAAGATCTTCCTATTCTTGTCATTCGAAAATCTGTATCCAAATTGATCCGAACCATACCCAATGAAATAACACTTCAAAGCTTTTGCATCAAGCTTGTCTCTCTTCTCTGGATCAACATAAACATAGATAGCATACCCAAAAGTCCGCAGGTGAGTAAACTTGACCTCCTTATTGGACCAAACCTCTTCTGGCCTCTTGAAACCCAAAGGAACTGAAGGTCCTCTATTTATCAAGTAAGTTGTCGTGCTCACTATATCTGCCCAAAATGTTTTTGGCAGCCCATAATGTAGTCTCATGCTTCTTGCTCGCTCATTCAACGTTTCGTTCATCCTTTCACCAATCTCATTCTGTCTTGCCTTGCCAGGAACTGTCCTGATTCCCTCATCAGCACAGAACTTTTTAAATTCTGTAGAATCATACTCTCCACCATTATCAGATCGTAGACATTTGATCTTCATACCAGTCTGATTTTCAACTTCATCTTTCCATCTCTTAAGGTAACAATCACATCTGACTTATATTTTAGAAAGTAAACCCATACCTTCCTGTTGAAGTCATCAATGAAGGTGACGTAGTATCTCGAACCACCAAGGGAGGAGACTAGAGATGGTCCCCACACATTTGTGTGTACTAGTTCTAACCGTTCTGCCTTTGGTTCTCTGCTAGCCTTTGTGAAACTGACCTGTTTATGCTTTCCCAGAACACAACTATCACAAAAACCTAAATCAATAGATTTCAAACCTTGTGGATACCCCTTTGAAGCTAACATCTTCATCCCCTTCTAACTCATGTGTCCTAGTTTGTTGTGCCACAGATTCGAGCTCGATGAACTATCAACTACAAGAACTATGTTCGAATACCCTACGGTACTGTACAAAGTTACAAATTTTGTGCCCCATGCTATCACCATAGCTCCCTTCACAATTTTCTAGGAACTCTCCCCAAACAGTACCCTATAACCCGTGTTATCCAACTGACCAGTAGAAATTAGGTTCTTCTTCAAGTCAGGAATATATCTGACATCTTGCAGCTTCCATCTACCTCCACCTGAGGTCTATATACACACATCCTGCATCATCTTTATGGGACTTATTTTTTTCTGGCCTTTCTTCTTAGGTTTAGGGCAGTCCTTCTTGAAGTGTCCTTTTTTACCACAATCCCAATAAGTGACCTCCTTCCTACCTTGAGATTTTCCCCGCCCTTTTGATTTCGATTGACTATGTTTACTATGGCCTCCCTTCGACTTACTCCTGCCCCTTCCCTTGACACTGAGTGCATTACCAGGTGAATCCTTGATTTCTCTTTTGCGAATGCTCTCACTCAAGACAACATCTCGGACTTCATCAAACCTTAACTTCTCAGACCCATGTGAACTGTTAATTATGGAAACAATAGTATCCCACGACTCGAGTAGAGAGGACATCAAAATTAGGGCTCTAATCTCATCATCAAAATTAATATTAACAGAGCTCAATTGATTGATGATCATATTAAATTCGTTAATATGGTCTACGATAGATCCACTTTCAGACATCTCCAGATTGAACAAGCGACGCATCAAATATGCCTTATTGATAGCCGACAGTTTTTCATACATGTTAGACAACGCCTTTAGTACTCTTACAGTCGTTGTCTCCTTAACGATGTTGAAATCAACATTTCTCGCCAACAACAAATGAATCAACCCTAGCGCCTACCGATCTTTCAGATCCCAAACCTCCTGTCTCATGGTTTCTAGCTTCATCCCTGACAAGGGTTCATGGAAGTTTCTCTGATACAGATAATCTTCCATCTGCATCTTCCAAAAACCAAAATCACTTCCATCAAATTTCTCAATTTGAAACTTCGCGCTTTCCATCTTTTCAAATTGTTGTGATACGAACCAAGGCTTTGATACCAGTTGTTATGGACGATCAATCACAATAATCAAAGAATAGTGCAGAAAATAAACGAACACATAGATTTACATGGTTCACCAAAAATATGGCTACATCTATAAGTGGCTAAGGTTTTTTATTCACTGTGAATTGTTGTCAATAACATGATACAATAGGAGAATACAACGTATTTATACGTCTAGGGAATACAATAACATAATGTATCGTGGGCTTGGTGTAAAGTCCAAAACTGATTATCAGACTCCATATCTCAACACTTTCTTCCTTGGAGTCCTGCTTTGTGGCTTAGGAAAGTTAAACATTTTATAGAAGCAATGAGGTTTGATGTGTCCTTCGATACCACAATGATATCAGACCACAAATTGCTTTCATCTTCTCTTTCTCTCAATTCAATTACTTCCCTTTTTAGTATATCGAAGACCTTCTTGGTTGTTATAAGTTCTCCCAGGGTTAAGAATTTCGTTGAGTGAGTTTTTGCCAAATCCAAATTTCTTCCATGTTTCCTCAGCTTTAATCAACTTTTCTTCTGATTCAGTCAACTTCTTAGTTTTGTTAGAGAGTTCATCTTTGACTTGTTTCAATTCTACCACCAATTGGATCTTTTCTTCTTCTAGTTTTCTCACTGTATCAACAAAGAGATGGTTAAGTTCAAATAACTTTTAAATATCAAAATTTACCTCTTTATCAGGTTTACTGCTATCAGGTTATTGGGGTGATCTCTCAGGCTCAGATGTCTTAGTCGCAGATACATCAGTGATTGAGGTAAAGGTAGTGTAGTTTGCAAAGTTACTGATGGTATCTTTGCCACTATCATCGGAATAGTCATCTTCATCATCTGAACTCCAAATGGATGATCTTTTTGCCTTCATTGCTTTCAATCTTTTCTTCGTATTAAGACATTCCTCCTTGATATGTCCAGTGCCTCCACATTCTAAACATTTTTTGTCTTTATTATTGGCACAATTAGCAGCTATGTGACCATATCCTTTACATTCATAACATTTTATGCCCCTTCTTCTAGAGCTATTGTCATTGCTTGATCTTCCTTAAGGTGTTTTTTCTCCTAACATTGGTTTCTTATCTAAAGAATTGTTGCTTCTTCCAAACTTTTTGTTGAATCAATTAAGATTCTTCACAAGCATAGAAAGTGTTTCTTTCAACTTTGGAGTGTTCCCAGTAGTATTGTCATCCTGGTTGGATGTATTAGCTATAAATGCGATATTCTTTATTTTTGATGGATTAATACCCTCCTCAAGCCATAAATCCTGTTAATAAGATGCAAGGTTCCTGATGAGTTAAGAATACCGGTAGTTGTTGAGGTTTTGTGTCTCTTGAATCGTAGTCACCTTCTGCCTTAAGTCCCTAGGCAGAGATCTTAGGACCTTTCTTACGAGTTTTGCTTCTAGAATTGGTTCTTCCAGTATGTGCACTTCAGTGGAGATGTTTTTGATTTTGTCATCATATTCTTGAATGAGCTCCTTTTCTCCCATCTTCATACTCTCAAAATTAGAAGTTAGAATTTGGAGTCTAGTGACGTGGATAGATTTTGTTCCTTCACATGTATCCCCGAGGACATTCCAAGCATCAAAGGTTGTATCACAGGTAGCAATGAGAGTCATGAACTGTTTATCAACACCATTAAATAAAGCATTTAAGGCTCTAAAGTTGAAATTAGAATTGGTCATCTCGTTTTGAGTCCAGTTTGCCTCTGCTTTCACCACGGTATCATTCTCAATCACCTTAATTGGTGGAGTCTATCTTATAATGATGTTCCTCCAAGCACGCTCATCAATAAAATTGATGTGCATCTTTATCATGTTCTTCCATATTGAGTAGTTTAAGTTCGTGAGCTTAGATGGCCTCACAGTTGATCCTCCTTCCTCCATTTTTGATAAGTTTGATTTTAATCCAATGGTCTAGATTTGGCTCTGATACCAAATTGAAAGTGTAGGCCTAATAAAGAAGTGTAAAATCCACAAAAAGTAAAGTGTAGAAAATTAAATGCCACAGGATATGGTGCCGTTGTTCAAATATCTGAAGATATCCTACGTCAGTGGGGCCTTACCCAGTTTCAATCTTTTCAATAAGAACTCATGAAAGAATACAAGAAGATATGATTGTGCTTCTAGTATCTTAAGTAGTATATTGGCAACTCTATTGATGTGAAGATTGCCTCATATACAGAAGGCAGGTCTGCTTCTCACAAATCTCTAAACACATCTCACGCAAAAAGCCTAACACATAGAAGGCTACAATTCTATCTCTATTCTCACAAACGTAGACCGCCTCACTTAGATAGTAGGACGCCTAACACACAGAAGGCTGAAAACATAAACACTCAACTCATACAGATGTTAACACCTCTCGTTTTGTGTCTCTCTATCTTTGTGATAATCTCTTCTGCTGCTGTGTCTTCTCCTTTTATATAGCTAGGTTATAAAGTCCTTCTTCACTTCTGTACGGATAGGAAATCCCAGAAGATATGAATTTCTTGTTCTGTGAATTTTGTTTTCTATAGTTTTCCTATTCTGCAATCTTCCAAATTTAATAGAATTCCTTTTTAGAGTTTTAATCCGTTTCTGTCTTAGTTTCCTTATTAAACAAGTCTTTGACCTGTTCAATGCTTGACAACATAATCTGCAAAGTCTTTTGACTCAAACTGAAGACTTTAAAATTCTTTTATAAGTAAAATAGACAACATTTTTAACAACTGTCAAAAACTGTCAACCTACTTAATCTGTAATACTCTGATTTCTCTAGCCATGACCCATCAAACCTCAAAATGTAGTTACACTATCTGTGGAGTCGTCACGGTGATAATAATATGCAGCATTTTCATGTTGTGGGGTGGTTGTAAAAGAGAGGGAGTAGCAAGAAATCGTGATGTTGAAAATGCATAAAAAAATAATTCCAACTATACACACTACCAAAACAAATTAAGAAAACATGTACCTATTTATAAATAATAGTTGAAATTATATATATATAGTTATTCTACTATTAGATCTAGTTTACATTTAGTTGTCATAACAATAGTTATTTTTAGTTCGTTCTTTAATGTGAATAGAATTTTTCTAGTTATTAATCTAGATAAATAAAATTATAATTTATTTTTTTCCATTAATTGGTTTTAATTGTTACAAATTTTAATAAAGAGACCAATCCTTTAAGAAGAATGATGGACCACAACTTTACGTCCTTTAGGTAGTGTTGTTGGCTTTTTAAGGTGAAAACCAAAAGAAACTTGTTGAAGAGCAATCATAAGCACTGTAACGAATTTCATACCATACCAACCAAAAAATGGTACAAAATGGGATATTTCGATACTGGGTTCAAATACTAGCTTATACCGGCCTATTTTGCCTGATACCAGCCGATACTACTTGTATTTAGAATATTAGTCATATACCAGCTAGTATTAAAAATTAAAAAAAAACTACGGACATTTACGCAAAAAATGAGAATTTTTTAAAACTTCCCCTAACCCGACTCTGCTACCTTCTTCGTTCTCTCTTTATTTTTTCTCTCGCACTCTCACTCTGTCTCATCTTCACCATCATCATCTCTTTTTATTATTAATATTATAATATTTAACTTCATATAGTCAATAACAGTTAAATAATAGTTAAGTTTTTTCTACAAAGAATAATTAAAAATATGTTAAAATGAAAATTAAGAGGCCTCAAACTTTTGTATTTCTTTTTTAAATTGTTAATATAAATATAACAATATTTTATTTTTAATAAGAATTACATATTAAGATAAAATATATTTTATTATTGAAAATTAAATATTAAGATATAAATTATATTTTATTATTGATAATAATTATTCTTTTTATTTGATATTTTGATGTAATTACTATTTATTATATGATAAAATTATAATATTTTAAATACTTTGTATTGTTCTTAATTATATATTGTTATGATGATAAAATAATCTTTTTTATATTTATTGTGATTATTATTTATATGTGGAATATGTGAAAATAATATTAAGAAAAATAAATAATTGTTGTTATTTTAATTTTCTATTATTATGATTTTTTGAGACAATGTTGATTTAAATTATATAATACAACACTGAACAATTATTTTGCAATTTAAAAAACATAGGGATTATTTTATAAATTTAAAAAATTGCTCGAAACGTTACTTGATATTGATTGGTACCGGTACAATATCGTACTAGAATCCATTCTGATACCAAGTCCAGTACGGTATTCATAACATTGATCATAAGTTGAGGGGATGAATCGCATGAAAATGTAGTAGGAGGCCAAACAAGGGAATCAATTATTCAAATAGAGTTTGCCTTTTAAGGTGGCAAAGACTGCTAAATAAAATTATGGAACAATAATCAAAACACATGAAAATATAGTAGAGGAATAATCTTTTAATCTTCCAATAAAATGAATGCAGCACAAGAAAATAAAAATGATATAAGCATGGGTATGAAAAAGTTTGTTATTGCTTAATATAAAGGTAATCATATTATTCTATTATTTAAATGATATCTCTATTGTATACTAACATTATTAACACTTTTGAATATAGAATTTGTGAAGAAAAAGGGGAGATGTCTAACTTTGCTTAAGGAAGTTCACAGAAGAACTATGAAATAACACAAACCATTTTTTTAGTGGTCTTAGTCAAGCAATTGGTCCTAATGAGAAGACGCTGACTGAATTCACACTTCTCTTAGGTATTATGGCTCGTAAATATAATCCTGCACCTTTAAATCATGTCAATTGTTGTAAGATTTCCAAATAACGTATTTGGGAATTTGTTAAAGTAAGAAACCATCATATTAATACTCCTTTAAATTTGATTATGAAATTTAAGTGAGTATTGATTACATTACATAAGATATATATTATGCCTCTATAAGGTAAAGAATGGACTTTGAAGACTGTTGGAGATACATGGAGAAGTTATAAGCATCAAGTAAAGTGAAAGCATTTCAAATATCTATATGACAAATGTAGAAAGAATGATCCATCCTCCTAACTATATAAGTAAAAAAGTCTTTGAGGAGCTTATTTCTTATTGGAACCACCCATATATTAACGTATGATAATTATTTGAACTTTTCATAAATTAGTTTCATGATATCTAATTAATATATTGTCTCAATATGTAGCAAATTGCTACAACAAATATTTGAAATAGAAAACAATAAACTAAAATGCATACAATTGATTATAAGAGTTTTGCAATTATTTGCACTAAGTTGGTAAATTGCTCAGTGATCTATAATATATCAAGAAACTACCTAAATTTTCTAAATTGTTTTAAAATTATAATTACTTGTTTCTATAGATAGCAAAATGAAAGAGATGATAAAACTCCATTCTAGGATATTAAAAAGTGTCCTTAAACTTATAAAAGAAAGTCTGAAAAATGTACCAGCAAGTTACTGAAGCTAAAAGAGAAAATTGTGAATAATATTTTGTCTTGTAATAATTTTCTATATTGTTGCTACTTTCATTGAGATGCCCATATTTATTACTCATTTCATATTGTGTTACTATACTACTCATATCACCTATATTCTATTTCATTTTTTTCTATTGTTGATATATTATTTTTGTCAAAATGAGTTGTATCTAGTACAATTAGAATTATAGTGTGATTTTTTGCGATTATATATTGTACTTGCATTCATTACTATTGTTTCTTGTTCGAAATATAGGTATTGTCATTATAATTTGTTTCCTATAAACTTGAAGTCACACTTGTGAAGATTAATTTTAGTGAAGAAGTAACAAATTACTTTCTTTTATAGGCTTGTCTTGAAAAAGTGCTAAAAAAATGATAGTTAAAAGCTTGATAAAGTTGTGATTGATATGAGAGTGATAAGGCCTAGATGTAATAAACTATTTGGAAAGGGTGTGAAATCGTTTGGCACGAAAGAAATTAAAATGATGACTGAGGCCTTTTAAAAAGTTCCTGATGAGTATCTCCAATTCATCGAGATTGTATTGGAAGGAAAGATGAACCAAAAAGTAGAAGCTACAAAGGAGAGAATGAGACATGAATTAAAAAAGGAGAAACTCAAATAATTGGAATGAAAAGGCAACTATAATAACAATAACAATAACCCAATGAAAGTCACGCTAATACGTAGTATCTGAGGAGATCTAATAGTACACAATCTTACTCCTAACTGGTAGAGAGATTGTTTCCGATAGACCCACATGAAAACAAATATGTACATATTAAAATAATAAATAAATAAATAAATAGACATAAAAAGTTAATAAAAATAAAAATAAATAAATAAATCTGTGTAAATAAAAATATAAAAATAAGAAGTAAAATAAATAATATAATAAATATAGAACAAGGTAAAGTATAAAAATAAATGATAAAATAAGTAAATAAATACACAAATAAGAAAGAAGACACGCAAATAAATAAATAAGAAAAGGCAACTAAAACAAGATAAAGCATATAGAGAAGAAAAGATGAAACAAATGTTCTCTCTTATTCAATCTCAGCTTGGGCAAGCCAACACCATTAAAACAAACATGCTTTGTAAATTAGTTGCACTTAGTCAATCATGAAGAGAATATTCTCTTCCTCTAAATTGTACATATTAATATGAAGAATATCAAGTGACAAAGCTCCTTAATTAACTACTATCGTATATCATCTTGTTGACTTTTCTACTAAGATCAATTGCTTATTTTTTCCATTTGCAAATCAAGTGCACCCAATGTAAATTGAAAAGTTTACCCCTTATAACTTGATTCATAAAAAGAACTAAATAATTGCGTTGTTAGTTTTTGAACTACATTAATTGTTTTGATTAAATGGAGGTCACAATAAAGTAGTTGATATTTATTCTTTAGATATATTAACCTGTTTATGA
This sequence comes from Erythroxylum reticulatum, assembly GCA_025504915.1. Lineage (NCBI taxonomy): Eukaryota > Viridiplantae > Streptophyta > Magnoliopsida > Malpighiales > Erythroxylaceae > Erythroxylum > Erythroxylum reticulatum. Next base: position 15,547,803 of record JANSVA010000002.1, on the reverse strand, counting down.
TGGTCTTAAAATAATTTTATTCTACTTTTTCTTAGGAATTTGATGACTAGGAGTGGATAAGGGGGTATATGGAGCAGAATTTTAAAGTACATATAAGTTTTGTTTGGTATTTTGGTTGATGCACTTATATTTTATAAAGACTAGAGAAAGATTATATATGTACATATTTTAAATTGTGATTTTTATCTATTGTATTTTAGATATGTGAAATGTTGAATTCCACAAGTCCATATAGATTGTATGATAGTATATATAGATACAAACTTTTGGTCACTAATATTTAAGAATACATATTTTAGGATATACTTTAATGTGTGTATGGCTACAAATGTTACCTACTTAATGTCAAAGGATTTGCTTTCACATTCATATATTGTTGATAATGAAAAGATGAACTATTACTTGAGTTGTTGGATACTATTGCTTAAAAATTCATTTCATTATATTATAAAGACTGAAATTGTTGTTATATTTATTTAATATTGTTGCTATAATTTAAAATTGTTATGATTTCTTAATTAAAACTAGAAGCAGTATTATTCATTTTGTTGCCTAATCAATAAATTATGTTGTCTTATACATATAATAACACCATTTTATTTAAAAATATGAATTATGTTGTTTTAATAAAAAAACAACAATAATTACTCTTTTAGTTATTTATTTTATCTATCACCTAACATCTTTTTTTAATGTATGTCCTACAAATCCTAAGATTTGAATAATGATTTCATTTTAATACTCTAAAACTCATAATTTTCTTCTTTGAAGATAAGAATTATAGGTTGAGAAATGCTAACAAAAATCCTATCTATTCATTGTTATGTGTGAATAAGCTCAAACACTTGTTTTTTTTTTAGAAAGGCCCTGACACCATTTTTGTTAGAAAGTTTATAGGACCTCCTAACAATAATGCAAAAAGGAGAAATGAAAGAAGGAAGATCAAATTGCACAAACAATTCGGCAGCTATTAAAATGGAAAAGACAAATATAAAGTAAATAACAATTCTATTTTTGCCCCACCCTAATTACTTTAATTTGAAAAGTGCAAAGTAGGAAGAAAACTAAAAAACTAAAAAATAAGGTAACCATTTTAATTTTGAGTCATTACTTTAACAATTACAATTATTTTAAAAACAATAAATAGAAAATTTTAAAGAGAATTCTATTAATTAATTTTACTAAATTTTGATATTTATAATAATTTTAAATTAAATTAATTATATATCAAAATTTTAAAAGTAGTCAAATTTTGAGAAATAATTGAGTATCTAAAATTAAAACTTGAAAGTATAATTTGCACTACTATCATTAAACAAAAAATTTAATATAGTCTGATCGTTACCTAAAATATTAAATTAGATGATACTTTATCATAAAAATTGTCTTAAATTTAACTGATTGAAAGATTATTTCAATTAAAGTGATATGTCACCTACGCAGTTTAGACTTCATCAATTTATTGACACTTCATTTGTTAATGAAATAACATTATTGAAAGAATATAAAGTTATAATTAATAATTTTAGTAACAAAATAAATGTCTTACATTTGACTAAGAACAAATCTTAACACCTAAAGTATATTTTTCTATAAATCAAATTATAAATTTCTGTAAAACTTTTCTACATCATACTTGGCAATTAGTCATGTTCTCTATGTTCTCCAATATAAGTTTCTCATAATCTATGTCTGCATAGAGATTCTTGAAATTATTTGATAGCATATATGCACTTAGGGTTTAACATTGAAAGATTGATCCTTGGAGATAATAAATAAGCACTTAAAGAGACAAGGTTAGATATTTTTTCTTTTTCTTTTTTCAATTCAATTTGTAAAAACAAGAAATTACCTTTCCAGCACAATAGTATCATACCTTAGTTTTATTGGGAGTCAATATCACAACTCTTTAAAAGTCAAACCAAAGATTAAAAAAAAACACTCACAAGAATTAACTAGCTGATCAATATGAGACTTAAAAATAAAGTAATGAAACAAACGTCAAAGATTTACGTCAAAAATAATCTAGTATAAAGGAAAAAATCATGGGCTAAACCAATAAACAGGTCCAATAAATTCAAATAGGAATTTACAAAATTTAATCCCGAACAATTGACCTTGCTCGAAATATTATCTCACCCTATAACTACAAGTTGTCTCATCAAATTTTAGGATTGAAACCAAATGTAAATATATTAACCCCCAAAAAATATTTATAAACACCTTATTTTTTTTAAATTAACAAATGGATGATAAAACTTCTTTTTGTTTGCTTTCGCTTATTTTTTCTTTACTTTTTGGTGTTTTAGCTGCTCTTATATTAAACCTACACATTTTTCTCTTTTATATTATAAAAATAAGATTTTTCCAATGCCATTCACAGTCATATACATGGTCGTATAATTGACTGTGTCTTTTCTACCTTTAAGGAAATCAAGGATATACATAATCACAGAGAGTTACACAATCGTCACTCACGGTCTTGTATATCATGAACATAGGCATGTACATGATTGTGTATGTCTTCATCCTTTCACGTCCGTCTGCACAAATTTTCAGAGACTTATATGGTTAACTCACATGGCCGTCTTGTCTTCACTCGTTCACCATCACTATGAACCATAAAAGTTTCCATGATCATCGAAAAGTCATACTTGTCTCAAAATAGGGCTAGATACTCAATAATCCCCCCACCAGCCTAATTATGGGGAAGGCCTCATGAGGCTTTAGCATCTACTTAAGAGATATCCCAACAAGCTTACTATAAAACTTATGCTTGCTTTCAAAACCACTTTGGTCAACATATCAACACCATTCATGTCTGTATAAATCTTCTTCAACATCAATTATTGCTCCTCAATCACAGACCTGAACTAATGATATTTGACAATTATATGCTTTGTGCGAGAATGATACATAGTATTTTTGCTCAATTCAATAACACTTTGACTATCATAGAATACTATATATTCTTCTTGCTTAACATCTAACACTTGAATGAACCTCTTCAGCTAGAGCATGTCCTTACCAGCATCCAATGCAACTACATACTTTGCTTTAGGAATTGATAAGGCCACACACTTTTGCAGCTTGGATTGCTATGAAATGCCCCCTCTAAACATAAATAGAAAACATGAAGTGAATTTTCTACCATCAATATCTCTAACCATATCTACATCTGTATAACCTTCTAGAATTGGCCCATTAACCACTAAAACACAAACTCCACTTAGGTGTACCTCTCAAGTATCTCAAAATCCATTTCATTGCTTCCTAGTGGATCTTACCCAGATTAAACAACTATCTGCTCACTAGCCTAACATCTTGTCCAATATTATCTTTTGTACACACCATTCCATACATTAAAGACCATATTATAGATGAGTATGGAATATAAGAGATACCGTTTTTCTCTTGTTCTATTCAAGGAACTGCATGCTTACTTAACTTGAAGTGAGATGCCAGTGGCATGCTAACTGGTTTGGCATGCTTCTTATTGAACTTTTCTAAGATCCTTTCAATATATCCCTGTTGTGATTTCATGCCTAAAATCTACTTTGCATGTCCTAAACCTTTCATATCAAAGGGTTTAAACAAAATTTCCTTCAATTTTTGGATTATTCTAGCATTGTGACCCAAAATTAGTATGTCATCAACATATAGCAGAAGAATGATAAAGCTCCTATTTGTGAAATTCTTGAAATACACTCAAGGGTTGACGTAAGTTTGCATGTAACCATAACCTATCATAATGGAGTCGAACTTACGATACCACTGTGTTAGAGGTTGTTTCAACCTATAACCTTTTCTTCAATTTGCAAACTGGATTCTCCTTACCTTTAGCGTTGAAACCTTTTGGTTGCTCCATGTATATCTCCTCTTCTAAGTCCTTATGCAAAAAGGTTGTTTTAACATCCAAATGCTCGATTTTAAGATATAAAATAGCAGTCAAACCTAATACTATTCGAATTGAGATCATCTTAACCACTGATGAGAAGATGTTATCAAAATCTATACCCTTCTTTTGACTGAACCCTTTCACCATTAGCCTTGTCTTATGCTTCACCATCTTGTCACCATCTTTCTTTATCTTAAACACCCATTTATGCTTTAGTGCCTTTTGGAAGCTTCACAAGCTCATATGTATCATTTTTCTTCAGAAAGTTCATCTCTTAATGTATAGCTATGAACTAGAGATCTTTGTCTTTAAAAAATAGAAACTCTTGCACATTTTTAGGCTCCCCTTAGTAGGAACTAATATATATTCTAAACTTAGATATGTTATAAAAGGCCTTTTCTCCCTTATTGACCTTCAAATTTGTATATCATTAGCCATTGTATCCTTTTTATCCCCCTACTCATTATCCTCAATGACTTCATCTTTAGCATTGTCTAGATGTGGTTTGTGTAGCTTATCATTTCCAGGTTGTATCTGATCACTATCAGTATGTGTTTGGTTAAACTCTTCATCTCCTTCACCTCTGGATTGCTTAGTAGTGGTAAAAATTAGAGAACAATTGACAATACCATAAGAGGAGCTACTATCTGTAACCTTACCTCCTCTTAAAAGGTCTATAACTCTTTCGTGTTACTCGAAAATCAAATCTCTGCTCTTAATCACTTTATGCTTCTCTAGGTCATAGAGTGAAGCCAAACTGATCATCACTATAACCAACAAAGATGTAAGGTATAGCCTTTGAGTCAAGCTTCTGTCTCTGATCATGAGATACACGTTTAAATATCTTACAACCAAATACTCTTAAATGATGATATGTGCTATCTTTACTTGTCCATGCTCTCTTAAGAATCTTAAAATTCAAGGGAACTTAGGGAGCTTGATTGATTAAATAGACTGCAGTTTTGACTGCTTCACCCCATAATGTCTTTGGTAACTTAGAAATTTTAAGCATGTAACGAAACTTCTCAATTGTTCTATTCATCCTCTCAGAAACACCATTATTTTATGGAGTACTAGGTTCGTCCCTCTCATGTTTAATGTCACGCAAGATAGTAATCTTTAAATACCTTAGAAGTAAACTCACCTTCATTATATGGTCACAGGAACTTTAGCTTCCTCCCAGCTTCCTTTTTTACCGTGGTATGAAACTTTTGGAAAGTTTCAAAAACTTGACTCTTTCTTTTTAATATGTATGCCCAAGTCTTCCTCGAAGAATTATCAGTAAATATAACAAAATATTTGTACCTCCTTATGGCTCCTCGTCAATTGAACCACAAACATCTAATTGTACCAACTCTAATATTTTTATCTTCTTTATAGATCTTCTATTGAAAGAGACTCCATACTGCTTTTTTTTTTCTTCTAAATAATGATCACAAGAATTAAACGATAGGATGTTTTTGACTGTGATAAAGGATTTACCATCCAATAATTTTATTCCCTTCTCACCTTTTATTCCCTAATCTTCGATGTCATAGATTTGAAGAAGTTTCCTCGTCATTTGTATATACTTCTCCACCACACACCTTTAAATGTGTCTTTACAATATGCAATATATCTCTCCTCAAGCAACAATAATTGCTTCATTAGATAGTTTTGACTTCTTATCCCTAAAAGTGTGCTAGAATCCTTTTCAATCTAACAAATTTAACCATAAATTAGGAGTCAACAACAGTTGACATTTTTCTGAACTCAGATAGAACCCATAGCAACAATCTTTGGAAATATTTGATTTTCCATCTTTACCCTCCTAAAATCTTCACTCTTATAGTTTGAGAAGTACTTCCTTTTTAGAACATAATGATACAAAGCTCATGTGTCAATCAACCACTCAAAACCAAATCACAAATATAAAGAAATTCACTTATCGCATAAACTAAGGACAATTCATCATCCGTGCTTGTAGTAGTTGTGGATGTATTCTTATCATCCCCATTATTCTAATGACCTTGATTTTTTTGATCCCTCTTCCACTTATAACAAAACCTTATAATTTTTCTTAACTTGCAACAATAATAGCATGTCTTTACCTCTTTCTCACATTTAGACTTCAATCAGTTCTTTCTCACAATAATAGCCTACACGTTGTCAAATCCTATCTCTTTTCTTATGATTTCTTCATTGAACATACTTTCTTTGATTACATCCAAAGAAATCATACCTTCAGGAGTTGAATTACTGATTGTCACCACCATTGTCTTTTAACTATCTGATAGCGATTCAATAGGAACAAGGTTTGAAGCTTGTCATAAAAAATAATATTCATGGTAGTAAGCTAGTTGATTATATCTTTAAAATCGTTCAGGTGCTCTAACATGGATTTGCCAACATTTAGCTTCAAGTTAACAATCCTTTTAATTAGAGAGGCCTTGTTATAGGCATTTTTCCTTTCATAGACCTTTAAGCTTTTTTCACAGCTTAAAAGGGTTAAGTTCTTGAGACACATGGTTGAATATACTGATCTCAATATATTGTCGAATTATGCCCTTTGCACTTCATCTTTTCCCATTCTCTATATGACATTGTCTTTGGTTTTGAAGGAACATCATCCTTCACACCTTTGACTGCATAAATAGGAATAAAAAGATCCTAACAATATAAAAAGTGCTCTACTATGGGCCTCCAATTAGAGTAATTTGTTGATGTCAACTTGATCATAGAGATGCTATCACCTTCCATCATGATGACTCTAATATCATCTATTAGGACTTAATAGGTGTAGATTGCATTGTATTTTTATAGGTAATTTGATATGTATTTAGTGGTTAAGTTGATTATTTAGTGTGTATTTAGCTTGAGATTTGTGTTAGTTCATAAACATTTGTGTTTTAAGTGTTCTTTGGGTGAGAGCATGTTTTTAAGCTTCAATTATATATATATAAGGTGTCATGATGAGTTTGTCAGTGTTTCAGGACATTCGGAAGAGTTTTGGAGGAGAACCGAACGAAAACACTTGGGCACGATCATGGGGACCTGGCACGATCGTGATAGAAGTACCAACATTAGGCCACGATAATGACAGAAGCTCAAGCATAAGGCCACGATCGTGATAGAGAGCAGGTAAAATAGCCATGATTGTGCACAAAGGGCCATGATCATGGACTGCATGCAGACAAATGCGGATTCACTTTCATATTTGAGTTTTTGAGGGATGATTTGGACATTTTGGACCCTAGAAAGACACTAAGGTTACCCTAATTGGTAAAGAATATAAAAGGATTAAGATGGAACCCTAGAAAGGACTCCATATTTTGCCTACATTGGGAAACCTAAAAGAGATAGAGAAAAAAGAGAGAGAGAGAGAGAAAAAAGAAGACGAATAAGAGGAGGGTTTTGAAGCCGAAACTTCCTAGAATAGGTGATCTCCCGATGCCACTGCTCTCCTGAATCATCCAAGCTGATTTTCATTTCCTCCCCATTTATCTTTTTGTTCATTTAATGTGTAAGATTGAGCTAGGTTGTATAGATATGAATTTTGAGTTGTTCATGATGTTCTAACTTTTCCTTTAAGATTTTACTTATCTTTAATATTAATATAGTTGATTTGTTTTTACTTTAGTTAGGTATTGTGATTGATTGATGTATTTGCATATTTTAGTAATAAACTAAAATGAATAAGATAAAAATGATTATATTGGATTAATGAGAGTTAGGCGATCTAATTGACCACTTAATCAATCTAGTCGGTAATTTCATAGAGAAAGATCTCGTATGAGACCCGATTGTTTATTAGTAAACTTTAGAACTAATTTGAATTGTAGGTAATTTGTGAATCGAGAGATTGCAAGTTTCATAATTTAATTAGGGTTTATAATTTAGGGAAAAGTTATAACTTGAGAGAGAGTAATTTTAAATCTACGATCGTTTAGAACTGACATCCCATAAACACATAAAAGGCTAGATTAACATTGATGATAAGTAAAATCCCCTCTCTCACAGCTTGACTAATTCTTTTACTGATTTCCATTATTACATTATTCGATTGTTGCTAGTTTGTTTTGATTTACTTTATTTTTTAGTTATTATTCAAATTTGATTCTTAAACAAAACACAACCTGAATTAAGTGGTGCCTAAGCACAATCTGTGTGGGATGATATCTGCTTTTACTACAAGTAATGACCTGTATACTTGCAATTTTTTGCGTAAACAAGTAATTGGTTTTGCAAGCAACAAGTTTTTAGTGTTTTTGTGAGGGATTGTTTTATTTAGCATCTTGTTTAGTTTGAGTGACTTTGATTTAAGAGTGTTTGATACTTTTCCTTGAGTTTTTGTAGGTGTATGAACATAAGTAACACGAGAAGGTCCAATGAGCTTAATAAGGAAGAACATTTAGGTATTACAAGGCACGAAAGAGACCTAGGAAGAGCTAGACACCAATAAATATGGCAGAAGAAGGAGAACAAGGAGAAGCTGAGAGGACATTGATGGATTTTATGAGGCCAGGTTTCAGTCCTCAAGGAGTTGCAAAGCTAGCGATTCAAGCCAATAATTTCGAGATCACTGGCACTCCTCAACATACTTCAGAGCAGTATGCAGTTTTATGGGTTGTCCAACGAAGATCCCAACACCCATCTTGTAAATTTCTTAGAGATTTATGATATCTTCAGGTTTAATGGGATGTTGGATGATGCCGTGAGGTTGAGATTATTTTCTTTTACCTTAAGGGATTGAGTAAAGGTATGGTACAATTCACTCATTGCAAGCTAAATCACTACCTGGGTGCAGCTAGCCCAAGCTTTCTTGGCTAAGTACTTTCCTTTGACCAAGACAACAAGAATCATCAAAGAGATGACTATCTTTTAACAAAGTGATGGGGAGTTATTGTGTGAAGCTTGGGAGAGATTTAAGGAATTACAAAGGAGACGCCCCCATCACAACCTTCTGAGGGAGTTTCAAGGAGTTGGTCCCATCACAACCTTCTGAGGGAGTTTCTTTTGCAAACATTCTACAATAATGTGACTTAGAACATAAGAGAAGCAGTAGATGCAGCGACAGAAGAGTCTTTGATAAGGAAAACCATTGATGTAGCTTATGTTCTTTTGGAAGAGTTGGCGAGTAATAGCTGTATGTGGTCAAATGAAAGGAGTAGACAAGGGTTTAAGGAGCAAAAAGGAATGATTCCACTTAACTTAGTGACAAATTTGCAAGCATAGATTGCTGCCCTCACCAAGTAGTTGATCAATATGCAAGGAGCTTTTTCATCTACAGTAAAGACCATACAAGTATAATGTGAATTATATAAATAGGAAAACCATGGCATAGCTAAATGTTTCTTGCTGGGAGTGAGTGGTATAGAACAAGTAAATTACTTGGGCCAGCCGCAACAAGGTAATAATTCATACTTTAATACTTATAGTCTTGGATGGAAAAACTACCCAAATTTTTTATGGAGTATTAACAATGCAGGTGGCCAAGTGAGAACACAAGGACCTCTTGGATTTAAGTAAGACTGACTTGGATCTTTAGATAACAAAATGGACAAGTTAATAGACATATTGGGTTCAAAATTCTCAAGCCAAGAGGAAGGTCAAAGAAGACAAGAAGAGAGTCAAAAGAGAATAGAGGCAAAGTTTGACTAGATTGCTAAGAACCACACTTCATCCATCCATAACTTGTAGGTACAAGTAGGTCAACTTGCTAATGCCTTATCTTCTAGGAATGCAGGAAGTTTACCAAGTAACACTGAGGCCAATCCAAAGAAACAACTCATGACGATCACAGTTAGGAGTGGCAAGCAATTGGAGGAGCCAAGTGTTCAAGAAGATAGCCAACAAAAAATAATGGAAGAAAAAGAGGAAGAGAAGACATATGTACCACCACCACCTTATAAGCCTAAGATTCCATTTCTGTAGAGGGTGAGATAACATTAAGTTGACACTCAATTCTCCAAATTTTTGGAGACGTTGAAGAAACTTCATATTAATTTGTCTTCAATGGAGGCATTAGAATGTATGCAAAGTTTCTCAAGGACATATTGACACATAAACGCACTTGGGAGGACGATCAGACGGTGACTTTGATGTAGAATTTTAGTTCTATCATCACAAGTACAATGCCTTCAAAACTTCAAGATCTAGGGAGTGTTACTATTCCATGTGTTATTGGTGATTTTGAATTTTCGAAATGATTATGTGATTTAGGATCAAGTATTAACTTGATGCCTTTGTCTACTTTCAGGAAATTAAGGCTAGGAGACGTCAAGCCAACATTTATGCTTATTTAACTTGCAAATCAATACATCAAGAGGCCATTTGGGGTAGTCGAAGATGTTCTAGTAAAAGTGGATAAATTTTTCCTGTTGATTTTGGTGCTAGATTTAAAGAAGATAGGAATTGTCCATTGATTTTGGGTAGGTCCTTTATGAACACTGGTAGGGCATTAGTTGATGTGCATGAAGAAAAATTGGTTTTAAGAATTGGTGATGAGCAGGTGAATTTAATATGACTAAAGAAATCGGTGGATGGAAGTGCTTGTATAAAGATTGATGTTGTGGATGATTGTGTGAAGGAGGTTAAGAAGGAAAATAAAAATGAAGTTGAGAAAACTATTGAAGTGCATAAGGATGAGAGTGTTAGTGAAAAGGAATTGTGTGAGGAGGCTGAGAGAGAGAAGTTAGGGAGAGAAGATGCACCCACACCACTTTCCATTGTAAAGCCTCCCACTTTAGATCTAAAACCAGAGACCATTAAGAAAAGGATGAGAGTGATGGGGTGGCAAATTTTTGATATTAGGGGTATTAGCCTTAAGGGGTGATGCATAGGATTAACCTTGAATAAGGATGCAAGACAGTGAGGGAGAGGTAAAGAAGGTTAAATCCAAACATACAAGAGGTAGTGAAGAAGGAAGTGGTGAAGATTTTAGATGTAGGTATTATATACCCAATTTCTGATAGTGAGTGGGCGAGTTTGATGCAATGTGTGCCTTAGAAGGGAGGCATGACAGTGATGGAGAATGAAAAAGGTGAACAGATTTCTAATAATACCATCACAAGTTGGAAAATGCACATTGACTGTAGGAAGCTTAATTTAGAAACCAAGAAAGACAAATTTCCATTACCTTTTGTAGACCAAAAGATTGGGAGGGTGGCTATCGATGCTTTTTATTGCTTTTTAGATGAATATTCAGGATACATTCGGGTCTTCATATACCCACAAGACCAAGAGAAAACCACTTTCACTTATCCTTATAGGACTTTTGCTTATAGGATTATGCCTTTTGGTTTATGCAATGCAGCAACCAAATTCCAAAGGTGCATTATTACCATCTTTGCTTATATGAATAAGGACTTCATGGAGCTATTTATGGATGACTTCTATATTTTCAAAGACTCTTTTGATCATTGTTTATTTAATTTAGACAGAGTGTTATAAATATAGGAGGAGTCTCAATTAGTGTTAAACTGGGAAAAATATCATTTCATGGTCTAAAAGAGAATAGTTTTAAGCCATAAGATCTCATGCAGTGAGATTGAGGTAGATCGAGGTAAGATTGAAGTGATTGAAAAGCTTTAACCCCCTACCAACATTAAGGGAATTTGAGCATTCCTTAGTCATACAGGGTTCTACAGATGGCTAATTGTGGATTTTTCTCTTATTGCTAGACCATTAACTAACTTGTTATTTAAAGATATGGCTTTTGTGTTTGATGATGATTGTTTAGATGCTTTTAACAAGTTAAAGAAGACACTTACAACAACACCTATTTTGATAACACCATATTGGTCACTTCCTTTCGAGATCATATGTGATGCAAGCGACCATACCATTGGTTGTGTACTTGGATAGCTGAAGGAGAAAAAGTTACATGTAATTTACTATGTCAGCAAGACCTTGATTGGAGCATAACTGAACTACACCACCACTGAGAAGTAGTTACTTGCAGTGGTATTTGCATGTGAAAATTTTCATTCTTACCTTTTAAACTCACAACTTATTGTTTTTACAGATCATGTGACAATGCGTTATCTCTTTGCAAAGAAGGATGCTAAGGTTAGGCTCATCTGATGGGTGCTTCTACTTCAAGAATTCAAAATTGAGATTAAGGACAAGAAAGGAGCAGAAAATATTATGGTAGACCACCTATTGAGACTTGAAGGGGAACAAAATAAAGAAAAAAAGGAAATTAAAGAGCATTTTCTTGACAAGGCTTTAATAATGGTATAAAATTATTTTCTTCCTTGGTATACAGATATTGCCACTCTCAGGTGATATTCTTTCCCCTAATCTCTCGCATCAATAAAGGAAGTGGTTCTTCTTTTAGTGTTCTCAATATATTTGGGATGAACCTGTATTATATAAAATATGTGCTGACAGTTTGATTCACAGGTGTGTCCTTAAAGATGAAATGCCTGAAGATTGTGTTTACTTAAGTTGGATGTTGTGATTGATTGATGTATTTGCATATTTCAGTAATAAACTGAGAGGGTGAATCGAATAAAAATGATTAGATTGGATTAATGAGAGTTAGCTATCTAATTGACCACTTAATCAATCTAGTCGGTAATTTCATAGAGAAAGATCGTGCGAGACCTGATTGTTTATTATTGAACTTTAGAACTAATTAGAATTATGGGTAATTTGTGAATCGAGAGATTACAAGTTTTATAATTCGATTAGGGTTTATAATTTAGGGAATGGTTATAACACGATAGACAGTAATCAACCCTACGATCACCTAAAACTGACATCCCATAAACACATAAAAGGCTAGATTAGCATTGATGATAGGTAAAATCCCCTTTCTCATAACTTGATTAATTCTCTTTATGGATTTCCATTATTACATTATTCAATTGTTGCTAGTTTGTTTTCACTTAGTTTTTTCAGTTATTATTCAAATTTGATTATTAAACAAAGCACAACCTGAATTAAGTGGTGCCTAAACATAGTCTCTGAGGGACGATATCTGCTTTTTACTACAAGTAACAACCCTTATACTTGTGATTTTTAGCATAAAACAAGTAATCGTTTTTACAATCAACAGGAGTCAATAGTATTTGTCTCTAAAAATCAACCAAAGATTAACAATAAAAATACTTACAAGAATTAACTAGAAGATCATTATAAGGCTAAAAAAATGAAGTGATGAAACAAAAAAACAAGAATTAAATGGAAAATCTTCTAATGTAGAGGCAAAA
>JANSVA010000002.1:15522082-15534608 GCA_025504915.1 Erythroxylum reticulatum | reverse complement strand
TTATAAGGCTAAAAAAATGAAGTGATGAAACAAAAAAACAAGAATTAAATGGAAAATCTTCTAATGTAGAGGCAAAAATCATCGGTCAAACTAACAAATAGATTTATTAAATTAAAATAAGAATTTACAAAATTTAATCTCGAGTAATTGACCCTTGCTAAAAATAATATCTCATACCATATGTACAAGTTTTCTCACTAAGTTTTAGGATTGAAACCAAGTTGATGTAACAATCAACAAAACTCCCAAACTAACCCTAAAAATAATCTCTATCTCCAAACTAACCCTAAAAATAATCTCTATAAATAACTTACTATTAAAAAACAATCAACAAAAGGATGATAATACTTTTTGCTTGTTTTACTCAGTTTTTCTTCATTTTTTAGTGTTTAGCCAACTCACACAATCATCTAAACAAAGGACATGGGTTTTCGAACTTTCATCCATCTTTTCTTCTCTTATTCATCATTCATATGAACCATAAAAGTTTTTATGATCATCGAAAAGTCATATTTATCTTAAAATAGGGTTTGACACTCAATAATCTCCCCCTCCAACCTAAGTATAGGGAAAACCTATAATGATTTAACATATATTTGAGAGACATCCTAACAATTATACTACAGAGCTCTTACTTACTTGAACTACTTTTGTCAACATATCAGCACCATTAATGTCCAAATGAATCTTCTTTAACATTTATTGTTGCTCCTCAATCACAGACCTTAACCAATGATATATGGCATCTATGTACTTTGTGTGGAAATGATTCATAGTATTTTTACTCAAGTTAATAACACTTTGGCTATCACAGAATACTACATATTCTTCTTGGTTCATATCCAACTCTTAAAGTGACTTTTTCGGCTAAAACATCTCTTTAATGACTTCTACTACAATTACATACTCTGCTTCAGTTGTTGATAAACCCACACACTTTTATAGCTTGGATTGCTATAAAATGTCTCTGCTTGTAAACTTGAATAGAAAACCTGATGTGGATTTTCTACCATCAAGATCTCCAACCATATATGCATCTATATAACCTTCTAGAATTGGCTCACCATCATTAAAACACAAACTCCACTTAGACGTACCTCTCAAGTATCTCAAAATCCATTTCACTACTTCCTAGTGAACCTTCTTTAGATTATACAGGTATTTACTTACTAACTTAATAGCCTATGCAATATCCGGTCCAGAACACACCATTGCATATATAAAAGACCTAATACAGATGAGTATGGAATAAAAGACATACCATATTTCTCCTTTTTTTATTGAGGGACATTTATGCTTACTCAGCTTAAACTAAGATGCTTGTGGTGTGCTATTTAGTTTGACATGCTTCATATTGAACCTTTCTAACACATGTTCAATATATCTCTCATATGGAAACCAAAATTTCCTAATCTTCTTGTCATAAATTATTTTCATGCCTAAAATATGATTTGCATGTCTAAGATCTTTCATATCAAAGGATTATAAAATCCCTTCTTCAATTTTTGGATTATTTCATCATTGTGACCACACAATTAGCATATCATCAACATATAGAAGAAGAATGATAAAGTTCCTACCTGTGAACTTCCTTGAAATACATACAAGGATTGACAAAAGTTTGTTTGTAACCATAACCTATTATAATGGAGTCAAACTTCTGATAGCACTACCTTGGAGCTTGTTTTAACCTATGGAAGTTTTTCTTTAGCTTGCAAACTAGGTTCTCCTTACATTTAACCTTAAAACCTTCTAGTTTTTCCATATATGTCTCCTCTTCTAAGTCTCCATGCAAAAAGGAAGTTTTAAGATCTAACTGCTCGAGTTCAAGATCCAAACTGGCAATCTAATACAATATTATTTGAATTGAGATCATCTTAACCATTGGTGAGAAGATTGCATCAAAACTTTCTTGACTGAACCCTTTAACATCTAGCCTTTCCTTATGCTTCACTAACTTGTTGCCATCTTATCTTAAACACCCATTTATTGTTCATTTTTTTCCTTTTGGAAGGTTCACAAGCTCATATGTATCATTCTTCTTCAGAGACTTCTTGCATAGCAGCAAACCAAAAATCTTTGTCTTCACAAAATGCAACCTCTTGCACATTCTCAAGCTCCCCCTCAGTAGTAACTAATAGATATTCTAAACTCTTCTCTCTTATAAAAGGCCTTTTCTCACTTGTCGACCTTCAAAGTTGTATATTATTATCTATTGGATCCAATTGCTCCCCCTACTCATTATCCTTAATGACTTCATCTTCAACATTGTTTGGGTATAGTTCTTGTAGCTCATCATTACCAAGTTATACCTGATCATTATCAATGTATGTTTGGACGCACTCTTTATCTCCTTCATTTATAGACTGCTCATTCGTGGAAGAAATTAGAGAATAATTGATAGTACCATAAGATGAACTATTGTATGTAACTTTATCTCTTTTGGGAAGATTTATTCTCTTGCAATCACATCTCTGCTCCTGACCATTTTATACTTCTCTGGGCCATAGAGTATGAAGCCATACTGATCATCACCACAACTAATAAAGATGTATGATATCATCTTTAAGTCATGCTTCTGTCTTTAATCCTTAAATGAATTTTTAAATACCTTACAACTAAATACTCTCAAATGATGGTATGTGGGATCTTTACCTATTTATACTCTCTCAAGAATCTCAGCCTTTAAAGGAATTGAGTGAGCTCAGTTGATTAAATAGACAGTAGTTCTGAATACTTCACCTTAAAATTTATTCGACAGTTTGGGCATCCTGAGCATGCAACAAACCTTCTCCACAATTATTCTATTCATCCTCTCAGCAATACAATTACATTATGGAGTACCAGGTTCAGTCTTCTCATGTCTAATGTCATGTGATGTACAGTAATCTTCAAAAACCTTAGAAGTATACTTACCTTCATTATCTGTTTGCAGACACTTCAGATTCCTCTCAATTTCCCTTTCTACTATGGCATGAAACTTCTTGAAAGTTCCAAAAATTTGACTATTTGCTTTCAGTATGTATACCTAAATCTTACTTGAAACATCATCAGTAAATGTAACAAAATATTTCTTACCTTTTAGTGACTCCTCAATTTAGCCACAAACATTTGAATGCACCAGCTCTAATATTTCTATCTTCCTTGTAGATCTTCTCTTGAAAAAGACTTTATACTACTTTCTTGCTAAACAATGACCACAATAATTAAGCAGTAAGATGTTCTTGATTGTGATAAAGGATTTACCAGCCAACAACTTTATTCCCTTCTCACTCATATGCCCAATCATTGATTCCACAGATTTAGAGAAATTTTTTCTTCAACTGTATATACTTATCCACTACATACCTTTAAGTGTGTCTTATACAATGTGCAACATATCTCTTCCCGAGCAACAATCATTTCCCCTTTAGATAGTTTCCACTTCTTATCCCTAAAAGTATGCTGGAATCTTTCTTGACCTAACATATTAGCCAATAATAAATTTAGTCATAAATTAGGGATGTGTCATGCATCTCTCCAAGTCAGCAAGCATCTAACTTTTGTTTGAACTCTTATATCACCATATCAACAATTTTGGTAGAATTTTGATTTCCCATCTTTACACTTCTGAAGTCTCCACTCTTATAGTTTGAGAAGTACTTCCTTTTTAGAATATAATGATACGTAGCTCCTATGTCAATCAGTTACTTAAAATCAGAATCACTGACATGGAGACATTCACTTGTCACATAAAGTAGGTACACCACATCATCCATACTTATAGCAGTTACAAATGTACCATCTCTATCATTTTGATGATCTTGCTTTTCTTATCCCTTTTCCACTTATAGCAGAACCTTTTAATGTGTCATGGCTTATCACAATAATAGCCCGTCTTCACCTTTATCACCTCTAGATTTTGATCAGTTCTTGGACTTACGACGCCCTTTGGAATCTCTACTCTTGCTTCTTCCTCTACTTTCTGCCATTAAAGCCTTATGTTGTGAACTCCTTTCTTTTTTTATTTCTTTATTGAAAATACTTTTTTGATTACATCTAAAGCAAACACACCTTTAGGAGTTGAATCACTAATTGTCACCACTATTTTCTCCCAACTATCTGTTGTTTTTACTTACCAGAATCAAGGCTTGAAGCTTATCATTAAGAATGATCTTTATAGTAGTAATCTTATTGGTTGTTTCTTGGAAATCACTTCGATGTTATGACATATATTTCTTAGCTTTCAGTTTCAAGTTTATAAGCCTTTTAAATAGAGAGGCTTGGTTATGGGCAGTCTTGCTTTACAGAGACCTTCAAGCTTTTTTCACAACTCAAAAGAATCCATTTCTTGAGACTCATGGTTCAATAAATTGATATCAATATATTGTCAAATCGTGCCCAAATTTTTTCACTTCATCTTTTCCTATTATTTATCTAACATCTTCTCTAGTTTTAAGGGAACATCATCCTTCATACCTTCGTCCACATCAACAGAATCGAAAAGATCCTTATAACATAAAAGGTTCTCCATTATAGGCCTCCAAATAAAGTAATTTATTAAAGTCAACTTGACTGTAAGTCTGTTTCCACCTTCCATCGCGATGGCTCTGATACCATTTATTAGGATTTAATAGCATAACTCTCTAAAACTCAACAAAAGATTAACAACAAAAACATTCACAAAAATTAACCAACAGATCAGTATAAAACTAAAAAACAAAGTAATGAAACAAACACCAAGATTTACTTGGAAAACCCTCTAATGTAGAGGAAAAATCATGGGCCAAATTGACAAATAGATCCACTAAATTCGAATAAGAATTACAAAATTTGATCATGAGCAATTAACCGTTGCTCGAAATAATATCTCACCCCATAACCATAAGTTGTTTCACCAAGTTTTATGATTGAAACCAAGTTGATGTAACAATCAATAAAACTCTCAAACTAACCTCGAAAACAATCTTTATAAATAGGTTGTTATTAAAAAGCAATTAACAAAAAGATTTGAATACTTTTATGCTTTCTTTCATTTAGTTTTTCCTCACTTTTTGGTGTTTTAGTCGCTCTCATACTAAACCTACACCATTTTTTATATTCCAAAAATAGGATTTTTCCTGGGTGCACACAAACACATACACGATCGTGTAAGTGAACATGTCTTTTCTAGCTTTCAAAATTTCTAAAATAATTGAGCCTTGTGTTGGCCTCGGGCTCGAACTCATTACCATCCCTAGTTATAGAGAGTTACATAGTCATCATATGGTCGTGTATGTCATAAACACAATTGTGTACACACCAGTGTATGTCTCTGCCTTTTTACGTCCTTTTGCACACGTTTTTTAGACATTTATACAATTGAATCACACGATCATGTGCTACTCATTTGTGTCTACCTAGAAAACCATATTCCAACTGTTATTCGTCTTCTGTTCACTCATTCATCATCTCTACGAATCAAAAAGTGTCTACGATAACCAGAAAGTCATACTTGTCTCAAAATAGGGTTAAACACTCAATAATTTTATGCTTTGTATTTTTTTTTTCCTTTTTCTCTTGTTCAGATGGCTAAGGTGTAGTCTCGAGGAAGTGATGAAGTTCTATGCATGTTTCTTCTTACATCCTCCAAATAACTATTTATTTTGTTCATAATTTTAAGGAATATGCCATGAATAATTAATAATTATTTAATTTCTATTTATATTTTGTTGTAATTTTTAATTTTATTTTCTATTGAAAAATAAATATTTATTAGTTATTAATATTAATTTAGTTATATTCTTATCATTAAAAAAATAAAATACTAAATACAAGTTGAAGATAAATTATTTTATTAATTAAATTCTTGTACAATATTAACAAAAACTAATAACAATTCCTCATATTTTACTAAAAATAATAAGTAAAATAATAGTAACATCTAAATTATAGACTAATATTCATCTATTAATACATATTTTAACTTTTAAATCAGTATTACCATCTAAAATTAAAATTTTAGTTCTTTAAAATATTTAATATTAATAAATATTTATAAAAAATAAAATTTATGTATCTTAAATTTATTAAATAGTTATGCACTTAAAAATTTTAAAAAATAATTATAAATTAATATAGATTAAATTAAATAATAAGGTAATATTAGCGATAATTTTTATTAATAATTAATGTTAGATATTATTTAGTTAATAAGCAAAATTGATTTAAAAATCAAGACTGTTGCCTACCTTGCTACCCTACACTGCATGCTCACCTTACTGTCTTCACTCTTTACGTTTCCTCCACCACAGCATCTTCATTGGGGGCCAAAATCTAGACTGTCATTGTCATTGTCGTTACCTTGGACTAGACCGCTTGCTTGTCTCCACTATCATCATTGCTCTCCTACTCATCTCCCCCAGTCCATTGTCTTGCAAGTTGCAAAAATCAAATATAGAATTCAGATCCAAATTCATCTGGTTTTATCAAGTCACCAACTCGACCCAACTCGACCCACAACCTTAATGAACTTGGTTGCAATTTTCGATACTTTGTGTATGTTTTAGGTTGCTTGTTTCTACTCTGGATTGAACTTGCATTGTTTTTTGGTTGTGTTATGTGTGTCTTGTGAATGGTTTATAAAATATAAATTGAGTAGTTTGGTCTTGGAAGTCGGAATTAGTTGTGAAAATTGTGTCTAGTTTAATAACATTTAGGTATTGTAAATTTACGAACGTATGAGATCAAAATAATATTGTGTATGAATTACTGAGGAACATTTAGGTATTGTGAATTTTGTATAATTCAAAAGCATGTTATATTATTTTTTTATTTTAATAATTATAAAAATGAGATCAAATTTAATTCATTAAATTGTTAAACTGCTAATTGATTTATATGAAATATTTAATTTACTAAATATTGTTTGTATATAAAATAGATTTAACGTATGATTAATCATTTAAATATAAGTTTAATATATAATTAAATAATTCAATATATATAATTAAGTTAAGAAAATTAAATATTTACATTTTTATATTGTTTATTGTTGTCATTAGGACATAATATAACGAATATTAATCCTATCTTGTGAGTAGCAAATACACATTCATTATCTTATTTTATATGTAGTTAAATGCATAGTATAAAATAGTGTGTGAATTTATAAGAGAATTCTCATTAGTCAACATAATTTGAAATTGTAAGTGTTTAAATCATTTTTGCGATGTGTATTATCATGAAGAGAAATCATTTTTACAATGTGAATTATCATAAAGAAAGATCTAATTTAAATTGTTTATGTGAAGTGTATTATCATAAAGAAAAATCATTTTTTCAATGTGTATTATCATCAAGAAAGATGTAAGACAGAGTCTATCTATAGTCTGGATATGCTTATAATTGAATATTGAATTTTTATAGTTATGTAATGATATTGCATACAAAAATTGTATTTATGAATATGAATTTATTAATTTAATTTTGACACAAGTCTTTATTTATTTTTTAGACAAATAGATGGGAGTTCAAATACTCCTAATAATTCAAGTGTTTTAGAAAGATTTGATGATCTAGTTTAGACTCATGTTAAATTGGTTCCTGGAATGAAGAACTATACCATTTGTGTGTAAACAAACATTTGAAAGGTGGGAAAATCATCCAATTAAAGAAGCATTTAGTTGGGATCAAAGGTGAAATAAAGCCTTGTAAAAAAGTGAGCCACGAAGTGAAATGACAAATGAAGACTTTACTTGAAGAGTATAAACATAAAAAAGATAGAAGACAAAGGCTAAACTATGAAATTGGTTATGGAAGACTTTTCTAATGGTCAGGATGATAGTGAAGATATTGAAGGTGATATTATTCCTACCCGACAAGAAGGGAATGTCACAACTGATATGAGGAAAAGAAGAAGACACTTGTCTAATTTTTTCACCAAAAACAACTTTTGGAGCTCAACCTTTAATCCGTAGTGCCTTATAATATAAAGAACTGACTCAGAATGTGAACATGACAATGGCTGGATGGTGGTATGATTCAGGTGTATACCAGCCTATGGTGGATGCTATTGCCTTTTGTGGTCCAGGATATAAGACTCCATCAATTGATGACTATAGAGATTAAATTCTGAGCAGAACTATTTATGAAATAAAGTGTTATTTGGAAGAAAGAAGAATAACTTAGATAACTAATAGATGTTCAATCATGAGTGATGGTTGGAAAAATAGAAGACATGAACCCTTTATCAATTTTTTAGCTTATTCTACTAAAGGATAATATTTTTAAAGTCTATTGATGCATATGGCCTTGTTAAAAATGTTAATATTCCATTTCATATATTTGATTAAGTTGTGAATGAATTTGGGCTAGAAAATATTGTTCAGTTCATTACTCATAATGATTATGCTTACCAAGTAGTTGGGAAAGATTGCAAAGCAGGTAAAATTCTTTTTATTAGACTCCTTATGCTGCACATTAAATTAACCTGATGTTGGAAAATATAGCAAATGCTAGATATTTTCCTATCATTGATGAGGTTGTGCAAAAAGCAAAGAAAGTGACTAAGTTTATTTATAATTATGTATGGGTCTTAAATTTGATAAGAAAGGATTTCACCAATGGTAGGAATTTCTGTTGTCTTGTCATAACAAAGTTTATGACTAATTTCTTATCACTTCAATATTTGTTTTGATGAAGAAGGGGTTGGAGCAAATGTTTAAAAGTGATAAGTAGGTTGCATCATAGTATGTCAGATCTAATGCTGGAGTTAAAGTTTCTAGAATTATACTTGAAGATCATAAATTTTAGTCCTAGTTTCAAATTATAATCCAAGTTTATGAGCCATTAGTGAGAGTATTTCATATAGCTGATAGTGGTGAGAGGGCAACAGTTAGTTTATTTTATGATGTTATGGAGAGAGCGAAGGAAGCAATCAAGATCAATTTGAAAAATAACCCTTGTTTGTACACACCTTATCTTGCAGTCATCAATGAGAGATGAAAAAGATAACTTTACTCTTCATTGTTTGCATCTGGGAGAATTTTTTAATCTTAGTGTCTAGTTTAGTCCAAATTTTACAAAGCAAGCTTAAGTTAATAAAAAAAAATGCTATTAAATATTACAACAATTGATACCCACAAAGATAATGCAAGATTATATATATATATATATTCACCTTTATTACTTGTTGACAATAATCATCATTCTACTTTGCTTATAATATTACTTTAGTTACCTTACAATTGCTTGGTGAGATCAATTCAAGATTGATGCTCCCAAATTGCAATGATTTGCAATTCGAATTTTGAGTTAATGTATAAGTGCAACATGATGTGAAAGGAATTAAAGCACATTTTAATATATTTATTTTAGGAAAAGGAATAAATTAGGACACAAAAGATTGAACGACTTAGTCTTTGTTTAATACAACTTAAAGCTTTAGAAAAGATATGCTATTATCATTGTTAAGTTAAACATAATTTGTCGTAATTTCTTAATAATTTAATTTTATTTGTAGATCTACTTTACCTTGACCATATCGATGTTTTGACATAATGAGTTTGATAAATGGGAGTGACTTAAAAGATAATCTTTGGTGGGAAAGTATTGACATGTTATTTACTGCAATGAGTTTGAACGATGGTAATAATGAGGCTCCTTTTAATGATGAAAATTTTGTACCAAATGAGAATTAAGGTCAATGCAATTTGAGCTAATATTCGATTGAATTAAGTTTTAGGCTTTCATTTCTCATCTTCTTTTAATTTCACTTATATTTGATGTATATGTTAAATTATATATATCCAATATAAGTATAACTGTAAATGTTTTTGTTTTTGTTTCATGTTTCACGTCTAGTTAGTTTTTTTTCTCGACATAACTCTTCTTGTAAATTGTAATACTTAGAGAGTTGTGGATAGTTATTATTCTTTTTATTTGATGTTTTGATGTAATATTATTTATTGTGTAATAAAATTGTAATATTTTAAATATTTTATATTGTTCCTTTTATATTAATTGTAATTATTATTTGAACGTCAAATATGTGAAAGGTAATATTAATAGAAATTAATAAATTATTATTATTTCAATATTTGAAGACATTGTTAATTTAAAATTATAAATTATATAGTACAATATATTGAAGAACTATTTAACACTTTTAAAAAATTATGAACTATTTTATAAATTTAAAAAATTATTCAAAATAATATCCAGTATTAATTAGTAATATAATAGGTAATTAAATTTGATACCACTACTAACTATTGTTGTAGGAAACGCCAACCAAAAGTTGCGATCTCTTGAACAATCCCTTACTACATGAAGATTCGTCTCGCTATCTCCACACCTTGGGCAAGAGGCATCTATAGTCAAATGTCTACCACATCTCTACTGGTTAGATAAAAGACTTCCCCTCGAAAGAAGCCAGAGAAAGGATTGGATTCTTTAAGGTCTTGCCTATTTCCAAATTAAATTCCAATACCTACTATCCACATGAGAATTGGTTATATCAATTAAAGCATATGCAGAAGCAGTGGTAAAAGCACCATTCTCAGAAGCTCCCCACACTATTCGGTCATTTCCATGATCACGATTGGGGGGAAGGATACCAACAATGGCCAAGCACACGGATACAAGCAGTAAATCCTAAAACATGTCCCATTTCCATCCTCCACTATCGTTCACAAAATGCTGCACTAGAAGGTTAATGATATCCTCAGGAACAATTGAGGTGGCAAGTGCAATAAGAGGTCCCAAATAATCAACCCAAGCATCCAACCAAAACTTAGTTGTACCACCATTCACAACTATTCATTTAATGCCATTCAAAATATAATGCCACACAGAGGCTGTTGGGCACCATTTCCGGAACCCAACTCTTGCTCTGATATCAATATTGTTGGACCCTGCTTTCGAAGCCCAACATCAGAGTCATGAGAACGTGAGCCTAATGCCCTATAGTTTCCAGAGTCTAGCAACCCAGAGTCATAAAGCGTGAGCGGGCTTCCTTCTAGGGTTATTTTAATAACTCCTTAGTAGCCATCGTCCTATAAGAGTGATGTGCCCACACCAGTTAAACACCAAAACGTAAAATGACTTCTTCAAAACAATTGTAACTCTCAGCCTCTTGTTTATTTTGAAATAAGAACCACCTTATTTGGAGCATTAAAGCTCAAGATATGCTTACAAATCCAAAGTGTGTTCATAACCCGATTATACTCTTCCAACAAATCCATCATAATCCTTCCATCATTCTCTGTCCAATCGATCCCAAAAGTAAATAAAATTGCATTAAGAGGTAGGAAAATGTGTTAAAAATCTAATTCTTTAAGAATCACTTAATTTGGAGGTCGGGTTATGAAGTTATGGCCAAAAAAATCAAGCATGTTTATGTCCTCAATCACATTGTAACTCTCTTGGGAGAATTGGAATAATTTTCACTAAAGATTTTTGATTAAGGTTTTCTTTAAATGGTCTTAAAGAGGATTTCCGAATCTACAACTTTCATAAAGATTTTAAAGGAAAATTTTATCTTTTAGAGGGTCAAAAATATGACCAGACGATAGGATTAGGTGAATAGTGCACCAAACGATATGACGTCATCAGACGAAGCGTCCTTATAAGATGATACGTTAGCGTCAGATAACACGTCATCACCAGATGAAGCATCTTCATAAGATGATACTTCCTCACCAAACGAAGCATCTTCATAAGACGAAGCGTCCTCACAACACGAGGCGTCTTCACTAGACGAAGCGTCTTCACCGGATGAAGCGTCTTCATAGGACGATACATCCTCACCAGACTAAGCATCTTCATAAGACAATATGTCCTCACAAGATGAAGTGTCTACACCAAATAAAGCATCTTTATAAGATGTCCTCACCAGACGAAGCATCATCACAAGACGAAGCGCCCTATGATGTCATCAGACAATATAACGTTATCAGATGATACAAACTATACTCCTAAGTATCTCCCTTATAGGGATCATAACTTCTTACTCCGATATCCAAAAACTTCATACTTTATAGTGTTGGAAAGCTAGAAAAACAAGCTACAACTTCATAAATTCAACTTGTCAAATTCATCCTAGATCAAATCAGATTTTTGCCCTAATCAAAACACAAATTTTCCCTTATTGGAAGACTTGAAGTTTTGCACTAAGCAAATTTGGAATGTTTTGAGCATAATCATTCAGCTACCAAAATGATTTCATTAAAATCCCAAATCTTAACTCATTTGTCTTATCACCTTCAACAACATCTGATCAGTTATAATTCCTATCTTTCTTTCCATAGCGTCTCGCTCATGCATACATACACACACACATATATATACATAAACGATTTATGTTCCAAAATCATCAACTCAAGTTGATTGCTTCTTCACGTATTTCTAATTTCAACTCACATCATCCATGCATCAATCACACTTCATTTACACTAAAAGAATAAAGTTTTTACAACGCTTTAGTGGGCATTTTGAGCCACGTTACATCATAATCCAAAAATATCGACTTTACAGAATCAATAGTTTCTCAAAATGCGACTAAAGC
>JANSVA010000002.1:15507427-15521982 GCA_025504915.1 Erythroxylum reticulatum | reverse complement strand
TTTTACATGATCTAACTTCAAAAGAACAAAATAAACAAAATTGGAGTGAGGCCTTGACTCTCGGCTTCATCACTCCATATCTTGTTCATCTCCTGTAGATGGGGAGGAAATGGGGGTGAACTTAAAGCTAGTGAGAAACAGTTTTATAATCGATAACAAGCAAAAACTCTTGAAAACACTCGTAATCATAACAATTTTCATGAAAATCCACATAACATAAATTTATCAACTTGCATAATTAAAACAATCATCAAACTTGACAACACATGAAAACATATAAACACATCATAATGGTTTAGGCAGATCCATAAACATGATACACTACACAATGCCACATAATGGTCCTGTGTAGTCGTAAACTTGAGGGAGTTCATGAAGGAGCTCCGTGCCATTAGCAGGTAGGTGGGAGAAGCCTTTAACTTGGTCAACGTGCACGTGACATTCTTGAATGGACTACATCAAACCCACATAACATGTAATTCATGAACTGTAAACGTTTTGCCCATAAGGCACATTATGGAAACTTGATTTCATACACTTGTTATTCTTTCAAAAATCATTTTCATTCTTGTTTCATAGTTCATTCACAAAACTCATACACACAACATGCATCACTTTCTCAAAGCATTTTCGGAACAATGAATGCACATTTTAAAAGTAGTTGAAAACATTTATTTCTCTTTTCTTGAAAGAAACATTAATGACTTATTATTCAATTATAAAAATGTAACCCACCTTAGTTTCCTTGCTTGAAAACTTGCTCAAGCATGTGTCTCCTTTTGTTCCTCTTGCCTCTCTTGCCTCCCTTTAACATTGACAAAAATCTTATTAAAAAATGAATTCCAATTAGAAAACCCAAATATCCATAAGCATGAGATTGACCCTAGAATACTTATATCTATGCATTTTTTAAGCTCTTTAAACCAAAACCCTTCCAAAAATCCAAATGATCTAACACAAGCTTACCTTGAATCTTCAGCAAACAATGAGTTTCTTATCTCTAACGGAAGCTATAATCTTTCTCTTCCTTTTTCCCTTCTTAATCACTCTCAAAATCCCTATTTAGAACTAAGAAAAATTGAAACCTAGTTGACCTCCCTTCTTTTCTCTTTTTTCTCTCTTTTCTCTCTTTTTCGTACTTCTCTCTTCTCTCTTTTCTCATTCACGTTTCTAGCTTCTTCTA
Source organism: Erythroxylum reticulatum (assembly GCA_025504915.1). Lineage (NCBI taxonomy): Eukaryota > Viridiplantae > Streptophyta > Magnoliopsida > Malpighiales > Erythroxylaceae > Erythroxylum > Erythroxylum reticulatum. Next base: position 15,520,799 of record JANSVA010000002.1, on the reverse strand, counting down.
AAATTCCAGCTAACAAATTTTCTTTTCTAAAACATAAGCCCACAATCCCTTCTTCCCATTTTGCCCCTCCTTTAAGGCCTTAAAGCTTTCCCACTTAAGAAATCTTCCAAAAATGCCCCTTATGCAATTTACCCCCCTCTTAACACTTTAATTCTCTTAACCTATATCATATTATCTTACTCACATTAACATGCTAATTAATTCCAACACAAATTAATCTAGTAAGACCCCAAAATTAATCTAATCATACTTATTCATTAAGAAAAAAATTCAGGGGGCCAACAGAGGCAATACTTCTCCAAACCATCGATCCCCCAGTTAAGGCAAGAGTAAGAGGTAAACTATTCATATTAAACTTTTACTTGGCTTTAATAACCCCAACCCATAAATCATCATGTTTAGTAATCAAAACCTACCCAGTTTTGAAAGAAGGGCATTGTTATTAGCACGAATTCTTTTGAGTCCAAGACCACCTAGTTTCTTAGGTTTACGGATATTATCCCAACTGACCAAGCTAGATTTCCTTTGATTAGTATTGGAACCCCATAAGAAAGAATGCACCATCTTCTCTAAATCATCACATAGCTGCCGTGGAAGTCGAACCATTTGCATGGTATAAATAGGCAATGTTGAAAGTACTGATTGAATTAAAGTTACTTTGCCTGTTAAAGAAAGATGCTTGGCTCTCCATCCTTCAAGCCACTATTGGACCTTATCAATAATATACTGGTATGTTCTCCTAGTGGTACGCTCATGAATAAGCAGCATACCAAGATACTTTCTAAGATTATTTGCGAGCTAAATACCCATTTTTCTATTAATGGATCGAGCTAGGGGATGAGAAACATTTTTAGAAAAAAAACACCATGTCTTATCCTTGCTTACCTTCTGCCCTGAAGCCATGCAGAAGGCATCCAACGTCTCCTGGATGAAACCAATCTAATCGTCATTAATCTCAGCAAAAAGGATGAGATCGTCAGCAAAGAATAAATGGGATAGACCAAGCCTACTCCGACTAAGCTTAATCGAATTCCAACTTCCTTAAGCCACTGCACTATCAATTAAATGTCCCAATCTCTCCATGCACAAGACAAAAATGTAAGGCGATAATGAATCCCCTTGCCTAATTCCATGATTCAAAGAAAACGCTTATGAAAGTTCACCACCCCAACACACTTGCATAGAAACTGTCGAGATACATGTCATGATAAGATTAACAAGATCCATAGGTAGTTCGATGTCAACGAGAGTGTCATTAATAAGAATCCAATTTTACTCTTCTTTTTCCATTGAATGGATCACTTCTTGAATGATGATAACATTATCTGTTATCAACTGTCTAAGGACGAAGCTGCATTAAGTAGGAGCAACAAGATCATTCAAATAAGGCTTAAGCCTATTAACTATTATCTTAGTGATCACCTTATAAACCACCGAGCAAAGACTAATAGGACGAAATTGTTAAATGGAGATAGGATCAGGGATCTTAGGAATCAATACTAGAATAGTCCGATTAAGTTATGATTCCCAAACTTCATGTCTTAAAACCCTCTTAATAAAATTCACCATTGACATCCCAACAGTATCCCACTGTTTGTGGAAAAAAAAACATGGAAACTGTCAAATCCAAGGGCCTTATTAGGATCCATCTCAAAGACAACAACTTTCACTTCTTCAGCTTGAACCGGGTACCCAAGCTTTTCCCTTGCTTGGCTAGGCATCACAGGAAAAACTCCTCTAATCCAAAAGTCTGCAGTTCCTGGGCCATCATTAGTATAAAGCTTTTCAAAGAATGTTTTTGCCATTCGTTTAAGAGAAAAAGGATTAGAAACCATGTTTCCCTTGTCATCCTTAATGGAAATAATTCTAGCCTACCTTCTCCATACCATAGTTATTGCATAGTAAAATTTAGTATTTCGATTACCATGCGAAGTCGATTGGCAACGAGCCTGTTGATGCCAAAATAACTCCTTTTCACATAAAACTTTCTCTAATTTAGAGCGAAGAAACACCTCTAGCTCCCCCAAAGTATCAGTCTCAGTTTTCAAGAGCTTTTTGGATGCCTTTCAATCTTACCAAAAGATTATTTTTTTCATTTAAAAATATTACCAAATTTAGTTTTATTCCAGTTCTGCAACTTCCCAGCAAATTCCATCAACAACCCACAGAAATCATTAACATCAGTTCTCCAATTGGACTTTACAAAAGTGGCAAAATTATCATGGGTTAACCATGCTGATTGAAACCAAAAGGGGTGGGGAGACGCTTTACTATCATATTTTGAAAGAGTTCATGCCACTTATTATAACAAAGCGCCCTATCTATCTTTGCCAACAAGTTCCCGCTCCTCTATGTATATCTTGGACCAACAAACCCAAGATCATACAACTGAGAGCTTTGTACACACTCTTAAAAAGACTTATTCGCCACTGGTTGCGTATGAGATCCTCCACGCTTTTCTACAATTTCAAGCCTGGCATTGAAATCGCCCCTAGTAACGAGGCACCAGTTGTAACATAAGCAACTCTTCTAATATTATTCCACAAGTACTTTTGTAGATGGTACTTAGGACTAGCACAAATAACTGCAAAGAAGAATGAATTTGTATCACGAGCAACTTTAATATGAATAAACTATCGATGTGCGGCAAGAATTATGACTTCAGTATCTCCTCTTCACAACACCAAAATACCACCAAACCCCTCTGCCTCTACTCTGAAGGAGTGCGCAAAATCCAAACTGCTAATAACTTTATCAACCGATAATTGCTGATCCGAGTTTCAGTTAGAACGAGCATGAACGGTTTGTGTAATCTAACAAAATTCATTATAACAGGTTTGAAAGTCTTACCTCCAACCCCTTGACAATTCCATATAAATATAGAAATAACTAGAGGATAAAAGAGGCATAATGCACTCTTTGCATGTGTGGTCTTGGAAACGTCATCTTAGACATATGATGTGTCAACATCTAGAGTCTGTGGAACTACTTCTTCTTGAGGTCAAGCATCATAGACACATCATTCATCACGTTTGGGTCACTATTAGGATTCGGAGGTTTTGAAGGGGGCACCACATATCTATTTTGCGAAAACAACATAATATTGCCTGCGATGTCTTCCATGTCATTATATGGATCCCCACACTCCATGTCATCTTCCTCTGGTAATATGAACGATTTGTCTTGATAAGCAACTTCTCTGTGTGAAGGCATAGAGATAGCTATATGAGACCCAGAGCCACGTTGTGGGGGTTGTTCTAAGGCAGTGGATCCAAGAACATTTCTATGCACCTGTAGTAGTTCCTTATTAGAATAGGTATTTGAAGTCCGATGCCCATCTTGCATGCTAGTCTTACCTTTGTTATTAGTACGAGGCTTGGTTCTATCTCTTATACTCGTTTAGCCCATATTGGATATTTCTTTTCTTGCTTGAGCTATGAGTTGGCCCAAATCAAGCCTTGTAGAAGTTGAAACTCGATTGCCCTCCTCCGCATTAATGGGATGATTACTAATATTCCACAAAATCTCGTTATCAGATAAACAAAATTTTGAACAACGCAGTCTCACCTTGTTGCTCTCCCGAACAAAATCTCTTCCCTGATTCGTCTCCTTAGCTGTAGCTCAATTGTTACGTTTCTATAGCTAAGTCCAGGGCTCATACACTTCCTTTGTGGTCCTCGTGGCTGGCAAAGGAGCATCTTAAACCATCATGTCATTGCTAGTTTTTCCACCAACAGTCAGTTGATCATTATGAGACACTTGTACCTTAAAAGGGCAATCAATTGATCCATGACCTACAATGCCACACAAAAAATAAATCTGGGGTAAGCCTTCATAAGCCACTTTAATCTCATCATCGTTAAGTCGACATCTACAACCACCCTCACAAATTTTCCTTTTTATTAATGTTGTGTGTTATCATCAATTTTCACCGTACAACCAATCAGATTTCCCAAAGCTGTGAGAATCAAAGGATGATAACAAGAGAGACAATTTTGGAAAACGGACCTAAATCATTGCCCTTGTAATTTTTCCTTGCAATAGACGAAATTTAAAATGCCATCACTGAACAGATAGTGCATGTCCAAAAATCACCCATAGACCCTTTGTTAAGGCATTCAAGTAATCTTCCTTCTCCACAAAATTGATTAGAAAATAATCATTGTCTAAGGTAATAATCTTCATTGGTCCTGCTAACTTCCATTTACCTTTTACCCTACTTTTTAGCATTTTTTAATCTATACGACGACCAAGTAATTTTGCCATTATTGCTCTTTCCCATTGCTTGTCTAGACGATTCTTGAAAGTGGAAGATAGTTCCAATGCAATCCCAAAACCCCCATCCACCACAGAGATATCCCTTTCTTTATAATCCATCGGTTCTTCTGCAAGTCACACTAACTCATCCTCCTCCCCTTCTGGTTGACCAGTGACTGCTACACTATAGCTTAGTTTAGGACGTGAAGGACGTGAGTCCTCTTCCCTATCACGTATACGAACTTTCTTAGCCATATGGCCTTCATTGCCAAGAGAGTTGAGATCCCCCCTCGCCGCCTCAGATCGCTTAGAATCGTCCATCGTTATTTTCTGTGTTTTCTTTACTCTGAGCAGACTAGATTGGCCGAATAGTAATTTGCAAAATAAGCATGAAGTGCATGGCTTTGAGTGGGCAGTTATTTTCTGCACTTCGTGTTGGTTTCTTTGGTTTTGGCATAACGAAAGCATCTTTGATGGTCAATTCTTGTGACCGACCAATCCTCCATTTATTGTTCTTAATAATGTGTCCTGGACTTATAAAGCTAAGGACTTGGTTAGACATGCTTTGGTAACATCAGGCTCTTGGATGGAGAAGTTGATAGGTTGGGTTAACCCTCCTCCAGGTTGGATTAAGTTGAACACAGATGGGGCTTATAAATCTTCCTCTTCTCATGCTTCAGTGGGTGGTGTTCTTCGTGATAGCTCGGGATTTGGTTAGGAGGTTTCACTCATAATGTTGATCTTTGTACATCTGTTTGTGCAAAGCTATGGGGTGCGTTTTCTGGATTGCTTCTTGCTTGGGACCTTGGGTACAAGCGTGTTGAATTGGAGGTAGATTCATTGATTGTCATCAACATCCTTTTATCGTCAGGGAATAGGCGGCTAGAGCATAGCTCTCTGGTGATGGGGATTTAAATTTTGCTTGCTAGAGATTGAATTGTGAAAATTTATCATAGTTTTCGGGAAGGCAATAGACTTGCAAATTGGCTAGCCAACTATGCCAAGTCTTTTAAAATGAGAATCTGTTTTCTTTAATCATCTCCTATAGGCTATTCAAGTATCCTTTTAGAGGATATAGTTGGGATTTCTTTTCCTCGGATGGTTGCTTAATGCTCTTATTTTTTTTCTCCTTTTGATCAAAAAAAAATATTATGGTATTTATGCCATTGGTTGGCAGAGCGGTATGGAAATGACGATGCCCTCAAACTTCCGAACCATTCCGGTCCAGTTGGTATACTTGTACTTGCTTTTCATATAATTTTTTGAGTGTAGATTTCCTCGAGATATTTTACTAAAAATTATTTATATAATTCCACGTGTTGGAAATATGAGGGACGATGCGACACCTGGTCTCTTTCACATGATCAGCACCATCCGTCTATAATCAAAACTAACTCATATTTATTATCGAATTCCAATCCATCATCAATCAGTTGGGCGAGTGTAGTCACAACAACTATTCCATTCCACTCCTCCTTTTCACAACTCAATCAACTTCCAAGTCTATATACAATTTGTCTGTTGGGATATCATTCCTAATGCCATGGCTGTCGAGGTGGAGAGTAATGGGCAGAAGGAGAACGCGGAGCATCACATGAGGACTGACAGAGGAGAGACTCTCCTGGGTCTTCTCCACCGTGTGATCAAAGAGATCTTCATTAATCCTCATCTATCCACGTCGTTCATTCAGCGGTTGAAGACCTCGGTCTCAGAGAACGCTCCGCTTCTGAAAGAAGCTTCTAGAAACAGTGGCCATCAACTCCTTCTCTGGACTCGCCGTGGCACCCATCTCCGGGCTCTGCTCGTCATCTCCGTCAGTCCTCTCTTTTTTGCTGTTTTATGATTGTAACTTATCTACTAACTGCTGGTTGCTTGCCTCTCAAAATTAATTAATCATCTCATCTTAATAACGCAACCCATTGCACAAACTAAGATTCGACTCTTTCCATTTTTTGGTAAAAATTTGATACCTAAGTCAATCCGCTGTTCATTTTAAAAGTTTCCTTAGTAATCTTAGTTTAGTTGACTCACATAACGATATAGCATATAGTAACTACTTCCTTCTATATATATAAGTACGGTATAATAGATTGGTGAGCATATTAAGTATGCGATTTTGTATAAAATGAGAGCAATAGTTGCAAGGACGGATTTGATTTAGAGATGAAAGACTGTTCATGTCCCCTCCTCTTAGACAGTTAAATTTTTATTATCTTGTCTAATTCTCACTCTTCATTCATCTCGCTGAAAATATTCCTACGATTCAATATAGTATTCAACAAAATCATTTTCTCTGCGGCTATTATTTATGATTATGCTAAGACGATTGTAACTTAATCTGACTTGTTTGAGTACACTTTTGCTTAGAAATGTTTATGAGGATTCAAGCATGGATAATAGGTCTCTTCATCCTTATGTGTATGCTTGTGTGCCGATGCATATGAATATATTATGTTCTTTACAAAGGCAGTTTCTTGGTATCCGGACATGGTAGGCTAGTTATTAGGGAGTAGGGATATTCCTTATCTTGCTATTTAGTCTGTTTTCCACGAAAACAATTCTACTATAGCTCACAATTGTTGCTGCAGCAAATGCTACTATGATAACCACCTTGATTCTACCACCACTCACAGTTGTCATTCTAGCAAATGCTACTACGTTCACAACCTTGTTTTCCTCCTCTTTTTTGTCTATATTCCTTTGATTGATAAACAGGAAATAGTACTTCTATCCTTTGTCATTTTGGTTAATTGTTTTGTTCTCCTGCTGCAGGTTGGGACTATCGTTCTTCTTACCTTGACAGGACTGCTTGTTTTTATGCTTTTCTTTCTTGCAGCCACTGTCAATGCAATTATCGTCGCTGTTCTCATGTCTTTGGCAGCTGCTGGAGGCTTCTTGGCTCTCTTCTTTGTCTTTGTAACAGCAATATACATAGGGGCACTATCAGTTGCCATATTTGTCATTTCTACTGCCACAATTTCAGCCATTGTAGCTGTTCTAATAGCTACAGGTAGCAAGAAAACTGAGCTTTATTTCCCTGGCTTTTATTTGTACAGAAGTACATAGTTTTTCCTTCGCCTATTAATCGTATGACTTGGGAATTGTGAATAAAAATTCAAATGAAGTTGTTAGCAAGGTTAGTGCTTAAGAAAAACAAATGAAAATTTGCTGCTGATAAGACGAGGGAATTGAATATTTCATGCTCATTTCTTGTTAGATAAAACTCCCAAACCCCTCTCTCTCTGTAAGGAGGAAAAGGGAATAAGAAAATGAGCATTGAGATGAACATATTGAATGTAGGAGCTTCTTGTGGATTTTTGTCCTGTGACGAAGTTTCTGGTATATTTAGTGGGTCTTCTGCCATATATAATTGTTCTATGGTTTTATGTATTTATGGGCAATCCAGGGTGTGCAAAGATTAGAATATGTTGTAATACTACTTCATATTTGATTTATAATCATGTGTAAATTGTTTTGGTCTCCTTTGGGACCTGAAATTTGGTGCAAATCAGGTTGGATTGGATTCTTCTGGACTATCTGGTTGGTGACAAGGAAAAGTGTTGGTGTTGCTAAGCATTCATTGACCATGACTGGATCTGCAATTTCAGCTTACTCTTCATCTAGGCATGCTCCTCACCTATATGAGCCAGTGAAAGTGTCGGAATGAAGTATTGGTGTAATTCGTCATACTTAAACATCCCTCCATGTAAACCTCTATCCGAGTCCTGATATGTAAATGTTTTGCTTTCCATAAGTTTCAGGAGACTAGCCTTTTAGTAGTAACAATCATTGAACTTTGTGTTTGCTTGTTTGGTTAATAGATGAGAGCATATTTATGGAGAAATATTAGTACTGCTGTTTGAAGCACTTGTAGTTGGCATTGTGTATCATTTTTTGCTTTGATGTGTAACCTGCTTTACCTATTTCCATCTGTTTATATTTTAAGACAATTGGTACATTAGCTAGCTCTCAATAATTATCATTAAGATGGCATTCCATTTTTTATCAAAAGAATAAGTTAAGAGTTCTATTAAAATTGTTGGAAGCTCAGGGCTTCAGCTAACAACAAAGATGCTATGTTCTACTAGGAAAGGTGATTACTTCAATTAGTTGGTGACACATAAAATTAAAGTACAAAAATGATAAATGCGCTTTCTTTATTTAACGCGAGTTGACTGAGAGTTTTAACTAGCTTTAATAGCAATATTTGTGTCTATTAGATTATGATTTGATTAAAAGGATTGTCAAATTGCGATTTTGATGTTAGAGATTATGATTTTAAGGATTATAATTGTGATTTGATTGAAAATTTTAGGTATTATAATAGTAATTTATCTTATATGAATTAAGATAATCTAATACATAAAGAGAAGGGGAGCGGCTGGTTTATATTCTCTCATAATTCCTCTTCTTAATTCATATCATGACATCAAAGCAAGTTTTCTAATCTTGCCTTTGACTTTTCCTCCATTTTCTCTCAAGCGATAACACATATTTAAATCTTTCTAAACAAAGTAAATAAGTAAGACTAATTTTAACAATGTAGCACTAAAAACACCTTAAGCAGCCTTCGACGACCAATTCAGAGGAGGAGGCAACTTTGACAAGTGCACCACGTGCCACCGGCATGCACTATTCAACCGACATGTGTTTCTATTGACCTTGTTGCTATGGATTGAGTCGCATCAATTCCTGGAACCTGTTGGCGATGTGTTCTTCTTCTTTTAATTGTTGGAAAATAGATTTGTGTGTTGAACCATAGTTGGTGATGTGCTTTTCTGCCTTTAATTGTTGGAAACTAGGTTTATGTGTTTAACCATAGTTGCTAGTTCTATCATATTTGTATCTCATGATGGTTTCAATCCCACTTTCATTATTACACAACTGTTGATATTTAAAGTTCGATTTTTTGCACTATTGTTCTTCGCTTGATTCTCATTGACATCTTTCTATATAAATTGCATCAAGAGTGACTTCAAAACTGAAAGGGATGAAGGACAGTCATCCATTATGGTTCAATAAATCACAAATCGAAAATTGACTGGAACGAATTATGTTGATTGGAAAAAATCGATCATTGTATATCTCATGGTCCTAAATAGGCTCGAGCATCTCATTAATCCAGCTCCTCATATTAAGCTCACGGGTATAAGAAGTGGGAACAACATGACAACCAAATAATGACAAGCCTTTGGAATGCCATAAAGCCAAATGTTACTGATGTTTGTCTATATGTAAACTCCACAAAAGGAGTTATAGGAGTATATGAGACTTTTATTTTCTAGTAACGTTACTCATACATATGATTTATCTGTGGATTTGTTCAACTGTGAGCAAGTAGAGAATTACCACACTAAGTACTTTTCATAAATAAAGAAGTTATTTATAAAACACTTAACAGCTCAACTGATAACAACAGATAAGGATCAATTTTTAAAGGGAAGAGGAGTTATTCATGAAGAGATACCTGGTTGGGTTAAGACCATAATGTGGACCAATTTGGGCCTAGATACTTAGTGCCATTGAACTCCCTTCACTTGCTGAGATATATTCACAAGTATCTCGATCCTTAAAGGGGCCATCATAAGAAAGTGGTGACAAGTTTGTTCTAGTTGTTCACAATAATGGAAAAGAGGTAATGGAGGTTGAAGTAACTATGGTGGTCGTGCAAGAAGAGGCAAGGGAGGCCAAAGGAAATGTGACCACTATAATAAGGATGGCTATGTTTGGGACTATTGTTGTGACTTACACCCATAGTTATGTCCAAAGCCCTCTCAGTCTGCTAATATTGTCGAGGCTTCTAGAGGTTTTGCCTAAATATATGGAAACAAGGTGGTTTCTGAAGAAGAATACCTCTTTTCTCCAGTATCAAGCTGACAAGTAAGCAACCACACCAATTGCATCGTTTGCCCACCTAGGTAATCACACAGCTTGTATATTGTCCTTTGTTAAACTTTAGGTTACAGATTTTGGAGCTATTAACCATATTACAAGTAACCTAAAATTTTTTGATCAAATTACACCTCTACCATACTCAAACCAATTTATTATTTGTAATGATTCCACTACTAGTATAAGTGGGGTTAACAATGCATTTCCATCTTCTTCAATGACGTCACCAACAACATTATATATTCTAAAAGTTTAGTTCAACTTGATGTTTGTTAGTAAACTAACCAAATTATTGAATTGTTCTCTGTCCTTTTTCCTCATTATGTATCCAAGATTTGAAGAAAAAGAAGATGATTGGAGGAGGGTGTGAATCTGGAGGTCTCTATTATTTTGGCAGTTGTTCAATCATCTGCTCAGCTATTACTTCACCGCTCCAGATCTATAGTTGCCTTGGCCATCCATCCATCCAAAAATTAAAAAAATTGATTACTAATTTGAATTCAAATATTCACCTAATATATGAGTCTTATTAACTTAGGAAATATCATCGTGTTGTTTTTCTATCTAGAGTTAATAATATAGCCAAGACCTCTTTTATGTTAGTTCATTATAATGTTTAGGGTCCATATCGTGTTACGTCGAAACTTGGTTTTTGTTACTTTGTTATTTTTGTTGATGATTGGTCTATAATGACTTGGTTATATCTAATGAAAGAACGTTCCGAATTGTTTTCTATTTATCAAATCCTTTTGCCCTAAAATCAAAACTCAGTTTGGTTATCCTGTTCGTATCCTCAGAAGTGATAATTCTAAAGAACATTTTTTTAAACCTTTAATTCTTACAGAAAAATTTGTGGTATGATTCACTAATCTTCTTATTCTCACACAACATAACAAAATGGTATTGCTGAAAGAAAATTTAGGCATGTTATAGAAGTTGCTCGAACCTTACTAATTGAGATGAGAGTTCTCAAGGATTTTTAGAGTGATGAAGTCCTCACTACTTACTATCTTATTAATAGGATGCCATCCACCACTCTCAAAGGTCATATCCTTATGTTTCCTAAAACCCCTTTGTTTCCTCTTCTGCCTTGTATCTTTGGATGTGTCTATTTTGTCCACCAACTCTAGCCAAGAATTGACAAATTATCTCCACAAGCCATTAAGTGTATCTTCCTTGGTTACTCAAGGAAACAAAAAGACTATTGTTGTTATAACTGCTTAAAAGATTTTTTGTATACTCAGATGTAACATTCTTTAAAACCATTGCATACTTTTCTAAGATACAAGATGCCAAAAGCTTACATCATCATTGACCTTCACTTTTTGACAACTCCTTGGATAATTCTCCTAGCAGTTTAGAAAGTTCACCTATAGATTCCAATCTTTCTTATCCTCCTCAATTGCCTTGATAAGATTTGCAACTTTATTCTTGACGACCTTCTCGAATGGTAGATGGGCATCTGGATGAGCCCATTCTCTATCCAATAAATTGTCTCCAAATTTAGAAAACAATGACCCAAACTACCCTATTGCCTTAAGGAAAGATAAACAATCTTGTACCAATCATCCAATTTCTAATTTTGTTTCTTATAATTATGTGTCCCCATCTTTTTGTTATTTTTTAATCAAACCTAGATTATATGCCAATTCCTAAGAGTATAATAAAGGCTATTCAAAACCCTAGGTCGAAGCAGGTTATATAAGAGGAAATAAATGCTTTATGGTCAAATGACACCTAAAATCTAGTTACTCCTTCTCCTAAGGGTAAAGGGCAAACTCTAATGCACAAGGTTCTCTGTTTTGCGAAGGACAGGAGAGGGTCATCAATTGTAAGCAGCTTTCCATTTGTCTTTTACAAAGAGATTGTTTTTGTAACTCAAACTCATAACTTTCCAATTACAAATGAGTAACCTTACCAGTTACTTATCCTCCTTATGCCTCAATTGGTGGTTTTTGATAGGTATATACTATTGACTCTTACTGATGGGTCTATCAAATGACTCAAGGCTCGTCTTATTGGTAAAGGATATATACAAATCTATGGTATTGATTATTCTAAAACCTTTTCTTCTGTGGCAAAAAAATGGCATCAGTCTATATTTGTATCTCTTTAGTCACAACATATTTTTAACCTCTCTACCAACTTGACATTAAAAAATGCATTCCTGCATGGTGATTTAAAAGAAACAATCTATATGAAGCAACCTCCAAAGTTTATTGCTCAGGGGGAGTCTGCGAAAGTGTGCCTATTGAAGAAATCTTTATATAGTCTAAAACAATCTCCTAGATCATGGTGTGGAGTAGACCATTCAATGTTTTATCAACACACAAGATTTGGTAAAATTCTATTGATCATATATGTTTACGATATTGATATTATTGGTGATGATGAAAATAGAATTCACAGATTGAAGGAATTCTTGCAAAAACAATCTTAAACAAAAGATCTTGATCTCCTGAAGTATTTTTTGGGAATCCAATTTCAAGATATAAAGATGGTATTTGTCTCCCCCAACGCAAGTATGATCTTGATCTCCTAGAAGAAGCTGGATTGTTAGGCTATAAATTGGTGGGTTCTCCAATTGATCCCAACATCAAACTTGATGTAGACCAAAGAGAACTTTTGAAAGTGCTAGGAAATTATAAGAGACTAACTAAGAAATTAATCTATCTTACAATTACTAGGCCTAAAATCTCATTACGTACAAATGTGGTGAGTCAATTTTTGCAATTCCCTTAGACCAATCATTAGAATGTGACTATTCAAATCTTGAAATACCTCAAGCGTAATCTTGGAAAATGATTTTTATATAAGAACCATATGCATTGTTCACTTTAGGATTATAGTGATGTTGATTGGGTTGGTTCTTTGACTAATCGAAGATCTATTATAAGGTATTGCACGTTTGTTTATGGCAATCTAATTTCATGGAAAAGAAAGAAGCAAATAGTGGTTTCTTGTTTAAAGGCAAAATCAAAATATAGAGCCATGACATAGACAACTCAAGAACTTATATGGGTAAGACGTATGTTGTAGGAACTTGGATCTCAACAATGTGACCTATAAGCTAATGTGTGATAATTGAGCAACCATTTACATTGCTTCTAATTCATTTTTTTATGAAAAGACAAAGCTTATTATGGTATAATATCATGTTGCCAGAGCTAAGGTACAATAAAATGTGATAAAAACTACTTATGTGAAGTCTAAGTACTAGTTG
>JANSVA010000002.1:15475420-15494155 GCA_025504915.1 Erythroxylum reticulatum | reverse complement strand
GGCTTTAATTATTAAATCTCTACTTACTATTATTCTTATTATGAATAAATTATTTTTTTATTAATGATATTAAATAAGATGATTACATTTTTGATTATTATTAATTTGGTTATTAATAATAATAAGGAAAAATTTATATGCTTATTTTTGCTAATTCCCTATAATCTGTTTTAATTTATAAATAATTTAAATAATAATTATTATAAATTATATTATAATTGTTTTCAAATATGATAAGTGCTAATTTTATATTCATTATTATTATTCACCATTATATTATTATTAAAAATAATTAAGGTTATTTAATTATTCTTCTTATTGTAATTGTTTTCAAATATGATAAGTATATATTCCTTATTATTATTAACCATTTTATTATTGTTAAAAATTATTATGGTTCTTTAATTATTCTTATTAATTTATTTTTAAAGTTTTGATATTTATTAATTTTCTACTTACTCTTATTCTTATTATTAAAAAATTATTTAGTTATTAATGATATTTAAATAATATCAATAATTTCCTTATTATTTTTAATTTGGTTCTTAATAAGAATAAGTATCAAAACCATAATTCCAAAAAGCAGGTTGTTTTGGAGTTGCAGCAAAAATAACGTTTAATAATAATGAAAGGTGGCTTTGAATTTGGCTTTGCAAATGGCTTAAAAATGGCGTCTGTGGGACCACCTACAAATGTTGTCCATTTAAGAAGAGAGTCTCTCAAATTTTAACTGAAAAACGGCGTCATCTTATTCTTATATAGAATAAGACAGAGTATGATTCGACAGAGGATCTAAACTCATCGTTGAGTTTGAGTTACAACTTTTTCATCTTTGGATGCAGTCAATTAGACAAAACTGATGGGATTGATCAAAGATGGAATATGAAATGGGGAAGCGATTAGGTAAAAACCATAATTATATTAATATCAATCCAGATGCCACTTTAGCTCCAGAACTTTCCAGCTCCCTCTTTCCATTCCACTAACAGTAACGACTAACTAACATCCATGCTACACTTTTCTCTTATTCGATATCTCTTGATACTGATGCGAAGAACCACCACTTCCACCACTAGTCTCCGTTAAAACTACAATAGGCAAAGCCTCAAGATGGTTCCACACTGTTCTCGGCCTAAAAAAGTCCGACCATCATCATCCAGAACATAAGCAACACCCAAAGGAGAAGCGTAGATGGAGCTCTGTCAATCCCGGATCATCATCAACACCAACGATACCATGATGCTTCATCGCCTAAAACCACTGTTTAATTGGAGGATGGAGAGGACCCACCCCTGCAAGTACGTCGTCGCAGTTAGTTGCACACAGCAAAATTTTCGCTAGATGAAGATGCTAAGCCAAAGTTCTCAGAAGTTTCCACGCTATTTTTCTATGTTCAAGATAAGATTAGAGATGGATGGAAGACTCTGAAATCTTGTAGATTATTGTAAATAATACTTGAACATGTAGAAAGTTATAGAAAATTCTGAATGGTGATTGTGAGCCTTAGATCAAATAAATCATAGTCATTCATTAAGGAGATGGAAAACTATAAGTACCTAAAGGACTTCATTTGTAAGATGCATAGAAAGTCTTAGTCATTATCTTGTAAAAGCTTTCTTGAGCAATAAAAGCATTCTTCAAGTTTCCTCATTCTTATTCTTGTTTGATCTTATATCTTTATTAACTTGTGCTAGCTTTATTTCTAGCATTGAGGGAGAGACTGACTTAATTGTGAGATATACAATTAAGTATCACGCAGTTCGTTGGTAAAAGACCAAGTCTGTGATAGTTAGTATCAGAGTCAAGGTTGTGTTCATCGTTGCTTAGTAAAGATGTCAGGAATAAGTGGGACTACCAACTTCAGAGAGGAGAGGAAGACCGATAAGGAGAGATCAAGGTTGAGGGACGTTTTTGTGGACATTAATGGAAGGCTTCTAAAGGTGGAACTCACGGTAGCCGAAGGGTAAGAGAAGTTTGAGGATGTGGACCAACGCATCGAGGAACTTGAGAAGGAGAAAGAAGAGTTCCAAGAGGAGAGGCAAGGTACCTTGAATGTTGCCACTTCTAAATGTCAAGACCAAGTGAAGATCTTGGAGGAGACCTTTCAATCCGAAATACTTCACCTCAAAGAAGAGTTTGCAAAGGTCGTCGATGAGGTAGTCCTTTGCAAGAGGACAATTGCTCAAGGGGGAAGCAATGTCACAGTAGTCACTACTCCTTCGAAGGTGGACGTTAGCCAAAGGCATATGGTGGGTTGAGGACTATGAAGGAGATTGATAACTTCTTTTGGAGCTTTGAGCAATACTTTAAGGCACTTGGTGTCATGGAATATGCCAAGAAAATTGGCAACGCCACTCTTTGCCTTGGGGATCCCGCGATAGTATGGTGGAGGAGAAGGCATAGTGACATCAAGAGGGGTAACTGTACCATCGATACATGGGATGAGTTCAAGAAGGAACTCAAGAGGTAATTCTATCACAAGAATGTCAAGTTAGAGGCGAGAACCAAGCTAAGATGTCTCACAAAAAAGGGGAGCATTGAAGACTACGTGAAGGAGTTCTTTAAAGTGTTTCTGGAAATCCTCGACTATCTAGGTAAGGAAGCACTTTTTGCTTTTATGGATGGTTTACAAAATTGGGTGAAGTTAGAGATCTAAAGGCGTGGTGCACAAGGCCTCGTCGTCGCCATTTTCATTGCCGAGTCTCTTATTAAATTTATGAAGCTCGAGAAACCCAAGTCTTACAAAGACAAGAGTGGCAAGGCAAAGAGTGGGGGAGATAACCAACAAGTCAAAGAGGGTTCCTACAAGTATGGCAAGCACAAGGAGGGCGGCTATAAGGAGGATAAATGTGGTAAGACATCAATAAAATGCTTCTTTTGTGAGGGACCACATAAAACTAGAGAATGTCCAAAGAAAAGCAAGTTCTCCACCTTGATCGAAGAAAGGAAGGAGCAACAACAATGTTAAGAGACCAAGATGGGGTCTTTGCAAATCTTAAATTCCATCAAAGCCAAAATTGAGGTGCCCAAGTATGAGAAGAAGTGGAAGTTAAGGTGGGCGATAAAGCCGTAAAAGCTCTAGTTGACACCAGAGCTACTCATAATTTCCTCGAAGTAAAAGAAGCTAATAAATTGGGTCTTAAATACAACAAGGAGCAAAGATGGCTTAAAGTAGTAAATTTTGAGCTAAATTCAACCTTTGCATTTGCTTGCTGCATTAAGATTTGCCTAGGTGAGTGGTCTAGCCTTTTTGACTTTTCAATTATTCCTATGGATGATTACCCAATTGTGCTTGGCATGGATTTCATGGATGGTGTCAAGGTCGTACCGATTCCTTTTGCCAACACTATGTGCATCCTAGAGGAGGTTAATACGTGCATGGTACCTTTGTCACGAGAAGCAAGTTTACAAGCCAAGCAACTTTCAGTCATGCAACTCGCCAAGGGTGTGAAAGGCACAACCCACATTCTTGGTGGCAATTAAGGAGGAGGAACAAGCTTCATCAAATGGACTACATAAGGAGATTGCCCATGTTCTTAAGGAGTATAAGGATGTGATGCCCACAGAGTTTCCAAAGAAGCTCCCACCAAAGCGAGAGGTAGATCATACAATTGAGTTGGTACAAGGTGCAAGGTGCAAGGTGCAGGTGCACCCTTAATGTTACCCTACCGAATGGCGCCTCCTAAGCTTGAGGAATTGAGGAGGCAACTCAACGAGTTGTTAGATGCTAGCTATATCAGAAGGCTCCATATGATGCACTTGTGCTTTACCAAAAGAAGCACGATGGGTCACTCCGTTTATGCATCGATTATAGGGCACTTAATAAAATCACAGTGAAGAACAAATATCTCATCTCGTTGATTACCAACTTGTTTGATCAACTTGGAGAGGCACGATCGTTTTCTAAGCTTGATTTGAGATTAAGATATTATCAAGTAAGAATCGCATAGGGAGATGTACTAAAGACTACTTGAGTTGCGAGGTACAGTTCCTTTGAATTTTTAGTTATGCCCTTTGGACTCACAAATGCACCCGCCACATTTTACACCCTCATGAATCAAGTGTTGCAACCCTTCTTGGACAAATTTGTTATGGTGTACTTGGATGATATTGTGGTATGTAGTAAAACATTAGAAGAGCATATTATGAACTTATGTCAAGTTTTCTAAGTCTTAAAGAAAAACGAGCTATACATGAAAAGGGAGAAATGTGCTTTTGCACAATAAGAAGTCATGATCTTGGGGCACATTGTGGGAGGGGGCAAGCTTAGGATGGACAAGTCCAAGGTGCAACTCATCCACGATTGGGAACCATCAAGGAAGGTGTTCGAGTTACGCTCCTTTTTTGGTTTTGTCAACTACTGTCGTAAGTTCATTAAAGGATATTCCTCCCTTGTATCTCCACTAACCGATCTATTGAAAAATAATAGAGTTTGGGCTTGGGATGCTAAGTGTCAAGGAACATTTGAAGCCTTGAAGCAAGCGGTGATGGAGGAACCAATGTTAGCCCTTCCTGATCACACCAAGGCATATGAGGTACACACTAATGCTTCCGATTTTGTTTTTGATGGTATTTGGGGTTAGGATGGACATCTTATTGCTTACAAGAGTCATAATCTAAATGATACCAAGTACCACTATACTGTTCAAGAGAAGGAGATGACTGTGGTGATGCATTGCTTGAGAACTTGGAGACATTACTTGTTGGGGTCTAAGTTCTTTGTGAAGACCGATAATGTTGCCACAAGTTACTTCCTTAACTAAAAGAAGTTGAAACCAAAGCAAGCTAGGTAGCAAGCTTTCTTGGTGAAGTTTGATTTTATGATGGAGTACAAGTTAGGCAAGGCCAATGTGGTGGCTGATGTGCATAATAGGAAGGTCAAGCTAGCCGCCATCATAAGTCTGTGTTTTTCTTTGGTGAATCATGTCAAGGAGGGATTGGAACATGACCTGTAAGCTAAAATTTTGATGATGTTGGCAAGTCGTGAGAAGACGTGCCAATTTTGGCTTAAGGATGGGGTGCTCACTACTAAAGATGATCATGTGTACGTGCCGAAGTAGCAACGGTTGAGGAAGGAAAGCATTACGGAGTGTCATGACTCCAAATAGGCAGGACATCCTAGTGTACATAGCACGTTGGCACTTATAGAGCGTATATATTATTGGCCCCCAATGCACGATGATATTGATCTGTATGTGAAGAGTTGTCTTGTGTGCCAACAAGACAAGGTGGATCAACATAAGCAAGCTAGTTTACTAGAACCGTTGCTATTCCGGAGAAGCCTTGGGAGAGTATTTCCATGGATTTTATCACATTCCTACCAAAGTTAGAAGGATGTAGCAACATCATGATAGTGGTGGATCAGTTTAGTAAGTATAGAGTATTCATCCTCGTGCCTACAAAGTTTATAGCCGAGGATGCGGCACTCCTATTCTTTCATCTTGTGGTGAAGTATTAGGGCATACTAAAGATGATAGTGAGCGATCGAGATACTCGCTTCATCGGGAGGTTTTAGATGGAGTTGTTTAAGCTATTGAGGTTTAAGCTTAATTTCTCAATAAGCTTTCATCCTCAAACCAATGGGCAAATCGAGAAGGTGAATGCATTGTTGGAGTTATTTTTGAGGCATTATATGAGTGCCAACTAGCATGAATGGGTCAAGTTGCTTGATGTTGCCCAATTCTCTTACAATTTGCAAAAGAGCGAGTCAACAGGAGCTAGTCCATTCGAGATTGCCACTAGACAACAACCAATGACTCTTCACACTTTGGTGATTGGAGACAAAGGTCCAAGTCCTACCAGAAGGCATGAGAAAACTGACATGGCACGAGCAAACTTGGCAAGGGATGCCAAGCAAATGAAGAAATGGGTGGATGTTAAGAGGAGACACTTGGAGTTCAGGGAAGGAGACTTAGTAATGGAGAAGCTCCTTCCCTATCAGAGCTGACAGTTTGCCAATAACCTATCGTTTGATATTGCCCTCACATTTGGAGATGCATCCAGTCTTTTATGTGAGCTTGCTAAAACCGTACCATGTCGATAAGGAGGACCCAAGTAGGGGCAAATTGAGGAGAGAACCCACAACCATCAATACTTGCGAGGTAGAGGAAATTCTAACGCATCGTGCTGTACTGAGGAGGGGTTCTCATGCAAGCTACGTGGAGTACTTTGTGAAATTGAAGGGAATACCAAATAATGAAGCGAGTTGGAAGCATGAGCTCACATTATAGGACTATAGGGACATAATCAAGGTATACAAAGAGGGTGCGACGAGGGCATCACCCAAATGAGTGGGGGAGAATGTCAATCACCACAAAATTCTCACTAGACGGAGAGGCTAAGCCAAAGGTCTTTAGAAGATTCCACATTATTCTTCCATTTTCAAGATAAGGCTAAAGATGGATGGAAGACTCTAATACCTTGTAGATTATTGTAGATAATACTTAAACATGTAGATAGTTGTAGAGAATTCTAGATGATGATTATGAGCCCCTAGATCAAATAAATCCTAGTCATCCATTAAGGAGGTGGAAGACTATAAATACCTAAGGGACTTTATTTGTAAGATGCATAAAACGTCTTAGCCATTATCTTGTAAAAACTTTCTTGAGCAATAGAAGCAGTCTCCAAGTTTCCTCATTCTTGTTCTTATTTTATCTGACGTTTTTACTAACTTGTGCTAGCTTTGTTTCTAGCATTCGAGGGAGAGATTGACTTAGTTGCGAGACATACAACTAAGTGTCGCGCGGTTTATTGGTAAAAAACCACATCCGTGACAAGTTGCATTCGTCTATGTTAGGGTGGGTTAGGTTACCATATATAAGTTTTCTTTTCCATTTTAATCCTATAGTTTTCAATATTTACAATGTTGCTTGATAATAAACTTTTTCTTTTTTTAGGAAATGCTCAATATTAAACAAAATCGATTACAGATCGATACCATAAATTAGTACAATACTTTAAGTTATCGTACTAATTTTGGACTAGTACGGTATATACTGATCAGTACATCTAATAGTAGTGTCGATAAGCTTGATGCAAATTCAAGCTCCTCCATCCTATGGACACATTTCACTATTAAGCAGTTTTTTACTAAAGTAAAATATAAAAAATAAATTATTTTTAAAATATATAATTCAATGATTTCATTAATTTTAATATAACTAGATTACATCTATATTTTTCACAATAATTTTTTAAAGATATGAAATTATTTAAAAATTTTAACATAATTAGATTACATCTATATTTTTTACTGTATCTATTTGTTATGGAGTTAAATACTTTAACTTATATTTAAAATAATTAGATTAGCAAAAGGTATTTTAATTGATACGTCTCTTAATAAATAAAATTTATATATTCTTTTTTAAATATAAAAAAGAAATTGATTAGTTGCTTAATAAAAAATGAAGTACACACCATAATGGGATCCCTTGCGTGGTCTTGAAAATTAGGCCTTAACAGGAGTTTTCAACAAGGCCACGACCACTTTAATCCTCAAACTAGACTTAAATGCACCGTTTACCATTTGGGTAAAAGCCGTTCGTCTTTGGTTTCTGCTCCAGCTGATTTCGTTGCTGAATTAGGGATTTCCCCACAGAGAGCTCCCTCGGTCGCCCAGAAGTAGACGTCAGCCCCTGGCCTGTCTGAAGCCCCTCCAGGTATGATTCTTCATAATTAATTAATAGGGTTTAGATCATTGTGAATCCATCCATCTTAGTATCTCATGTCACCTTTCTCCCAGCACGGACGATGCGCGATGGTGCCGGTGGATCGATCTCCAGTCTCTATGGGTTCTGTATTAATTTATACATAATTCTTAATAATATTAATTTAAAAAGATTTCAGTGTTCTAAGAAATCAAATCTGAAACTCATGACTAATTTAGTTATAGTACTCGTCATTTCCAAAACCAAATTTCACCATGAAAGTAGAATAATTAGATGCAACACTCTAAAGGAGTCCTATGCTTATGCGATCCCTACTATCTATTAACTTTAATTTATCATCTCCATACGTATACAGTATATTTATTAAGAATATTTATAGATTCAAAGTTCAATAGATGAATAAAATTCCATTTGACCAACGGGCAAACAATTTCTGAAACATGAACAAGAAAGACAATAAACAGAGAGAATTTTTATAAGAAATTTGGTCAACTTATATTATTTGACGTTTGATCTATAGATTTTTTAAACAGGTGCACATATCAATTCTATAATATATATTTGATATCCCGCACACTATGAATACTATTATTAACTCTCTTTTTTCTATTTTTTAACAGGCAAATTATAATAATGATGATTGACTAAATTAAAATTAAAGAAATAACCACAATTAACTATTCTCTTAGGACTTATGAAAATAAGACTTCATGTATCAATTTAACCTATAGTTCAACAAATCATATAAAATTTTCAATTATATTAATATCTTTTTTAAGATTATTAATAACTAATCTTATATTGATTAATTGAAGTCTCTTTCTAATTAAAATCTATAAAATTGTATTAATTTATTTATGAATTCCTCTCTTAGATTTAACCTTAATTCTAAAGATTTATGTCAACCTATTTTTGGGATTGTATGCAACTCTTTTTAAACATGCTAGGCCAATTCATACAAATGATTTTTCAATCTCAAATACTTGAAATCAAACATGAATCAGTTACTAGCATGATTTCAATTCAAGAACAATAAAGAATGCTAATTGATTTTCAATAAAATTAAAAATTAAAAAGAAATCGAATTGTTATAAAATATATCTCAAGAGTTATCATATCAAGGTATCGGAAGGATTTTAGTTCTTAATTATGGAAGACGCAATATTAAAACTAGAGGAAGAAACATATAATTAAAAGAAACATGATGAAATCTACTTTTTTTTTTTCCACAAAATTCACTTTATATTGATGAAAATTCACTTCAAATATGTCTCTTTACTTGCTTTACATTATTTTTGGTTCTAAGTGGCCTAATTAAACCTCCGAAACCTCTCTTTCCTATGTGTCCTGTTGTTTTGCATTTTAAAATTTGACATTTAGATTCCAGGTAGAACTACAGGCAAGTATATGGCGTGTACTTAAAAGTATGAAATCACATCAAGAGTGAAGACATTCATAAACATGACTCAAAAAGTGAACACAGGCTCCTTAAATCTATTTGCTTCAAAGAATAGAATAGATAAGAAATAAAATAGTTATTTTTTATAATAAAAAAGATGATGAATAGAATAGAATGAATATTACTTTATTTGGTTCAAGGAATGAAACAGATAAAGAATTTTTATGTCAATGTTTAGTTTGAAAATATAAATTTAGAATGACAAAGAAATTATTAACAAAAAGACCAAAATATCCTTATTATTATTATTATTATTGCAAATGGAAACAAACTCAGCTTTATAGCGTCAAATAATAATAACAATAATAACAACATTTAGTAGAAATCTCGCTAACACGTAGAATCTAAGGAGCCCCAATGATATGCAGTCTTACCCTTAATTAATAGAGATATTGTTTCTAAACGACCCACATAAATAACAATTAAAAAACTACTACTAATGAATCATGTTAGATAGGTATAGCATCAATGATTGCAAAATGTATCACATAACTTTAAGAAGTTGGCAATATATGCATTGGGATCTTCATTTGGTAACCCATCAAATTGCAAAAACTATTATAAATTCTAGATTATATTCAGTTTGATCTCGAAGTTGTTTGTTTGAATCATCAATTTTATAATATTACGCTGTGTCCTGTCAATGATAAATTCGTATAGTTCAATAAATTCTTGTGCTTTCTTTCCTTTATTTTAGGCTCTTGATCTATTTGTATCGGTGATATTTTCCTTTCTATTAGCATATAAAGAAGCATCTTCTTAAAATTTGGACCCCCTTCTAAGGAGTTACGTCTTGTCATCTACCAATTGTTACATGTTTGAATTAAATCAACAAGAGTTTGTAAAACAAAAAATTAGAACATAAATAAAAGAATAAATAAAAAAATAAAAGAAAACAACTAGATTAACAATTATCACGTCTATTAATATATTGCATTAGTCTCCAATAATGACACCAAAAATTTAATTTATTTTTTCTATATTATCCTAGTATTAAAATATATGCAAGTGGACGTATTGTATTATACTAGTGTAATGATTGGTAGAAATCGACCCCACAAGAAATAATATAATTATTAAGTCTAACCTTACTATTATTATCAATAAAGGAATATGTTAGATTAAAACTTAAACTAAATTAAACTAATGAGATTGAAACACCATTAGAAACAAGTCAAACAAGTAATCAAAAAGAAATCAGATCATAATAACATCTAGAATAGATTTCTCCCTAGCATCTATCATCTTGTAACTTTGAATCGATTATTTAGAAATTTTATGATTGGATCAAAGAAATCTTCGAAAGTAATGAATTAGCACTTCCTATTGTACAATCACCTATCCTTAGAATGAGTAACCACTGTCCTTATTTAAGTAACACATTTTACAACACTTTAATATTTGTGAAATCCCACAAAAGGTTACACACTAATACTAGAAACACCATGTAGGTTGATTCCTGGTACTTGTTCAATCTTTAATGTGGGCGCCTACGTCAACTTAGACAGGTTCATCTAACAACGTCCATGTATAAATTCAAATTCGGTTTAATATATCTAAACAACATCAATATTTCCCAAA
Organism: Erythroxylum reticulatum; assembly: GCA_025504915.1. NCBI lineage: Eukaryota > Viridiplantae > Streptophyta > Magnoliopsida > Malpighiales > Erythroxylaceae > Erythroxylum > Erythroxylum reticulatum. Next base: position 15,483,442 of record JANSVA010000002.1, on the reverse strand, counting down.
CATAAAGCTCATTATTACAAAAATTGAAATCAAGGCATACGATAATCAACTAGGGTTTAATCAATCTAGATATAAAATAAATCAACCACTATTCCTTGAAATCATAAAAATAGAAAATTATGTTATAATGATGATCTCAACCATTTGATTTGATTTGGTTCCTTAATGATTCTTGATCTTTGATCTCATTGAGGATGGCCGCAAGATGTGTATTATAGGGCTCTTTCTTCGTAGACGGCTTTAACCCTAATTACAATAAAAAATCTTCATACTTTTTTAGCGTTTTTCTATTCCTTTAAAAAGAATTTTCTATCACAAACATGAGATGGGTGGGACGCAGTGTTGTTTGTTTCTTCACAATCCTTTGGAAAGTGGAACATGAGCTCTAATGTTGTAGATGTGTTGATTCGTCAGGCCGAAGGGGCTCTCACTGCCCCACGAAGAGGTAGTACTTTGTTCACATAAATTCTAGGGAAGAACATGCCCTGATACATGACTATATGTCAGGCTCTATTTAATCTTTTCGGTATTTATTTGTGTCCAGAAATGAGACACCGCTTAAAACATGGGCGTGCATCATATGGTATTTTCTTAATGATTTTCCTTGAAATCTTATCTGATCCCTTAACCAACTTCATTCCTTAAAACAGCTTCTCCACAATTATTTAAAAAAAATACTGAAATCAAACGTGATAAAATATTAAATAAGAGATTTTCTATTAATAAATCCAAATTTTCAATTATATATTTATATTGTATGTTGACTTATCTAATCCTTTCACATTCAAATGATGGAGACTACTACATGAATTTTTGTTAGTTCATAAGTTTTTTTTATAATATTGATAAATTTAAAATTACTTTTTCTTTTGGTAATTTAATAAGGTGATTGAAATAAAGAATAATTATGTACAAGCTACAGAGAGACCCGAGTCAGATCAAAAACCGCAGCCAAATGTAGCCCTTCTTGCATATGTACAGCATACAATTTTGCGAAGAGCCTAACTACCCAACACCATCACGCTAATAAGTCTACCAATAATAGGAACTGAAAGGAGAAACAACCTAATCAACAACAAACCTAATCACCGATAACCATAAGCTATACACAAGGGACCAAGCTTGTTCCTGCAGCTAAACTCATTCCCAAATACATCCTATCCATATTAATTACAGCATTACCAGGCATTGTTTACAAATGAACAAAGCTACTTTATACAAACCCGAGGGTGAGGAGAGACTCCCATATGGCAGGTTACTTGAACTCAAGTTGCTCCTGTTGATGAGTTATACTAACAAAAGCTGGAATCATTGGACAGCTACCGTTGGATTACCCAAGTATGAGAAAGTTGCTTGGTGAGATACCATGCTCTTCACTAGTGCTTATAGGTGTCAATTTACCATGTTAGAAAATAAAACCAAATATCATAATTTACCTACCCTTGGTATTTGAAGAGAGCTGCTCCATTATTTGGAAGATCAGTTTAGCGTTGAAGTTCCCCACATTTAAGGCTTTATCTTGGAAGGTTCTGAGGTTTCCCTTAGACCAAAGTTATAAACAACTACAACTAGTAAGATAACAAAAGTGTGTATGTCAAAGCTATTGGGCCGAGGTGTTTGGGTGTTTGGTTGAACCAAGTTTGAATGGAAAGTAGGTTTAAGAGGTAGGGAATGTTGAGCTGAAAATGATTAAGACAGTGGAGCCAAATTGATTTAGAAAGAAAAGGTGCCTAATAGATTTTAGCATAGTAAGCAATGGTTTGGGACTAAAGTATAACACAGTTGGTCTCTTGTTTGTAGCTTATTATAAAAAGCTAACCACAAGATAAAGGCATGCCTTGATACCACACCAATTTATACCAAGGGATTCTAGGAGAGGCGGGTCTCAACAAGGAGTATGCTGAAATGTTTGTGTAAGTTTTCACGGGGCTGGCAATCCATTCTAGCCTATCTAGTTGGGAAGCATCAGGTTGATAGGTTAAAAGATTCTAGCCTCCGAATGACCTCAATGGTGGTAGCTTGCCAGTTTCAGGTATTGTCAAGGATAACTTCTGCAACTTTGACATTCATTGGGAGCTCCGAACTGCAACATTTTAGGTACGTATATATAATAATTCATGAATGAATGAAATTATTAGTTATCTTCACCCTTTGAAGCATTTGTTTATAGTTTTGGTTAACACAGAGATTCATAAACCGGAGTGATCGGATGTGGGGGGACAGACGAGAACAGATGTTCACCTTCCCCGCACATTTTTACTTTTCTAAACCAATACAACTAAAGACAATTTCCAGCTTTATCCAAAAGGAAAAGACGAGAGGAGAGGAGAGGAGGGATGATCGTACACGTCTCTCTCAGGATAAATTAGCAATATCTACGGCGTCTGGTATCTTGAATGTATTCGCTGCACCAAATTTCCTCCTCTCTGCCTCTTCTTCTTCTTCATCACTTATGTAATTGTCGTCAAAGCTGGCTAGACACGATGGATCAAAAACACTTCTAGATCTGCAAACATCAGTTGCAAGCATGTTGACCTGGCCATTTTGAGAGATTTCAACCATCACAATTTCATCATCGAAAGGTAAGGATTGCCTCCATCGTTCTCCATCAATGCTCATGCATGTATAATCAGCGGCACTTTTGTGAAACTCAAAACGGACCCTGTTTACCTATTGCCAAAAGAACGTAATAAATGTAATGCACAATGACATTGCTCATAAAAACGTGCAACTTTACCTGAGCTAGACGAGTTCCATGGCTGTTTGGGGCATGTAAAGCAAGTGCATGCCAAGCATCTCTAAAACCAACAATCTCAAGAAGCCCATCATCAATATATGGTGGAGTCAAGTCTCTCTGCCACATTTTAGGGGGAAAAAAAAGCGAAACTAGCATAAAACTAATTGCTGCATCACATCAAGAAATTTCAGGCAGACAAGCAAGAGAGTGTAATAGGAACCAACATCGCGCCTACTCTTTCTGTTCGGCATTCCCCAAGGACTAGTTCCACCAGAAAAGTAGGGCAAGTTAAGACATGAAATCCATCTGATACTGTTCACACAGAAAAGTTTGCGTAAAGTGAGCAGGGGGAAGCTGTTTGACTAGGCGTACGGTTCTTGAGGAGTAAATTACTTGCAATCCATATTACTAGCAGTAGGAAGTAAATTAATGGATAAAGTTTCCTTTTTTATTCTCACAAATCTTTCAAGGATGTTTACTACTTTTTGATGCAATAGTAACAGAAATGATGGAATTGTTATCTTAATCTGCATCCCAGTAGCAATGACTCATATCTATTAAACCCTGAGGCTCTCATATTATTAGTATAACAGCAAACTAGACTTGCAATGAAAGCAACTAAATACATTAATTAATCATTACAATTCTATGGAGCTGTGCCTAAGAAGCATTGTAAATTCATAGAAAAAGAATATGCTTGCGAATAGATGTATGCATGAGAAAGCATTTTATTGGTTTTGATGAATAGAGCTTTCAAGAACCGCCGCAAATGACAAAGAATTCTAAATGCAGCATCTCATATTCTAGTGCGTCAGATTAAATTAATATCTTGAATTTCGCAAGTGAACTTGTGAAGCGACCTTATTTAGTTTGACTCATGCAAGGGGAAAACTTAATTTGCACAAGAAGTCTCATCTGCATCTTTAGATGAAACATAAGTCATTTTAGAAAACCAACAGCGTGTATAATATTTGAGCACAAAATATACGCTAAAGTAAGTTTATATCTAAAATATTGAATCAAGTTACCTGTGGGGCACATGTAGGTCTAGCCATTCTCTTCCATATCTCTTCATGATCTTCACCTTTACTATGTTAGCTAAGTTCCTGGAGAGAAAGATTGTGTTTGTTATCAATTTTACTAGGGCATACCACTGAAGAGTAGCTCACAAACTAACCATTGCGTTCAGCATACGACATGTGGGACAAAGAAAACTTAATTTGAGGTGTGGGAAAAAACTCATTTCGTTGTCTCATGTTAAAGAAACATCAAATTCGAAATCTTATCTTTTTTTTTTTTTTTTTTGCATCTCTCGTTTTTCTTTCCATGTCTTTGGAAGAAGTCTATCACCCAAAAGAAGCTATAAATGGGATTTGCTCAAGTCTGTGAAAAAGTCAAAAGAATGATCCAGCAAGAGGCGTGAAAATATTTTAGGTACCAAGAACTTGCTTGTAGTGAAGAAGATGTACTGAAGTAAAGACAGTCGACAAACACAAAATTAATAGAAACCACCACTAACATTGTGAAATTCGGATACAGAAAAAGCAATCACAAAGATCTAAATTATGGAATCCTGCCGAAGACAATGATAGTGACATGGGATAAGTCAAGAAAGCAGTAAAGAATTCTTCTTTACAAGAAATAATAAAATATAACAGCATAATTTGTCAAAAGTAGACTTCATCTATTCGGACTAAAAGTTTGGAAATAAACAAGAAGTGAAGATATAGACCCTCAGAAAAAGTAACTCCTAATAGGAAGTTGAACCGCTGGATTTAGTAACAGTAAGGAAAAATTAGCAGAAGAAAGCCTAAAAAGGATTGGCACTTCTCAATTAAATGGCGACTTCAGTTTACTAACCTTGAAGAGGGATACAGAAAGGAAGCACAAAACCATCCTTGTGCACAGCAGAGCCGCAGACGTTCATACTGGAAGGAAGGAACATATTCACAGCAGTACTTAGACAAGCCTAAAACAATTTCTTTTGCATATTATATAAATGCTTATAGGAAGAGAAAAAGAGACAATTGAAATGACTTGTTATTAACTATTGCAGTCTATTTATTTATAATGGGATAATGCAAGGCTCCATGGAACTTATCCTTCTCCTAACTGTGATTTAGTTTTGCGCAAACATTAGTGGTTATAGTATGAAATGAGGGAAAGATCAATAATCATCCGATTACACCCTTGGATCACTATGCAGCGTGTGATGCATCACATACCTGATTGACTGTTTGTTCAGGATTCAACATCTGAGCATCCATTCCTGTATAAACAGAAAGAAAGTGACTGGTATGTTTGTGTTTTTGTTCTCTTTTATGGAATTGAGAAATTGTCTCAAAACTATACCATGACATGAGTTATACCATACACCATGACAAACAGCAAACCAATGAGTGAGGTAAAGACTTGGAATACTACGTCCCAAAGTTCCGGAGAACCTTGGTCACATTGTTTACGATTTCTATCTAAAGGGAAACATGCATCTCCTCCCAACTTTAAATTGAAGATCTACTATGAAAGTTGACACAAGTCATTTCACACAATCAAAAATGTTCTCCAATTCCACAAACACTTTTGGGATAGACAGGAAAGATAAGCTTCAGCAGTATTAACAATGGTCTAGGAGGAATCTTTCAAAAAAACAATGGTCTAGGAGGAGGATTTTAACCTCCTCTCTAAACCCAATGTTTCCAAATCCACAAGTAATTTTTGAATTGAATAAATTAACAAATAAAGGGTTCACAGACTTGTCTGAGACGAGCTCTTACCCATATTAAAGTTGCTCCAAAATCCACCGCAAAAAGTAAGGTAACCCTCCTGAGAAGCATAAAAATTACTGTTAGTCATAACTTAGTATCCACGAAACCACTTATGAAGGAAAAGTCAAGTGTGTACACAATAATTATGCCACCTTAAGACATTTTAGGTGGCTTTGAATTTCATATACTGTATACCTTCAATTTCTTAATAATTTGTTGAAGATATACCAAGCAAACTTTGCAAAAGGACTAAACATGATACTTCTAATATCCTTCTTGGGATACTAGCAAGAAAATTGAAGATATACATCTTTGAATACTATCAAGAAACCATCATCCCAGGTCTAGGAATGGAAAATAGACTAAACACTCCCCAAATCCATCAAAGTAATGAGGTAGGCGTGAGATCTACTGATCATAAAGACTCCAATACTTTGCCGAGAAACGACTCAACCCAAAAGGTTAAATTATTAAAGTTGTTCGTATATTTCAATAAATAATTCACTAAGTGCAGGCAATGAGCTATTCACAGGCCTCGTAGTGCAGGGAATAGTTTTCCCTTGGAACCCCTCATCTAACCTAATATGCAGAACAAATGACAGCAATTAGAATATGGATTCATTGTCCCTGAAGGCAGCCAGAGATTCACAACCAGTTTATTGCTAGTTATATGTTCTTAATCTGTGACATCCATCCCTGGCTGCACGGGAGAATAAATTTGTCCTTAATGGATACTTTGCAGTCCTCTATTAGAGCTTTATTGATGAAGATACGTTGGTTCTAGTTTCTCTACTTTTTCTCCTCCCATTATATATTGATATAAAAAATAATCAGACTTACGAGGTAAGGAGATAAGCAATGAAAATCAAAACTTGGAATGAGGATGCCAATATAATTTTGGTAAAAATAGATTTGAAATAGGAATTGGTATACCTAAAAAATATGTTTAAAAATATGTTAATAATTGAAATTATTAAAACATCATATTAATTAAGTAAAAATAGACTTATTATAGTTATATCAAATATTATTTAAATTCAAATATCATTCGATATTAACTTTAGAAGTTCATAAATTATTTTTTATTTATTATAAAAATACAATTTTAGGTTTGTGTATATATATTTCATTAAAAAATTACTCAATCTTACGTAACATCTAAATATAGAAAATTAAGAACACATTCTCCTGCAAATGTATAAATTCTTTTTGTTCTTGAAAATTTTATCAATTCACTCCTTGTTAATTGAAAATATAAATTAGTTAATATGGAAATAATTTATTTAATATTTATAAATGAATTAAATTTTATATATTTTTTGAATAAGCTTAATATTTAAAATCTTGAAATTTAGATAACGTAAAAGGTGAGGATTAAACAAGTTATATTTTAATTATTGTCATTTCCCTTCCATAAAAGTAAGTCTACATGATAAAGGTTAGTAGATATATATAGTTTTGAAAAAAGTAAATCAACCTCTATCAAATTTTCAGTTGATAAGGAATGAGTTAGGGGGTGCTTGGATAGTTGGTATGGGAAGAAAGGAATGGGTAAGAAATGAAAAAAGATGGTTGTAATATATAATAATTGGATAAACAGTGTTTTTATATCCCAATACTCCAAACACTCCAATATAGTGAGGAATGGAAGTCATATCCTCGATAACATTTTCGAAGATAAAAATTAGTATGTATAAAATGAGAGGAGAACGAGTTTAAGTCATCTTTATGTAAGATTAAATGAATATTTATACTTTTTGTTTGAAAAAATAAAAGGAAAATATATATCTAAACCAACATTACAATGAGTTCAGGACTATATACAACAAAAGAAAGCAAATTTAACACAACTTATTTACATGACCAAGCTAAAGGTGCCAACTATACTTCATGTCATCAGATCAGGTAGTGTGCAGATTTTTTCCTATTAAAGATCAAATCCAATTAATTATGTTCTCCGCAACCCGATAGGCTCCAATTTCCTTATGAGCAAATAATCGCAAGTTACACTCCTTCCAAAAGACATAGATGGTAGAAAGAAAAGCGCCTTGATTGATGATAGCATTAGGATAATCCTCCCGGGAGTATCTAATAGCCCAAGCAAAAACATAGTCCCAAGAGTAGGGAGAGACCGTTCTCGGTAACAAATGTAGGATCCTACTCCAGACCACTTTTGAGCATGAGCATAAGGAAAAGAGGTGATCACGGTCTTCAACTTCCAATTTACACAAAGAGCAAGTAGTGTCAACATTTCCATGCAAACGATATTTAGTCTTGAGTCTGTTGAGGATAGCAAGCCACGATATGAAGGACGCCTTAGGAGAGATAGAAGTATACCATAAAAGAGAATACCAAGGTACGGAAAGTTTTCCATGTGTCCTATTTAAAGCCGTATCATGGGGATCCTCCAATTGGGACAACTCCATCATTGTGATGCAGGAGTATTTAGTTTAGATTCCTATTTAATATTGAATTTCTTACTATTTAGTACTTCTTAAGTTATTTGGATTCCTAGTTATT
>JANSVA010000002.1:15309772-15340331 GCA_025504915.1 Erythroxylum reticulatum | reverse complement strand
CTAACTATAGGTTTACTGATTAGGGGTCAACAAATATTAATTAATTTAGATATCCTACCTCTGCTGATCTAATTTTGTTATATTAATTGAATTCATCTCTTTTTTATTGTATTCACGTAAAAGGTGAATTGATAAATTTAATATTTATTTAATTTTAAGAGATAACAAGTAAAGATTGAATCCAATTTAACTTCAAATATTTAATTAAAGCATTGCAATTGATAAATTTAATATTTATTTAATTTTAAGAGATAATAAATAAAGATTGAACCAAATTTGACTTCAAATACTTAATTAAAGCACTACCTGTTAAAGTCACAATTTTTGGAAAGATGAATTCAAAATAACAGGCAAGATTATGCCTAGAGTAGGTAGGAAAATATCACATACTCTCTCTAATATTCTCTTTTGTCTTTCGTTTCTTCTTTCATCTATTTGTAGTGCGAAAATAAAGTCATGAGTAGTTAAATATGCATTTTTTTTATTAAAAGGGAATCAAAATTCTAGTAGTAATTAATATTGAATGATTGAGAAATTAATCCAATGTTAATTATTTTATATCTATACATAAATTTAGTGCTCCATAATTATCATGAATGATTGGTATAAGTAACAAGTAAGTTATTATATAATTGTATATTTAACTTATGAAAAACTTAAATTGAATAGTCGTATTCATCTCAATTATTTAATTTATAATTTAGTATTTTTAATAAAACTTCTTGTTATCATTTAATCGATAAAAAATGATATCATAACCAATCAACTAATGGTAACTTTTGATTTAAATATTGTGTTTGAATCAATTAATTTACAAAAATTAAGAATTATTATGATTACCCTAATAAGCATCAGATTAACTGTTTGAATTATGAAATTTTATTATTTTTAAAACCAATAATAAAATTTATAATAGGATAAGATTTTTTTTTCTTTGGATTGGAGCCAAGTAAAATTAAAATTTTCATTTATATATTCAATTAATTAAAATTAAAATATCTTTCTTTTACTTTATGATTTCTTTCAGGCGAATAGGTAAAATGTACGAATAGGTAAGATGTACTTAAAGGTTAGATTTTGGTCCGTTAATTAGAAAATTGTAATTTTAATATTAGAATTAATCCAAACATGGATTAATGAAAAATAAATGTTTAAAATTTTAGGTAATAACTCCTACTTTATCTCGTCACAGTGAAGCTTAACAATCTAACTTGGGAATGATAAAAAGACATCTTTTTTTTAAAAATAATAAATTGAAATTCGAGTTAAGTTTTATTGTTTAATTTAAAAAATGATAAACAATATTATATTACATTGACATAATATTTAATTGATGAGAAATTAATTTTGTCAAATCTTATATCCATTAAGAATTTGTTTTAAATATTTTGAAAATATTTAAATTTACTTTAATCACTTAACAATATTAGATTTTAAGTTATATTTTATTATAAATATTAAAGTTAAAATTTATTTTCAAAATAGACTGGTAGTATTCAATAAGAAAATTATTTGTCCTATTTATGCAACAAAGCGGATATATCCCAGCCTCAGTCACAATCTCAAACGGCAAGTCGTGCTACAAGAAAGGTGTTGCTTGTTTAGGGGTTGCCGCTTCCCACCTCTTCCTCCTCTGCCTATTCAAAACTCTTTTTGCGGCTCACTCTAACATCAACGGGTCCAACAAATTGCTCATCTTTCGGGTTAGCCTATTTTCGCTTCACTTACTCAATCTTTTTGTTGTTTTTCTGTTTAATAGAAAGAAAAAAATTGGAACATGAACATCATGTTTTGTTTCACATCTTAATTTCTTGCTTTTCACTGGAATGATTTTAGGAGCTTCTGATGCGACGGTGGCTAGCTCTTCTGACACCAACCCACTTCACGCATTGGCCCATATCTTTTAAACCCTCCTTGAACCCTGTTCTTCGATTCCGACTTACGTCCGTCAGCTCTTCACTTTCTTCTTATTCCACAAGCTCTTCTTATTTGCATCAGTTTTCTCCGTTTCCTTGCTCTCATTCTAATCCCACCTCTTTAACTTCCTACGAGCAACGTAGGATCGTTGTTGGGTTGTCCCAGTTGATCAAACGGCAGCAAGGTTGCGCCTTAAAGCGCTTTGCTGTGAAATTTTGTCCCTTTTTGATTGTGAAGATTATGACACTGTTGATATATCGTGAAACTTCTTTTGCGTTCTTCAAGCTCGCTTTTCATTTTGATTCTGATTCTGCTATTCAATATGGGTCAATTGTTGCACATTTGTTGGCTGCACGGAATGTTCGGTTTCTTGCTCAGGATGTGGTTTCCTGGGTTATTGGGAGCGTTGAGCCTAGTAGGAGCAGAGATTTGGTCGATTTTATGTGGGAGAATCATTATAAATACGAGTCAGATTTCTCTGTCCTTGATACCCTGATGCGAAGTTTCTTGAATGTGGATATGTGTTATGAGGCATTAAATATTTTAAGTAGGATAAGGGAGGTGGGATTGGTGCCTAGTCCATCTGCAATGTCTATTCTTTTTAAGTCGTTGCTCAGAGTTGGTGACTATGGTAGTATTTGGAAGTTGCTAAGGGGTATGATTTGTGGAGGACCTCACCCGTCTACTAAAAATTTTAATGTATTGATTCTTGGTTTTTGCAGAAAAGGATATGCCCAAGTTGGAGAGAGTTTGTTCCATGTGATGGGGAAGTATAAATGTGAGCCAGATGTATATTCCTATAATTTTTTGGTTCATTCATATTGCACGATGGGTCAAACTTCAGCTGCACTCAGTTACGTGCATTTGATGATTCAAAATGGTTTTCATCCAATTGAATCTACGTTTGGTGCAGTTGTAAATGCGTATTGTGATAAGGGAAATGTCGTGGAAGCTAGGAACGTATTTGATGGAATCCAACAGGCAGGTTTTTCCCCAAATGTTGCCATGTATAACACTTTAATGGATGGTTATGTTAAGGCAAGAGACATTAATCAAGCTAATATGCTTTATGAGGAAATGAGGAATAGGGGTATAGCACCTGATGGCACAACATTTAATATTTTGGTTGCAGGGCATTACAGATATGGAAAGGAAGAGGATGGTGATAGGTTGTTGAGGGATTTGTCAGCGTCGAATATACTTCCAGGTTGTTCATGGCACGACATTTCTGTTGCTGGTTTGTGTTGGGCAGGTAGGTTGGATGAAGCTACTAAATTGTTGGAAGATATGCTTGAGAAAGGAACACCCCCGAGTGTAATTGCATTTAATTCCATAATTGTAGCTTATGGTCGGGTAGGACTGGAAGAGAATGCTCATAAAGTGTACAATATAATGGTTAAATTTGGATTAATCCCCTCATCTACAACTTTCACCTCTCTTCTTATAGGTTTGTCCAAGAAAGGGAGACTGCAAGATGCGAGGGAACTTCTAAATAGGATGATGGAGAAAGTCTTTCCCATCAATAAAGCAGCGTTTACTGTACTATTGGACGAGTATTTTAGGACTGGGGACACAAATGGGGCTTATAAGCTGTGGAATGAGATGAAAGAAAGGAGAATATGTCCTGATAGTGTTGCCTTCTCAGCCTTTATCAATGGCCTCTGTAAAGCAGGTCTGGTGGAGGACGCATATGATGTATTCTTAGAAATGTCAAGAAAAGGCTATATACCCAACAATTTTGTCTACAATTCTTTGATTAATGGATTTTGCAAATGTGGGAATCTTTGTGAAGCATTGAAATTGGAGAAGCAGATGAGGCAAAAGGGGCTTCTTCCCGATATTTTTACGATGAATATCATCATTGATGGACTTTGTAAAGAGGGACGAATGAAGGCTGCGGTTAATGCACTAACAGATATGTATACCATTGGTTTGACTCCAGATATTGTCACTTACAATACTTTGATTGGTGGATATTGTAAATCATTTGACACGGCTAGTGCAGATGAATTGATGAATATAATGTATGCTAGTGGATGGGACCCTGATATGACCACCTATAACACTCGAATTCATGGATTCTGTCGCAGTAGAAAAATAAGTCGAGCTGTCTTTGTGCTGGATGAGCTGATTGCAGCGGGTCTTTTTCCAAACACAGTAACATACAACACCGTGCTGAATGCTGTTTGTACAGATATTCTGGACCGTGCTATGATCTTAACTGCAAAATTGATGAAGATGGCTTTTGCTCCAAACGTTGTCACGACTAACATCTTATTGTCTCACTTTTGCAAGCAAGGGATGCCTGAGAGGACGCTCATATGGGGCCAGAAGTTGACAGAAATTTCCTTTGACTTCAATGATGTCTCATATAAGATAATGGATAGAGCCTACCGTCTTATTATGCAAAATAACACGAAGCCCTCAAGACCAACTTCTGAAAAAGGCCTGTTTCTGGACTTCCTCATGTATATTACCTACAACTACCTAAGTAGCAGTAGATCTTGTGGCTAGATAAATCAAGATTCACTTGAGCTGATTGAAACTGGCTGATGAGGCAATCAAGGTAGAATCATCTTCTTTGTCTTTCCCTTTTTCTTAACATCTGTGATATTGCAAATTAATTTATTTTCTTAATCATTCACCTTCTCGTAGTTTTGCTGTTCTCATTTGTTGATCCTTAAGTGGTGCTGAGGCGATATGATCCTTATCTGAATGAGAAGCCCTTTTCTCTCTTTTCCTTGCAGTCCAAGTTGAAATCTTATTCCATTTTTATGTTAGGAAAATATTGATTTGTACAAATATATGATGGAAACTTTCTCCAATTTCCGAAGTTGGAAGCTTTTGGAACTTCAGCTGATTGCGAACAGCACTGACTAGGCTATGCGGAGAGAGGGGCAACGATTTGCTAGATTATCGTTTCCACAAATGGCTTATAAGTAGTCAGCAGCGGAATAGCATGGCTCTTTTAGAGCAGGTTAGTAAAGTATAGTTGCGCATTTGAACGTGTCTACTTGAAGGTTTATATGGTAGAATCCTTGCAGGCGACAGAATTGTCACCCGTGAAAAGTTGAGTTGCCTAGGGTTGGTGATACTGAATGAAAGGCCCTTACTTCTAGTTGAAACTAAACCTCTTTATGTTTGTCTTGTCATGTAGTTAACTTATAAGCATACATACTCCCACTTCATTGTGTAATATTTTGCCATCTAGTCAGTTAACTAAGTTTATGCTTAACCCAATACTTTGGCATTTATGCGAAGGGTACTCTTGTGTTCAGGACTTCAGGTCCAAATCCGGTTATCATGAAGATGAAATTTGCATGGGAGCACTTCCAAAACTCAGTTATGCCGGATTCCCGTCTCCCTCCCTCTCTCTTCCATGATTTCATATAGATTTTGGCAGTAGACGGATGGGATCCGGTTTCGGATTTTGGGAAACTAGCAATGTTTTTGTTTGCAGGCTGCAAATGAATGGTGAAGGGAAATTATTGAAGAGTCTGAATTGGAGCACGGAGCTCCAAGGCCTGCAGCACTTGTACAGCTAAGCTAAGAGAGTTGAAGATTTTGCACCTGATGGCCCTATTTCCAAGATTTTAAGTGAAGTTTCGACTTGAATTTGCGGGTATAAGTTCACACTGTTATCACTGATGTAATGATATAAGAATAATTCTGCAGCATTTTGTATGAAAAGATTGTCATCAAAATAAATATAGATCATCATTCCCACATCTAGGAACTGATTTTCCTGAAATAGAGACGTGGAAACATACTATCCAAAATCTGGGGTGAAATATTGAACTCGGCCCAAACCTGTTCAAATCTATAATGACCAAAATATAAGATGAAACTAGTACCGTATGCGCAATGTTAAAACACGACAAATAAACAAAAAAACACCCCAAAAAAAAGAGTGAAGCAGATGGACTAAACATTGGGTTAAGCAGTAGTAATGTATGGAGCTACAGATTAATTCATTCATATGTGGGGCAATGATGATCCAAATATTCGAAGTAGCAGTGGTTTGTGTTTGCTGCCTCCGTAACTTGAGCGACGTACTCCGAGTTTAAGAGCTTCCCGTCCTTCCTTGGCAGATCTTTTCCTTGCGGCCGTTAAAAGAGCAGCGCCCGTTTCAGTCTCTTTCCAACCATTTTCAGATGTATCATTCATCTTATTTTCAGATTGATGTTTGTCGTCTTGATGGCTATGAGTTTCATCTGCATCACCAGAAGTGGTAGTGGTGCCCCACCATCTGTTTGAAGCAACTGATAAGCCGTTTGGCGGAAACCCATACTTAAACTCATCCATTCCCTTGATGATCGTTAAACTTGGAGTCACACCTTGCTGCTGCTGTACTTTCTGAGGAGACATAGCGTCACCTTGTCTTGGAATAACGAAAGAACCCTAATTAAGGATCTTACAAGAAAAGAAGAGATGTGGGTTAGGAACAAAGTTAAAAACATACCCAAGTGCAGAAGTAGCATCTAGTGATTTAAGGATGTCTTCAATGCTTTTCCCAGCTAAAACCTGCACTTTGAGATATCCCTAAATAAGCAAATCAACCAATCCAAAACTTCGTAATAAATAAATTTGACGAATTTGTTATACCTTCCTATAAGGCCACCTCTCGAGCCCATTTTCCCTGCAGATTTTCTTAAGCACGCTTACACATACACCTGAATAAAGAGTCAGAAAACGAATACAGATTCTTTTTTTTTTATCGAAAAAAAACACATACAGATTCTTAGCTTTAGTATTAAAAGGGAAAAGATGTAGAAGAAAGAAAGAGAGAAACACTCAAATTAGACCTAGATAGTTAGCGGCATCGGAGAGGGGAAGGGAGAAATACTCGGAGATGACGTCCAGCGTTAGTGATTGAGCACCACCACCACCCGCCTCTGCTGCTGTTATGCTCTGCTGCCGCCAACTCATCCTCCCTTTAGCCTTTTATCATACAGTATTTACTATTTATTTTTATTTATTCCTAAAAAGAAAGAAGGTTGTAACTCTAGTCTCGTTGTGCAAACAAGGAGAGCATGCGCAGCGGAGTGCAGACAAGAGATGACGATGGCTTCTAACTGCAAAGTGAAACAAAATAATTTTATTCTAACCTTACATTATAAACACACTTATTTAGTATTGTTGGCTTTTTAATTTAAAGTAAATTAAACATATCATTCATAAATATATATATATATATATTTGTTTGACTTATCTTTGCATTCATTTCAAAAATAAAAAAAAATTAAACAGATAAAATAAAAAAGTTAAAGTTTAAAAAATTTACCATCATAAAATAAAATCGAATAAAAATGGAATAAAATTAAATTTTTTAATTAAAAATTAAATAATAATTAATTAATTTACTTTAATTTATAAAAACTTATTAATTTAAAAAATTAATTAATTAATACAAAATTTAACTCATTTTTAACATTAACCTAAAAGATAAAAAATTCAAAATTTTTACCTGTTAAAGTTTTTTAATCGTTACAAAATACACCCAATTTTTGCCTCATTTTACAACAAAAAATGGATCTTTTACGAATAAAAAAAATATTTTTTATTTATTTTAATACAAGATATTTATGCTCAAATTACAAACTATAATAACATTTTGTACTAGTTGTTTGAGCTACTATAACTCCACACAATTAATATATACAAACGAAAACATACACACATTCACACATAATCTTCATGATTTACAAGTGCATGTGAAACCACATGAATATGTATTTGCTTCTTCATTAACCATTCTCCTTCAATTCTCTTTGCATCCTCTCTTTCCCATTACACATCCAGAATTTCTACAATTTATGCAGAAGAAGCACAGGTCAGCTGATTGTTAGACAACACCAAAATAGCAGTATTGCTGGGAGTAAAAACGAAAGCAATTTCAGCATCAATCTTGATTTTGTGGAAAGCAAAACCTATAGTATTGCTTGTAAACATGTATGATCATCAATTAGATTAGTAAACAAAATTTGTAAAGCCATCATACTTTATAACCAAAGATGCCATTAATGACAATTTATTAGGCCATACAATCCACAAGCTCCATATTAGAAACACTAAACTTCATGCGCTACCATGTTAGGTAGTTTTTTTATGAGCAGCAGTCAAACACATAAGTACTAGAAACAAAACCATCCTTAATAAACTTAAAGCTCGGATCAAAGAAGAGAAAATAATGGCTGAACTAGATGTATCCACCATCTCTGCGTATCAAAAGCCTGAAGCTCTTTACACAATCTGGACATATAGATGCAAACTTAAGGCGAATCTGACAAGAGCATGAGGCTTCCAGTCACTGGACATCAAACCAAACCAGCATACGACAAAGGGCTATGGGAAGAGGAAACAAAAGCATTGTCCCTGAACCATTCAATCTGGAAGCCTCTGAATCTGCCCCAAATTAACGACAACTTGAACCAACAGAAACTTACGTTCCCCAACTAATTTTTAACCAAACCTTAGAAGGCAATACAAGAGAAGAAAAACTATAAAACAAGATTCACTGGCAAGAAACAGACAAACGCCACAAATTAAGACACGAGTACTATCAAACAAGATGAGTGCAACAACGACAAATGCAACCACATGATTTCTCAGGACCTGTCAATATCATATGAGTTCCTTAACCTAATAGCAAACAATCTTTTGAAATTCTGCAAGCGCATCTTCATCTGTAAATTTAGTGGAGATGATATCAAGGGGCAATGATGGAATATGCAATTGCAACTGTTCATTCAGTCCTTTTCTTTATCAAGCATTCTTCATAGTGCATCAAATAGGTGACCCGGAAATCTTCAGCCATAACTAGCAAACATAAGCAGATCGAATATCGCACCCAGACCAAAATTATTGTTATCTGAAGACTATAACTAGCCTTTAAAAATAGACAACTAAGTGAAGCTACCCACATGGAAATAACAATTCAAAAACATTGTTTCTGGTAGCTTAAGAAACTTATAGACTAAAGAAATTTCAGATTAATGAAAGCCATAAGAATCAAGTACAGCATCTACCTTGCCTACTCTTATAAGATTCCTGCATCCTTATTGGTTTTGTTTAACATGTCATGCAACAAATACCAATGATCTACTGTGGACATCTACAACAAGAACTCTCGCCTGACTCTATTCAGTCCTTCCATAAAAACAGACTATCAACATAAGCATCCAAGAAAAATGAGTAGGGATCACCACAAATATCTAACGGACTGATCCTGTTACTCTCAGGGTCATACGAAACCAGCAACCCATGGCTCATCACCAGTAGAATTTCACCATTTCCCCTAAGGCCTATTGCCTTAGAGACTCCACACGTTAAATGAATTTTGTATTGTTTAAGCCAAGACTCTGAAACACCATACTCTTTCATCACCCAAATATAACAAATTGAGGAGGGCTGCTCCGGCCACACATTCTTGTACCAAATCAAAGAAAGTGATCCCCCAAGTACAGAAAGGCTCATTTTGTTTCTGTAGCCTAAGTTGGCCGTCTCTTCCGGTATCTCCAGTTGTCCAAATACTTCATTGGATACATCAAAGGTAGCCACAACCAGTTTTTGCTGACCGCCCAACTCCTTATTTGACAGAGTACAACCGACCCAATGGATAGCTTCATTCAGAAATGCCTGCTGTGAGCTTCTGTCTATGACAAAATCAGGATAAGGGGTCACCGAAGCTTTACTATTCCTCCAAGCACCCAAACGCAGGTCAAAGATCTCAACCTCTCTCCAAACCGCTTGAGACGGATAATCAGCAAAAAAATATACAACTTTCACAACCTTGTAATTAATACTTTTCGAATCAAATCCAAACCCAAGAACCGCATCGAAACAGCGAGAATCAATGTTGTGTTTAAGCGGAACATTCGCAAACTTTCTCACCAAAGGATTCCATAGAATTATGGATTGGGGACAACCCCTTTGTTTCGAGTGATAATCAGTCAAGCAAAGCAACCCGTTACAGGAACCGACAATCTGAAAATAATCCAGACTGCTCTTAAAAGGCCAATTAAGCTGGTGAGTTGTTACCAATGAGCCATCATCATCAAAGTTCAAGGTGAAAGTCTCTTTCCCTTGAACTTTGGAGTAGCGCCTGATAATAAATCGATTGGCTTTCTTGTGGTTGTTGGTGGCAGCGAATTGGGTATACAGAGAAACGAAAGTAGGATCAGTTATAAGACAGTGCCATGACTTGCAGACACATATGAAGCGAAGAAGTGATTCAACAGGAAGCCTTAAAAAGATCTCAACCAACACTTCTGGAGGTAAGTAATCTGACATCAATAACAGCAACGAAGTTTTGGACCTTCGGTAGGAGGAAGAAGAAGAAGGAAGAGAATCGAAGCGTTATGGTTGTTCCCTTTAGTAATCAGTAAAAATTGCAATCTTGGTAGGCTTTTTCGTTCAGAATATCTGAACTGAGAGGAGAATTGTGAAAATTATTGAGACCAAAGCACAACCCCAGAACAGTCCGAGGATGTTGGAATCACGGATGTTCGGTTGGGTAGGTAAGAAAGGACTACAAAAGCAAAAAAACAAAGAGAGTTCGTGGCTTTCACTATTTTATGCGGTTTGACAACGACGTTGCTCTTTTATTGCCTTGAAAAAGTTGGCCTTATTGATCTTTACTCACACACTTAAAAAGATGTATAATCCCGGATAACCACAATCTTGGTCGTAAACATTTATCAATTATCAACAGTACCTATCAAACTGTTTAAAAATGAAACAAGTCGGTAGTAAATGATCAGATCCGTCAAACCTAAACCATGTAGCTAACCACAGATCCTAATAACTTCAATGTGCAGATATGTGACAATCATTTGGATTGTTTTTGGTGACTTGGAATGAATATGATGCACCACAGCATATAAACAGTAAAAAAATTGAAACCATTGCGTATTGATCTTTTTTGTGAACAAAAGAAAGCTCTCCAAGTTTCAGGTCACTTGGTCTTATCATTTGTTACCTGGTACAGACAGGAAAGAATTAGACAGGGATATCTCCAGTACCCATGAAAACTATTTACAAGCTCAACGCCAAACTACGCATCCACAACAGTCAGTAAGCAATTCAATTGTTGGCAGTTATGGCGAGCCAGCAGCTTTCTGGGCTCACAATCCAGCTTCCACCTGTTCCAAACACCACAACCTAAACGTCCACCAATTTTGCTTCTCTTTAATCTGTACAGCAGTAGAAATATTTGTTCTTTGTGCCAATGCTCCTCATATTGGACTTGCTTTCAACACCTGCAAATTGAACCAAAAGGATTATTATGTTGGATCCAATGTCATTTAACTGCAGAACTGTAGAGAGAGTAAAATATCATTTCTGCAGCCAAAATGCTTTCGGGGACCAACTGGCATGAAAATTATATTGACCAATCAAAGAGCAAAACTGTATTAAGAGAGAAAACACTGCTAGCATCCTTAATATGGCTATTAGAAGGTTCCCAACTTGGGACAACTCAAATCCTGCAAAAGTCTCATCCTAAGGTCTTTTAATTACCCACTAACCAGATTGAGGAATAGAACAATCATGCTAATTGGAAACTGATACCACAAGAGTCAATCAGTATATTTTAATGGCTCAATTTAGGTCAAATACTTGATTATACAGCTGGAAATAGTTGAAACAAATATAGGGGATCAAAGCTTTCGAATTGGTCCCATGTCACCTGTATTTCAAATTCTCATGCACCATACATGTCTGCAGAGAGATCCATGGAGATGTTACATCAGGGTGACATACAGATTTGTGTTTCTGTGTAGGATCTAGTTACAGGACAACTCACAAGAAAATGTTCTTTTTCCTTACTGAAATTCTTCTCCTTCCTAGGCCCTACGGTTGCTGCTTAAAAAACATGCTTTAACAAGTTTTCTGTCAACTGTTATTTTAGAAAAATTCAAACTGCCTTCATATTCATTCTAATGCTCTTTTAATACACTGAATACATAGTGTTTAAGAAATAAAATAGAATAGGAATCTGCTAACTTATTTTTATACCAACGACTTTTGAAAATAATATTATTAAATAAGATAACTACTACCTAAATAAGATAATTACTACAGCAACACAAGATAACTACTCTAAAAACATAAGATAACTTTCTAATTTCTCTCCTTGTATAGTTCTTCCCTAAGAATACATTTTGCAAATCATTACCCCCCTTCTGAACAAAGAGCTTGTCCTCAAGCTCGAACTCAGGATAGGTCTTCTCAAAATCTTCACAAAACTCCCCAGGAGCCTCCACCCTCATCCTCTTCTTCAGATTCTACCTCCAAAACAACTTCTTGCATCTATGTCCACGAAATAATGCTTCATCACGATTGAAGAGAAGCCCATTTTCCCTTCGTTCCTCCATCTTTGTCTTGGTTAACTTCTTAAAAAAATGCGTATTTATGCTCCCAATGCTAGATGCTGCCCAGGTGTTGTCACTATGATTTCTCCCTAAGGCAACCTAGTTGCTTCTCTACTTCTTATGATTTCTCCCTAAGAAAACCTAGTTGCTTCTCTATTTCTTATGATTTCTCCCTAAGAAAACCTAGTTGCTTCTCTACTTCTTTTCATAAGTTTGTGCCAAATTCAAAGCAGCTTCTAAGCTGATCAATTGTTGCAATTCTACTTTCAATCGCAGCCCTTCCACAAGACTAGTAGTGAATAGGTCGATCTGCTGCTTTATGGTGAACCCTGTAGTTCAGGCTAGCAAAGATTAATCTTCCAATATTCCTATCTGCTTTAAGTTGGCGAATTTGTCTAGGGGGTTGAAGCTCATGGGAGGACCGAACCTCAGATGGCATTGATCCATGAATGTCCCCCAGTCCATACTCTCTCCTCTTACTTCACCTTGTAAAACCACAGTTGTGCCTCCCTTTTAAGACGGAATGTTGCCAGGCTCACCTTCTCTTCTTCAGTTGATTTTTAAAGAACCGCTCAAACTTGTAGATCCAAATCAACAGATCATCATTACCATCATATGAAGAAAATTTTAATTTAGAATACCTAAAAACAATAATCACTATTAATTGCCCAACACTTCTTTCCTCCTTTTGGTCCCTATAGGTGCAACTGTTACTCCCAACTTATTCTTATTCTTACGACGCCCCTTCAACTCTCTTAAGGAATCTCCTCTAGCTATGAGTTAAAGAACTTTTCGCTAGACAACTGGCAGTCCTCCACCACATACGGCCTCTGATCGATATTTCTCATGAACACATCCATTTGGCTTGACAAGTCTACAAAGTCATCCATGATGTCTCGCTCTAATACCAAATTCATCAGTGTTTTTGCATAGGATCTAATCACGAAACGACTCAAAGGAAAATCCTCTTTTTACTTGTATGAGTTCTTCCCCTTCCTAGTCCCCATGGTTGGAGCTTAGAAAACTCACATATGATAAAACTTTTTGTCAATTATTTTTTCACAAAAATTTTGACTGGCCTCTTATTGATCCTAATGCCCTTTAAATAGACTTAGGATTGAATATATAGTTTCTAGGAACTAAAATAAAATAAGAACCTGCTAACTTATTCTTCTACTAAAAATGAACTTTTAAAAATAATAGACTTCTTAAATAAGATAACTACTGCCTAAATAAGATAATTGCTACGTAAATATAAGATAACTACTGCTCTCCTTATATATTTCTTCCCTAAGAATGCATTTTGCACATCACACATAAGAGTAATAATGTGTAGTTAATAGGGAAGTTACAATTTGAGATGCTCCAAGTGGGATGAGTTGATCATCACAATGGTTACTGCATAGAATAATCCACATAGCATATGCACTGAACTAGGGGCTTAATCCTGGCATCATGAGTCAAAATTCTAGTTACCATCACTGGAATTTGTCAATGACACTAGTTTTCAGGTCCAATTTTGGTAACAACTTAGAAATCTTAATACAGACGTACAAACACTATTTCAAAGTCAATCTTTGAAAGAGATCAAATGATAGTATCCTACACCATGCCAATTCTTAAATGTGAAAACCTGATTCTTTGAACTTGTTGAAGTAACCCAGTGACCAGAATGTTGTTGCGTTCCTTCACCCACATGACCAATGAAAGTTGTTTCATGTGACTGAACACTTCTACAAAGTGCCATTTGGGCGGGCAATTCTCGCATGATCCACAACACAAAAGCTGAGGGCACTGATGAACCTGAAAAACATGTTAACATGGAAATGACATATATCATGTTAGATTAAAATATCGGTCCTTACCAGGAATATAAATATTTGCCAGCTGGAGACAAAATCCTATGTTATTCTAAATTTTCTTCCATTAAAGTAAAGAATCTTTGTTGAAAATGTTTAAGATCTCAAGGACGCCTTCCAATTCAGGAACATATTCTGTGCTAGTTTAAACACTCTATCAACTGCTAGGAAACTCACAACACAAAGACCTATATATTCAACAGCTTGTTCAGCATGGGCCGGTCCACCAAGCTGATTGCTGACAATCTCAGTCCACCAACCTTCAGTGGAAATGATAGGTCCACTTCCAAGTTCATGATTTCCCTTTTAAGTGTCAACCATTGACATCAACAATTCTGCCCTTGAAGACAAGGGAGAAACAGAGAGCAATACATTCTCAAAACAAAAGTTGATGAACAGTTGCCGCCATTAGTAAACTCCAGTCACCAACACACTGACAACGGCCTACCAGCAATTGCTAATCTATCCATCCCAAATATTCCAATCAACAAGAAGTGCAGCGGACCACTTAGTCCAAATAAAATTCAAAAATAATAATCATTTTCATTACCATATTACAGAATTTCCATGGACATATTTATCCAAAGAAAAATAGTCCAAGAAGCAGCTATTGACTCATTGAAAAAGGTAAAATAAATTGCTCAAAGCTAAAACTAACTTCAAATTTCCTTCCTGGGATCTTACTTTTCACAAGATTATCATTTCTTTCTTTATCTATTGCCCATCCTTTGAAAACCTGATGCCCAGAAGGCTTAAAACATTCATTGCAAGAAGCATTGCTGCCTTTAACCCCTTTTCATGTTTGGTCACTTTGCCAAATCTAAAAATATGCATCACATCAGCAATTACATCCAAATTTTTAGGCAAATGATAGCCCTCAATTTCCTTCAAACCACCACTTAGAACACTCTGATGAGACAACTGCATCAGCAAATTATGATAAAAGATTTTCTTATTCTGTACAATGACTTTGTATACCATTATCTTTATATCACGTGAACTCTGAATGTGCCATTTTAAGAATGGAGCTTCAATGATGGAAGTGGTATGTATACCTGAGTAGATCATACTATAATATTCATATGGATATGAAAAGAAAGAGGCCCTACAGAAGAAGTTCAGAAAGTTTTCATTCGCTTCTTTTTTATAATGAAAAATAAATAAATGGGACCTATGAAGCAAAAATTGAACTCAATTGCTAAGTCATTGTTGAGGTTCCACAACAAGTTGATCTATTAACATGTGCACTGGAAAGTAGCCTGCTGTGCTTAAATACGAACATAACACGCGCCAAACTATACCTTACACTGAAACTTGATTTTAGTTACAATACAGTAAGTAGCTTAAGTTGAACTTAGGAAATTTTGGTCATAAAGGCAATGAAAACATGTTAAGAGACCCCTGCACTTAAACACTGAACTAGTTGGATTATGCCCATCAACTAAATTGTACATATTTCAGAGCGGAACAAAAACCAAGTACCAACACCTAATTTTGAAAAAGTTATACGCATTGTAATCAATGGTATTTTCATTTCAATTCCTTGAATACTGGAAATAAGTTATAGGCTGAAGATAATAGTAATAATCCTCTAGGGTGAGAAGAAGTAAGGCTCAAGTTTCCAATGCATAAAGTATGCTTTCAAGTAGATATCATGAACATCACAATTGTCAGCAGTTTGTTATCAAAAATGGGTAATCAACATAGCTTACGTTGCAGTTAGAGAAAGTACCTAAAAAGTAGTATACAACTAGAAGAAACGTTGTCTTTGTTTCCTGTAATTTCTTCAGATTCCAACAATAAAATAACTGTGCCAAAAAATGGGTTATAAGAGAACTTTGCAGAATTCTAACACTAATAATAGCCATTGACTACTTACAGGAACCTCAGTAAGAAGAGCTAACAACGAACTTGAGGTGAAACATATGACAGATATGACTGCAAGACCAGCAATCTGCATATCATAATAAGTGTTATAGATTCTCAGTGCTCAATAAATTAAATGAGCATTTTAATTAACACAGGAACAAGTTACACTATGTTTCCATAAATGATAGGAGTTGCAGTAGTAGAAATGAAATTTATTACTGGGTAGTCTTCTGTGAAGATACAAAGCAAACACCAAAGCAAAAATCATGAAAGAAACAAATAATAAGTACATAAAAAGATTACCAGATTAATTACCTTCCACATCTCAGATGAAGCATTTTCATAAGTCACTCCCCTCAATTTAAAAAATAGAAGAAGACCTGAAAAATAAAAATTACATCATCATCCAAAGAAGAAACATTTGAAAATATAAAACCCACTCTTTTTAGGTAAATAAACACCCATTAGAGTTGAAAAATCACATGCAAAAAATAAAAGCAAACTCATGCAAACTACACAATCACTTTTTGGCTTCTTACAGAATTTACGCCTCATGACAAAAAAGCAATATCAGTCTTTCCTGAAGCATATATATCAAAATGACACCCACAATCTTTAGTTCACATCTCAGTTATGGATAACCAATCATATTCTTTATCCTGGCACTCATGTACATGGAAAAATCAAAATAGGTATTTAAAGTTTCCTAGAAAAGAAACCCACTTTGTAAGTACATCTGAATATGTAGTGACAACAAAAATGGTTTCTTAATAATTGAAGTAAGAAACGATGAATTGGGATGCCTTCAATAAACCTCATTTCTTTGTTAATTTTTGAAGGTTTGACCTTAAGATTAAACCTTGAGATCAGTCTGGGTTTTCAACTAGCTTTCATTGCATTACCATGTTTGTTAAATCATCTGTGTATACATATTGGACGATCTTCTGTCATGAAACATAAGTTCCTCTTCAAAATAAATGTTTTCACCTCTCTTTTCCAGTTAAAACATGGCATCAAAGCCAGAAATTTTAGGAAACAAAACAACAAGATGACAAGAAAAAAAGAAGAACATTGTTGTACATGTGAACAAAACGCATTTGTACTATTCACCTGACTATTCATAGAGTGATACTATCATAGCAAACAGTATCATGGTGAAGAATAACAACATGGTATTGTAGACAATCCTTTTTTTTCCCAGGTCCAAAGATTTCTCGTCTCATGATAATTTTTTTATTTGTTTTTTCTTGAAGATTTTGTGCCATTTTTTTTCTTAAGAATTTGTTTATATTCACCTTTGAAGATTTTTCCTTTATGAGTTGGAGTGATGGTGCTGATTTAGAGATCAACTTCAATTGTAGATATTAGAGAGCTCAACTACAGCAGCATAACTTGATGTAACCCAAGTGAGAAAAGTCTTATGAGGTGGTTGTTGTTTTTTTTAATGTAGTGGAGTCAAACCTAGAACCAACTTCAAAAGTAGGGGCATGTGTTTCAATCAAATTCTTCTAAGAGGGAAGAGTCTCATGATGATAAGTTCCAACTCTAAATAGATCGAAAAGAATTAAAGGGGTTTAGGCTATATAAATATACCTTCCAGTAATAACTTGGAGCATACATAAAATCTATGCTCCAACTAGAAGGGAGGTATAAGAATGTCAAGAAAGTTTGACCCTGAGATCAAGCCTTAGATCAATCTAGGTTGTTAACCTCAACCTTAAATAGCTTTCATTGTATAACCATACATGAATCATCTGTGTAGATACGGGACCATCAACTGCACATAACACATAAGTTCTGTTCTAAAGAATCGCTTTTCACCTTTCTTGTACTAGTTCCAACAATTTCTAAATAGAGTGAAAACACGTGCTTCAGAATCAGTTCTCTCAATTATTTATTTTCTCACGGCCTCAACAAGCATTCTTAAGTCTGCTATTCTTATACCTCATAAAACAAGCCTTGGAAAAGAAGGAATAAATCTTCAACCCAATTGTTTCTTTGAGAGAAACAGGGAAATATCAAGGCAAAAGTGGGAAAGGAAATGCTAACATATTCTTAATGTGTTAGATCTAATATAATTCAATAGACAATTGGACGCGTAATGAACTCAAAGAAATGTTGGATTTAAGAGGGGTATAATGTCATAACTTCAAAACATGTACCATGCAACATTTGGATAAAAAATTCTCGAGCAGTACTGTCAAAAAGTTGATGTAAATGTTATTCACATCACAATGCAGTACTTGGTTAAACACGGGCAGTAGATTCAAGAGAAATTCATAGTGAGTGAAGACAAAAATTAAATAGTTACTCACCATAACTACCTAAAGCTAATCCCAACAAAAGGATGGCGGCGGCGAAAAGTTTTACATAGACCTGCACAATAGATGAGATTAGAATACTGGTGAAAGGGAGTGAAGACAAGTGTATTTTCTTTTCTTTAATATTTTGGGGAAGAAAAACTTTTTGAAGCCATGAAGACAGGATAATGCACTAACATCTTGCACAGAAAATTGCACAAACATAAGTGGCAGCTAAGCATCTAATGAGTTACAATCGGGCAAGCATTTGAAGCAGAGATGTAGATTATTTTTACCTGGGCAACTATGGAAGAATCAATAGGATTCTTCCCTGCACCAATCCAGATCAAAACAGCAAATAGGGCCATTAAGATAAAAGCCATCACAACAACCTGGCACATGGAAACCAGTTTACGAATCCCAGTCAGATATATCAACATAAGAAAGGGAAAGAGACGAAGAGGAGGAGGGAGACAGAAAAGAGGAAATAGTCAACTACAGTGTTGAACTGCCTGTTTTTCGTACCACAATCACAAACTTTTGTCTGCTACCAATGTGGATGCCACAAAATGAGCAGCATCTCCATCGATAATCAACATGGGATAAATTAGGTTTACCCTTAGAACTTTCTAACAAAGGTTGTTGACTGCAATTTTCTTCATCTTCGTCTTCATCTTCTTCATCATTTGCCTGATGGCAAAGGTCGACCCTATAAATCATTTCCATGAATGCATACATGTATCTCATAAATTATGTTGCGCCACTCTAAATAATATGTCTATCACATTACAAACTCTACATGATATGCCATAAAATATCATCTCCATCATCCGTCTCTGTCAATAAACAAGAAAATCACAAAATATACCTTAACTTCATGTTTCTTCAACAATATTATCATGACAGAAGATTCGGAAAATTATCATAATTGAAATCAAATCCTTCTAACAACCTTTCAAGGTAAATTTCAGAAAGTAATTATTCAAAATGTGATATCTTTTAGTGTCCTACTAGGGCATAATACTTAGTTTTGGAACTAAGCATTTAAAGGAAAGAAAGTTGAGGAAAAAGGGTAAATGCAAGTTAACAGAAATAAAACCATCATTGGTAGTTTTGTTTGAATTGAGTGAAAATGGCTATGACAAAAAGGGAAGGAAACATGGTTTTGAGAAGAAAATTTACAAACCATTCACTTTTGAAGGACAACATTAACTTTTATGAGAATAAATTATATCATTAATACAAATGAGCTTGTTCAATTAATTTTATTTTCACTTCCAAAATTAGGAAGGGTATTTTTATCAAGTTTCAACGAAAAATCGCTCCCAGTTTACATCAGTCTCTATTCTTATGCGTCCCAAACAAGTAAAGATAGAATCTTCAAACATTTTATTTCTCCCATATTTCTCTTAAGTCAAGTCCCATATAAGGTTTTAACTGCAACCCAATAATCTACTCGGATATTTCTACCCATATGTATCCTAGAAAGATGGCTAACCTTAAACCTAATGGTCTAGGAAGTGTTGACTAAGGACACCATTTTAGTTCACATATTTCTAAACAGTAAAGTTTATAAACATTATTAAACCATAAATTGACAAGGCACTGAAAAGTAAAAACTAATCCATGTCACGCAACTTGGAAGTTATTTGCTAAAACATGGCCAGAAAAGTCAAGTTAGTTGATAAACAGGTCAATGCATAGTTATACTATCTTTTATGCCTAAGCTGCACGTTGTTTGTGGAGGACAACTAGGGATGGCAAATTAACCTAAGCCTGGCCTTACCCAGCTCAAAGCCAACAAGTCAAACCCAGTTTGACCGAGATCTCGGGGCTCAGGTTCATAAATTCAGGCTTGACCAATCATGATGGTATTGGTCATGCCCTAAAATCTCGTAACAAATTGCAATAAATGGTATTGGAAATGATGAAGCACAGCAAAACTTGCGAAAGGAAAATTAAATTGTATAATCAGGTATATTGTCCCAAAACATTACACTTACCAGAAAGACAGAAGAAGAAGAAATGCAGCAAGAAACAGAATTTCAGGAAAGGCTGCAATTATAATTTCATAATTTTAGAATTTTAGGACCAGTAAAGAATATTAAAGGAGTTGTAGTAGAGCAAATCAATGACAACATACCCATGAAGAAGAAACCACATGCATTGGACCACCAAAGCCATCCATTACAGGTAGCAATAGGTGTAAGTATAAAATAAAGGAAGTACCCTGCAAAAACAAGAAACTAAATGATATGTAATATATTTACAAATGGCTCCATGGAATCTTGTAAATTATGAACTCAAGAACCAAAGAAATGGATCAGCTGTCGCCTTCCTGGTGATGGATTCAGAGACGACTAGAATCTCCCACAGAAAAGCTTTGGAGTTTAAATTAGTTACTTTCGGCAGCTTGTATGTACTTTATAATTATATTAGTGATGGATCCAGAGACTAAACTCATTGAAATATCAATTTCAATTTCGATTCCAAGAAGAGCCATATACTTTGAATTTTTCTCATATCAAACTTGGTCCCGAAAAGGTTTTGAGTTAGTAACTAAAGAGTTAATGGAACAGGACCAATATAATTATAAAGTACAAACAACCAGTTATTCCAAAAAGATGTTTAAAAAGTTCGTTCATTTCGAAATAGTATGCACATCTTAGAGCCATGGTATCAAGAAAACATGGATACAAGAAAACAAAATGTTCAGAGACAACTATTCAAAATGTCAATTATTTCAAACATTTCCAATATATCGTAATTATTCAAATATCACACATCAATACATATACACAATGAATAAGACTTCAAAAAAGGTCAGTAACTCCATGTCTTCAGCAGTGTCTCCAAGTGAAAATATATTCCCCTTTTAATGATCCACTTACTTGCAGGCCAACATGAATTCATATTTATTATTACTACCAACTATAAGTAAATCGAGAGTGACGTTTATTCATGGTAAGAATCATAACATCTAAGCCTTACCCAAGTTTGAAGAGCCAATCATGAGATGGAGTACCTGCAATTCAAATTTGCTCCAGCTAATAAGTATCTTTGAGGAATTCTAACTACAAAGCATTAAGTACCATAGAGAAATATTTCAAATTAGGCAGAAAACTCTTTGCAGAATGCATAGCATGGAGGCAATGATGCAGGTATCAAGAGGAAGAACTAATCAAATAGGAAAAATAAAACAACGCTTGCTGTGGGATGTATTGTTTAGCTCATATCAGGAACATTGTTTTATAGGTATTAATAAACAAAATCTTGAGATAAAGAATCCCCATTTGAGTAAAACCATTTCATTTCACATTTTGTCATTATTTTGCAGAGCAACTTTGAATTTTAAAAACCAGAAAATCTCAAACTTTCACTTCTTTTTTCCTTTTTTCTTTATTTTTTATTAACCCAGTAATGAGTTTAAGACACACAATCTCCACAGTGACAGTCCAAATGATGGAACTGACTGGAATATTTCTATATGAATGTCAGATAGTGCTACAATGGAAGACAGTGAGATGCTCTTGAAGTTGTTCAAACCTGACAAGCTTTCCATAGCACTCTGTTCAGTTTTTTTAGAAATTGTTTCCTAATCATTATCTCATTTTTCATTAGATATCTGAACTTGTCATATCCAGAACTCTATCCTGAAACATAATAAACATACCATATCTATTACATGACCAGTTGCTGCTTCAAAAACCTTAAAAGGTTGGTTAAAACAAGTGCATGTATTCTAATCAACTCAAGCCTCTGAGAAGAATGATGGTAAATTCAATAGCTTGAAGCATCTGATTTTATTATTAAAACGATTTAAGGTATTGAATTATTTCTGATAGATGCAAGCAATATAGTTTTAAATTGTAAAAGAACTAAAGAAAATATAGGCCCACACCCACCTCTGTCAATTCCACAATCCCCTAATGTAAAAGGAAAATAGAACAGTTCAACAATGATTGATATTCATGATAGACCAAACTAGGTTTTAGCAAACCCCTAAGAGAACCATTTGAAAGACTCCAAAAGCCCAACAAAACCAATAATCTACCAACTAAAAGTTTTGCAGTAAAAATGAACCCACAGCTTATGTATGCAAAATGCCACCAGAGGGAAAGGCCACTACTTATGAAAATGGATATACTAAAGATAGGTTTTATCAGTTACGTTAATCCAACAAAATGGATTTGCATGCAGTAGCCACAGCTATTGCTTACTTTTTGACGTGTCCATCCAACTTGCCAAGTCCGAAATTGAATCCTTGTCAGCTGGGAAAACAGAGCCACAATATGTCAGAACCAGCGTCCCAAATCACCGACATAAATTAATAGCAGAATGATCAACCATCCTGACAATGAGGTAGTGAATAAAATCATGATGCAAAGCATCTCAAATAGCTTTTATCATGGGCCATAAGACCTCTAAAATAACTAAAACAACTCTGAGATAAATTTCAATACATTATCAACCTTGCAATGGAAGACAACTAGGGAAAGGATGTGTAAGTTACTAGAAGATACAATGTAATGGTGGATAACAACTACAACATAAAGAAGGCCTTTCACTGCTCCCTTAGCATGCAACGGTCTTATCATAGCATCCTCACCCCAAACTAAAAGTATGGGACAATCTTCCATATTTTAACTAAGTGTGCATCTATATAAGGTTCTTCGACATGTACTCAATGGTTGAATAGTAAGTTAAAGATTTGCTCAACTAAATAGATTGACAGAAGCGATCGAATTCCTAATCAAAAGTTTGTCAATAGGTCCCTTAATACTTTGTTCACATAATGAGCCAGTCTCGATTAAATCGACAAATATTTAGCCGATAGAGTCAATATGTAGTTTCTGTAATTAAACTTTCTGCAACTTCAATAAATTTTCTTGCGTTCAGAAGTACCAAGATACAAATAACTCTAACCAATCGACCACAACGCAAAAAAAATCATTTAACAACTATATTTCCTTCTCGCACATTTTACCACGTAATTCTGTTCGTGGAACCCTTCCACTGAAAAATTGTAAGGACGCAAAAGAAAAAGAAACAACTAAGAAGCCCCAGTAAACAAACCCTTCAACATTTTCTTTTCCAAGAAATCCGATTGCCAAACGATAGAACACACAAAAGAAAATAGTAAAACGAACGAAATTTTCAGCCTCAATTCTGGTCAACATGAAGGGAACTACTCGAAAGACACCTGATATACATTGAAGAACAAAAGGCAAACACAATTCTGTGCACATGCAATCCGGCATAACCAGAAGGTAGCCAACATCAGAATCCGAGATTGGAGATGAAGAAGAACAAGTGAAAGGTTACACAGAGAGAATGCAGCAAAAGATAATACCTGAAAAAAAGCAATGAAGGCAAGAGCAGCATCGACGCAAGCCAGAGCTACAGTAACAATCAGAAACTCGAAAAGATAGAAACTTGAACCGAGATTCAACATTTTGATTTCCAAACAAATTAAGCAGCTTGAACAGGGAAAAGAGAAAAAGGGAAACAAAGAGAATTGGAAGAAGAGGAGCGAAGGTTGTGACGGTCTAAATGGTTTAGAGTCGTAAAAGAAAAAAGAATGATAGCAACAACAAAAAAAAAAAAAAAAAGTGTTTTCGTGATTGATGTGAGTGTCAGTAGGGGAAGAAAGAGACGGAAGACATGCGTGTTATATGTTGTTTTCTGAATCTCAATCTCAACTTGGATTTTGTTACTTCATATTTACTTGGATTTTATTTTGATCCACTTAGGGTTGGATTTAATTGGTTTGAGATTGGACTATTTCTAATTTTCATTCCTAACCAATTAAGCATTGGATTCAATTAGGCAATGTAAAAGAAGGAATCTTCATCCTGCATCTCTTTTCCTATCATTCATACATTCTAATGTTGAGTGATTCCTAAGAAATACCCAAAATCCTCATTATTAGGAATTTAAGGAGATCATGAACTGATTGATGTCAACCATTAATGCAAACGAAATTAGATATACAGTCTTAATTAAAGAAAGAAAAAAAAAAACTCATTATGCTACTTCCTATGAAGTGACTTGGAATACAAGTTTTGTGTTGATAATTGAGCTTTTATCTCAACTCATAACCAACAGTTGGGGGGGATGCGGCGTCCCTGCCCTTGCCCTTGCCCTTGCCCTGTGGATGGATTTTGGTATCTAATTAGATTATGACTTCCAGCTAAATTGGGTCCGTTCCTCTTTTTAGATTTTCTGTTGGGCTTGCTTTTTCGGACCACAAACACACACCATACCTCTACTTTTCCAAATTGGTAAGTCAAGTCAATTTTAATAGGATCGATAGTTGAATTCGGTACCTCTCTCTTAATAGAATATGTTCATAACCTCTAATGTAATGCCCATTCACGACCAACAACATATGTGTTCACTCATCACTGGTAACCTTTTATATTGAACTTGGAGGTGTTGTTTAGTGATAGGCATTCCATCCACTCTTAATATCATAACCAAGGATTGAGTCTTTTCAACCCTTTCAAAATCACACTGCAGAACTTCAATTAAAGATAACATAAGATAAAAAATATGAGCATCTAAAATTATGATTTCAATTGAAAGTCCATTTAAAACCGAGACATTTCTTAATAAAAAGAAATCACTTTTCAAAACTTGAAAATGTATCAAGAACAACTTTAAATACTAACTACGAACAATCCCTAATAAAAGATGGGGGTATTTTATCATGATGTTACATAATAAATAAAAAAGGAGAAAAACATGGCTTCTAAGGTCTAAGTATATCATCAAATAGTTTGGTAACCTAAAACAATAAATATATATATATATATATTGGGAAATATTTTAATTAATTAACGGAATAATATATATATATATATTATTCCGTTAATTAATTAAAATATTTCCCAAATGTAGTTTTCTGCTGAGACGTGTCCAATGACATAATTCTTTGGATATTAAATGACTTGGAGAAGCGTCAAGTATACATTATTGCAGAGGTTCCAATCAAAGACATGTAAAGGCCAAAGTTCTTGACGTGGATTCACATTGGATGTGGACATGCAAAATAGCAGATTTGTTCTGATACCCAATTCATTCGTATCATTTTCAGAGGATCATTTCCAATCACTAAACTTCCTATTTGTGAGTTATCTCATTCGTATAATTAAGAAGAGTAAAAAACCCAATCGGTATGAACCTCGAATCCAATTAAGTTGTTTCTTAGCTTTTAGCCTACATTTCTCATTTAGCAAAAATATGATAGTTTAAGTAGTTGAAATAAGATTTTTAAGAATTATGGACCTTTTTAATTATTTAAATTATTATATAAAATTTAAATTTTCCGTTATTATGGAAAATAAAGTGCTTTAAAGCATATATACCCAAAAAAAAAAAGAACCTTTTTGATTGTTATAATTTAGAGAAGATGATGGACTAACAATCTTTAGCACAGTAAGCTGCGTGCCCTCCATGTTCTCCTCCCTCAGACACGGTTAATTGTCATATCTCTATTCACATTAGCTTACACATTACCTTAAAAGCAACACGAAGGAATGGACCAACGTCAAAATCCCGAACTTAAGTACAAGAATGAGCATCTTCCCTTCGATGATGAGTCACATTCTGAAACCCAGAGAAATAAAATAGCTTGGAAAGTTACAGATTGGTTGGTATATAGACATACCTTTAAAAATAGATAATAGCATTATCAATCAGCACATCATTTTCAACGTCCTTACTTCAAGAACTGTGACTTGTTCTTTTCCTATACCATCTTCAAACACACACACATATCTTCAATATAAAACTATGGCGACTTAGTTTTTATCAAACGCATCAACCTCGACCTATATAAGCGAGGGGATAAACGTGGAAGTGGCAGGCAATTCCAAAGTAACGAACAGTGCAAGGATGGGGAAGGAAGTGAGTAAAAGAGCAGCGTCGTCCCTGAAAGTATCGAAGAATGGAAATAAACAACTGATCAACAGTTTGATAAAAGCGATGCGTCCCAAGGTCTACATCACTGACAGCTCAAGCTTCAAGAGGC
Source organism: Erythroxylum reticulatum (assembly GCA_025504915.1). Taxonomy (NCBI): domain Eukaryota; kingdom Viridiplantae; phylum Streptophyta; class Magnoliopsida; order Malpighiales; family Erythroxylaceae; genus Erythroxylum; species Erythroxylum reticulatum. The sequence goes on along the minus strand of JANSVA010000002.1, from coordinate 15,313,978 downwards.
TTGTTCAAGAGTTAACTGGTAACAATGAAACTACTAATGCTACTTTATCATCATCATCAAACTCAGTACCTGCAGTTCACACTAGACCGAAGCCGGTTGCCGATGACCATGACAAAGTTTTGGCCGTAGTGAACATGGAGGAAGATCATGGAAAACCTGAAGGAAGTAGCTTCACGGAGGACACGTCTTTTGAACCATCCCTTGATTCTACTTCATTCGAAATCTGTAACAATCCATACTCCAACGTCAGTCAGCAGCTATTCTTCGATGACCCCACGTCAGATTATTTGTCGGTGAATCCACAGGAAGCTGATACGGTAGCATTTCAAGACTTTGATGAGTCGTGGCTACTGGACGTTGAGCCTTATCCTTTCAATGGCCACCATTTTGATCAGATTCATGATCATCAGGAGGAGGTAAGCATATATGACTATGTACTACCTGGACTGCTATGAATGCTTATTCAAGTTCTCTACAACAAGGGCAAAATCTCTCATTTTCCATAGGATTTTGGCCTTGCGATATTTTTTGATTGTTCATATTTCCACCGTATAAAGTTAATTTAGAGTAGATCCAATATGTTTGCTGTAAATATATATAAGTATGCAATAGCTTGTTCACGTTTAGAATTTGCAGATTGTACAGAAAGGCAATTCTACTATCTACTCTCTGTATGTATAAAGCATATTGTAAAGTTCATTAATTTGTTTGTTTCCTTAATAAATAGAGATTTATGGGCTCCTCCATTTTCGTATAGTGCATGCAGATCTTGAGAGCTAGCTAGTTTTGAGTCAGAAACAGTAGAAAATTACCTAGAGGGCAATCGCATTGGTGTGATTCATCTTGTTATTGCCAAGAATAATATGTTCTTCAACTTGGGAACAATGTATACCAAGCAGGATTTAGATCTTTAAGGTTACGAGTTCCCCAAAAGCAACAAATTGGAAAGAAAAAGAAACCAACGAATTCTTCTTCCTTCAATTTGCTCAGTTTCTTCATGCTTTTTAGAAAAATTTTGATCTTAGAAATAGATGCACCAGCTTTATTTTCTTCTTCGTATACGTACCGGCATATATAGTGGATTGTCTTTGCCGAAATAGCTTCTTCAATCGCAGACCAAACAGCAGTAAATGAATCATTGAATCACAATCCCACGTATCACAATAAGGGTTTACATTGACCAGCTAGAGATAAAACGAGTACAGAGAAGCGTACCATGGCTGACGTAAGGATCAATTCAAGTATATCAGTATCATTTTCTTTGGAAGTCTGTACAGTTATACCTCTCCAAAAGCTACGAGTAGTAATACTGGTAGCTGTATGCATGTTTACTCAACACAGATGAAGGTCAATTTTCTGTAATATGCTAATACGAATCTAAAGTAGCAGTGACACGGGTAAGCCCTATTAAGGCATACATGACAATGGACCACAACAAGAATATGGTTTTTTGCCTTGATTCTAAGATAAATTTCCTTAGGCAATCAGGATATTACTCTGGGCAAATTTCAGTAAACACAGGCAACCGCTTCTTTAAGATAGGACCATAAAGAACATCATCAATATAGGCATCAACATCTTCCCTTGAAGGAAACAAGACAATTTGAGAAGGTAAGATGATCTCAATGCCATCATCGAATGGTGTCCAATTGTTGACGGCGGTAATGTCTGCCAATAGCATCCCAAAGTCCTCAGATTCGAGATTGGGAAGGAAGGATTTATTTCGTTCTGGTTTGAAAAGAATTGGGGTCCTGTCTGAATGTGGAGTAATACGGGTTGGGGTATCGTTCTTGGTAGAAGATTCACATTTGCAGGTGAAAGCAAGACCGGTGCTGCTGACTTCAGAGGATGCTTTTTGGCTTGTTGTTGCAGCTGCCTCTTTCATGATCATCTGATGAAACTGACACTTTAAGCCATACAGGGAAGACTTGCAACCGTGTGCCTTTAAACAGATAAACAACGATTATCATTTAGTTGTCAATGCTGGGGAAAGATAGAATCCATTACTTTTTCTCCAGATGTAGAACAGGGATTACACCTCAGTTTTTTTCTTGATGGGGAAATGCGTTGCACGAAGCTCTTCTTTACCATGTGCAAACTGCAAATGAGCAATTAAATATGTCAGCATTCCAAGAACCACAGTCCATCATCCTTGGAAGCCAAAAGGGATGGCCACAGCTCATTTACTGTGACAGTCAAAGCAGAAAATTGATGCATTGTAGTTAAAACCCATTCCAGAGATCAAGAAAGAAAAGGAGGTCATAGCCAGCAAATAGTCAGTTATGCCATCAACTGCCAATCTGTGGTTGTGGACTGAAATTTGACCACACAATCAACCGTGTTAATCATAAAGAATTTGAGAGATAAGCCACAACCATGATCGACATAAATAGCAAGCATGTAGCGAATCCTAATCGCACTGCTAATTAAGTACATTTGATTCAGAAAATTTATTTTTTGTTGTCATCTTTTTCGATTCTTTCTAATGAAAAACGGAAAAATAACCATTAATGACAGCCGAATCTACGTAAACTCCTCAAAACATACAACTTCAAGCGAGACAACAATAATAGTGCTGCAAGTAACAAGAATTTGCTGGTTGGACCACAAATTGTTCTTTTCCTGTCGTTGAAAATGACCAAATAGAGAGAGAAAGGGACCTGGCACTTATAGCCGAAGCGGCAACGTCCAAAGTCCTCCCAAGATCTGCAAAGCTCAGTCTTGAAAGCGCTATTCGCTGACGAAGACGACGACGGCGTCGAACTAGACGATGACGCTCCGGAATTCGACAGAAGAGATCTCAATACCCTCACTCCTCCTCCGCCTCCACCGCCATGGCCACCGTCTGCAGACGCCAGCTCATCCATAACCAAGACATCCTCTTCCAGAGGTGTGCCGTACGTCAATACCGGCGACGTCACATTCTCCACAGCAGACAGAGGCAACAACGAATTCCTATTCCCGGCAGTGCTTCCGGAGGACTTGTTACTCATCGCCGGAGAACCGGAGGACGAGAATGAGGATAGTCCGACTCCGTCATCGCCTCTAAGGTATCGGATGTGCGGGGGAACGAGAACGTTGAGGGATTTGAATCTGGGGAATTTGCCGGAGTTATTGTGTAGGGAGTAGTCCATCAACGTCTCTGGTGAGGAACCAAAGAAAGCAGAAACATTTCCTATTTGGAACTTTAAAATATTTTTATTATTTTCATAATCAGCATTTTGAAATTTCCCGCCGAAATAAGCATTATCCCATGTACAATATTTTCCTCCATTTTCTTTTTCCTAACAGGGATTCGACTTCCCCAACACCTTCATGTGAGCTTCAGGTAGGGGTGAGCATTATTCGGGCCAGCCCGATTATCCGGCCCGGCTCGAATTAATTCGGGTAAGCAAATGCTAAATTTCGGTTAATTCGGGCCGGCCCGAATATTATCCGAATTATTTTCGGGCCGGGACGGGTAACTTCGATAAAATTCGGGCCGGCCCGATTACCCGAATTAGGTTTAAAAGAATTATGAAATAGGATAATTAGGATAATTCGGGTAAATCGGGCCGAAATAATTCGGGTAAATCGGGTAAAACGGGCCAGATAAATAGGTAATTCGGGTAAATCAGGCCGGGTAAGTTCGGGTAATTGAAAATTCGGGTTCGGGCCGGGTAATGGAAAAAAATTTCGGGTAATTCGGACAGGGCCCGAACAGTGAAAATTGGGCCCGAATTACCCGAATGCTCACCCCTAGCTTCAGGGGGTGCCTGGTTAAGCCTACCTCCAACCAACACATCAAAAGATTAAATTTAGTATTTTGGTATAAAGAAATCACTTCAAGAAAAACACCAAAATGATACAATAAATAATAATACACTAAATTTAATGTATTACTATTTATTGTACCATTTGATGTTAAAATTTGGTGATTTTTTTGCACCAAAACATTAAATTCATGCACTAAAACATCAAATTCATGCACCAAAAGTTGTAAAAAAATAACTTTGTCCACTATCTTTTTAACATATTTCTTTTATGCCGTTCGCATAATTTGATTTATTTATATAATTTATTAAGTAATTAATTTTAAAATATTTATTACTTTACACAAAATATATCATTATAAAGATCTTATTGAGAAATTTAAAATAACACTAATATTGAATATAATATTAAATTTATTTTTAATATTTATTTATAATTCTTATTTATAAGTGT
>JANSVA010000002.1:15265046-15278100 GCA_025504915.1 Erythroxylum reticulatum | reverse complement strand
TTTCAAGAATTTCTTAAATTTTCTAGCTATTAAAATAATGTCTTCTTCATCGCTTTTACTAGTTGATAACCCTTTCGTTTCACTCAAGCTTTGAATGTTAAATTCTTTTTCCTTAGATGCGCCATTTTTTGTTGACTCTCTTAGTGCCTCATTTCATATGTAAGAAGAAATCTAATAAAGTCATTTAATGGTAGTGTTGCAAGGTCTTTGACTTTTTGTATGACTATCACTTTAACTTCTCATATCTTTGGAAGTGACCCAAACAACTTTCATACCGTTTCAACATTAGAATAAATCTTTCTAAGACCTTTGAAAGCATTGATAATATCAATAAATAAGTATATATATTAGAAATACTTTCATCACGCTTTATTTAAAATAATTCATATCATTGTGTTAGTATGCTAACTTTACTTGATTTGTTCCCTTAGATGTAACTTCTAGAGTATGTCAAATTTTATAAATCAGTTCACACATAGAGACTCTATTGAATTTGTTTCTTCCAAATGTACAATATAAAATGTGGACAACTTTGCTTCGAGGAGATTAATCTTTTGTTTTGAGGATCTCATTCCTATTTTAGTTTGGGTACTTTTCTATCATAAATAATTTTAATAGGAATGAATGAATCACTTGAGACAAATTTTCCAAAAATTAACATCTCTGGCTATTAGATAATTTTCATCCTTGTTTTTTTAAATAAATATAGTCATTTTCATCAAAAGAGGGGGGGGGGATGAAGAAGATTATTCTAAATGTGCTATTATGATCTTTGTTGTAAGAATTTGTTTGAAATACTAACCTTGTAGACCTATTTTGATACCACTTATCAATCCCTAATGGCATCCAAGAGCGGAAAAATTGGGTGTTCATAAATTTTATATAAAAGTTACTAACTTAATATGAAAAAGATCACAATTCATAAAGGATGCAAGTATAGAGTAAAATAATGAATTTAAACAATTATTTTAATTAATAAAGTAAATGGGTAATGGAAGAGACATATAAAGTGATTTATAATGATTCAGAAAACAATAATTGCCTACGTCCACTTCTAATGCTCTTTTTAGATTTTCATTATAATTCTTCTTTCAAGACGAAGAATAATCTTTGTACAATCTTTTACTCGCAAAGAGGGTTATATAATCTTCTTCTAAGGTAAAAAGCAAACATTGGTTAATTAGCAAGCATATTGGTTAACCAATAAAACTACAAATTTTCATAATATCTTATTTAACAACTTTAATACATATTGGTCGACTACTGATACATATAGGTTAACTATCCCCCCTAAAAACATAATGTTAACAACTTTAAATCCTTAAACCTAAATTGTTTAATACAATTATGATTTAAACAATTTCCAAAATATTTTTTAAAAAGTGTTTAAAAGATCAAGAGAATTTTCTCTTAAAAGTAAAAGCCTTAACACCTCTTGATGAATAATAAAACTTATGCAACAAAGTGATATGAAATGCTTATACGTGGTTAGCTTTTAAGATTAACAAACTAATAAAGTGAGATTAAAAATGATATTAAAATACAAAAAGACATGATGTTCTTTATTCTTCTTTTATTCATGACTTGATTTTTATTTGTAACTTGCAGACTTCATCTCTTTTTCTATCAACTTCACAAAGTCTATTAATGATTTATGCATAATTCTGTCTTGTTTTTATAGCTTCTCGTCAAGATAACAAAATCATTAGTAGGATTTTTTTTTATCATCATAATATTAATTGAAACCTCCCTTTGTTCAACATTATATCCTTTTCAATTTAAAATTTTTATCTAACGTGCTAATGTAAACATCCTGCTAATGACTAATAATCTGTGAATGAAATATATGGATGTTGATTTGTCCCAAGCTAACAAAAATTCAATGTCAATGTGCAAAGTCTACACAACCTCGTATGTTTGCAATTTGGTGAGGGGGTGTTGGTCAACGTTGAACGTCAACTTGTTTAAATTTTCAGGTTCATCTTTATTACAAGTTAACGGCTTTAATGTTTGGAGGAAGGGATGAGAAGGATAAAAGCTGGTTGTTATGGTTTGCTGGAATATCTGGTATGCAAGGGATGACTGAGTTTGGAATGGTAAACACTGAACTTTTAAAATAGGACTCGTAATGCTCTGCCGTAATAGAAACAAGTTCACTAAATAATAGATGATAGAAGGCTTGAGAACGCGATTAGAAGTAGGAATACAGTGTCGCAAAAATAAGATGTTGTAATGTTGAAGATGAGCGTGGATATAGCATGTTTTGTGAATAACAATTGCGTTGGTGCTGCAATAGTCATTTGTAATTCCGAAGGAAGAAGGCGGTATGATGTCACAAACCCGAGAGTTGGACATCTTTCAACTGCAGCAGTTGAAGTATGGATGTTGAAGGAGGCTCCGTCATAGCTGAAGCAATAGCAAAAAATGGAAGTTAAAGTGAAATTGTGTTGTTTGCAAGTTTAAGTTTTGATTCTTAGCTAGTAAAAGTCCTACTTTTTATGTTTAATTAATGACTTTAAAATTTTGTTACATGATATTTTCAATGTTTATCGATCTGTGGAAAATGTTGCTTATTGTCTTATTACATGTCATGGAATTTTGATCCTCCTAGGTTTCTTTTTAATGTTATTATTTATAATTTGAACTAATATCGTTCATAGAAAAAAAAATTGATTCTCCTTATAATTAGGTCAAATGTATTACTTAGGTTAAATAATTAAGAGGGGAAGTATTACTTTTAAAAGTGGATTGTTCAAATCAATTAATAAGAACTTAATTCAATAAATCAGAAACATTAATCTCTTTAATAACATTTCATAACTTTTGCTGCAATTCGATAATTTAATTTTATATTTATTAAAAGTAATAAAAATTATAAATGATATCTAGATTTAAATTGAAAAACCTAACATTGTCATATTTTCATAAACTATCATAATTATGTTAGTTTTAATAAATTGTTAATTTATGAAATGAAATGGAATACATAACAATATGCATATATTTTGAAATTTATTATTTTAATTTATTGAAAATCTTAACTTAGAATATTAGTTTACGTTAAAATTATAAAAAGATAAAAATTTTACTTTGTACTCAAGATAATGTTGGATTGCTCAACGTGGAATTAGTAAATTTCAACTGTCAAGAGGGTCTCAAATGAAGTGACTCAATTCTTTAAACTTGGTCAAATTGAAACCACTTGATTGGCTTTATTGGTTCCTGAAAGTGAAATTTCTGTCATTCCCTCTTTCTTGCACAACTTGCAAGCTTATTTTGTAGCACAACTAGCAAAATAGTCAATGAGCCGACCGTCAACGCTTTCGGCACATAGCAGAAAAAGGTAGAAACTCTGTAGCTCGTTATTAGAACCTCTAAGGATGGAACGGCTGACCAATGATAACAAGAAGTGGGAACTTCAGGAACTTGGGAAAAGTACAGGAACGACATGAGTGAGAGCAACTTTTTTATTTATTGTGAGCCCATAAACTTCATGCATGTACAACTTGCAAGCTTACTTTCTAGTACAACCAGCAAAATAGTAAATGAGCCGATTGTCAACACTTTCGGCACATAGCAGAAAAGGGTTGAAACTCTGTAGCCACTGATTGGAACCACTAAGGATGGAACGGCTGACCAACGATAACAAGAAGTGGCCACTTTAGGAACTTGGGGAAAGTACAGGGACGACATGAGTGATAGCAACTTTTTTATTTATGGTGAGCCCATAAACTTCATGCACGTCCAAGTCTTCAAAGGTTGTGCCATGAAGAAGCTCCCAATCAAACCAGTGTAGCAAATTGGCGATCACATTTTCAACTGCTGCAACACCAAATGCGGTTCCAGGACACCCTCTTCTACCTGCACCAAATGGGATAAATTGGAAATCTTGGCCTTTGAAGTCTACCGAGCTGTGAATAAACCTCTCAGGCTCAAACTCGTGGGGGTTGTCCCAAAACTTGGGGTCCCTCTGGATCGCCCACGCATTGACCAGTACCCTTGTTTTTGGTGGGATGTGAAAGCTACACAGGTCAGCACTTGCCAATGTTTCTCGGGGAAGCAAGAAAGGGATGGGGGGATATAACCTGAGTGTCTCTTTAATCACGCATTTCAAGTAGTCCATTTTGTTTATATCTTCAACTTCTATCTCTGTCTTGTTCCCTACGACCCTCCTCACCTCTTCTTGGACCTTTTGCATTTTACTTGGATGTTTCAATAACTCTGCCATCACCCATTCCATTGTTGTGAATGTTGTGTCAGTTCCTCCTACTATCATATCCTGCCATTATTGCAACACCAAAAATACCAATTTGAAATCATACTAATTAGTTTAAATAAAACGATCACAAAAAGGTACAATCATAATATAACAAAAGATAAGTCTTATCACATCTAAGTATTCATGTATGTATGATTAATAGTGAGAGAAGAAGGAAAGGTACCACGAGAATTGCTTTGATGTCATCTATAGTGAAGTTGAACTCAAGAACTCCATCCTTCTGAACTCGGAGAAGAATATCAACAAAGTCTTCTTTCTTATCAATTACCTGGTTAGCACTGGTCTCATCATCGTTCTTCGACAATTTATGCTCTCCAATCACCACATTGAAATAATCATCCATTTCTCTGAAAGTATGCTTCAGCCTATAAGTCAAACCAGTAATCACGTCTATCCAACCTAAACAAGGAAACCAGTCTCCAAAACTAAAGCATGTGAATTGAGTCCCAACTTTTTTGGACAACTCTCCAAATCCAATCTTGCCATCCTCTCCTTCACACTTGCGACCCAGAACACACCTTGCAATTATATTATTTGTGACTTCAAGAAGCAACTGTGATAGGTTAACTGAAGAACGATTTCCACTCAAAACACGTAGCTTGTTCACAAGTATGTCAACTTCCTCCTTCCTTACGGACTGGAAAGATTGAACTCTCAAGATACTGAGAAGCTCAACAACACAAATCTTCCTGGTCTGTCTCCAGTACTCGCCATAGGGAGCAAAAGCAACGTCTATGAAGCCGTTGAGAAAGATGTGGGCAGCAGTAGATCTTGAACGATTTGAGAAGATAATATCACGGGTCTTCATAACTTCCCTCGCCGCATCTGCCGACGAGATAACCAGAGTTGGGACTTGGCCCAAGTGCAACAGCATAACAGGGCCATACTTGGCGGAGAGAGCCTGGAGAGACCGATGTGGGAGTTTCCCAAGCTGATGCAGGTTCCCAATTATGGCGACGGCTGGTGGGGATGGAGGCCGATTGTTGCTAGTTGTCTTCTTGCCGGCTCCATTATTGAAAGATCTGATGAGAACGAAAAGTGATACTGAGAAGAGAAGGAAGCAGAGGAAAAGATAAACCGGCACGAAGGTTAGTTGTTGAGATACTTGAAGCTTCAACGGCAGAATCATTTTTGCTCCTGGGCTCTTCAATTATTAGCTAGCTGCCTAGCTGATTGGAAATCGCGTACCACTTGAACAGATGACTGTATTAATTTTATATACAGATTCGAGGCCTCTGGAAGTGGAACCAACAATTTCTTCATACATATAAATGTAAGAGAAGAAGTTAAATTTAACAATTTTTAACTTGATAAAAGTTGTCTCTAATATTAAGTGACCGTTTGTATAAGCTCTTCGAATGTTAATAATCACTTTTCTCTATCACAATTTTTTTTTTAAATAAGTGTATGATTGTAAAATAAAAATGTACTTTTTTTAATAGATATAATTTTTTTTTGTAGTTAAAATATATTTTTTAAAAAACTCTAACTTATTTTTCAAAAAAAAGTTTAGAGCTTCTAAAAAAACATTTTTTATGTAAATTTTTTAAATTAATTAATGAACTTATTTTTTAGTTTCTTTTATCCTTATTTTTTACACATAATTCTCACAATATTCACAAACTTATTTTCAAGTCTATTTTGGAATTTATATAATATTATTTGACTTTTTATATATTTTTTAATATTTATTTTTTATATTAGTTTTACTTATGTTATAATCCATATAAAAGATTTGGTTAAATATATTTTCATTTATCTTTCATATAGTTTAAAATTATATAATAATTAATATTGTACTTTGCATATTATATAATATACTTTAAACAATATTTATATGCATAAATAATTTTTATTACAAAATAAAATATAGTTTGAAAAAAAATTATTTTTATGTTGTCAAATAGTCTGTTGTATAAAGCTATTTCAAAAAAGCTCTTTTTTAAATGACAGCCAAACAATCAACTAATTTTTTAGAAAAGTTCTTCTCAGAAAAATTGACTGAAAAAGGTTCTGCCGCTAAAAAATATATATATATATATAACCTCAACCAAACAAAGGAAATTCCAGCTCAATCCTGAGTAAGGTTACGAAAGTGACTAGTCCACAGATAGTAACATTTGTATGCATTTCAATTTTGGTGCAAAAGGAACATCAATTCTATCTTGAGGTAGGCGTGGCCGTTGCTAGGAAGAGAAGTCAATATGGAGGAGGCTTGTCTTTTTATTTAATCTAAATCATAAGATATTTTCTAAAACAAGACTGATTACAAAAAAATTATTCTGTTGCCCAAAAATTCATCGTCTTAGGTACCTAGTTTTACATTGATTAACAGCGCATGTCGCTAACGTTTTCAGTATTTTAGGGATGACTATATATGAAAATATTTTATGATAGGTTGAACTTTTAGGAAAGAACAGTTCACTTTATTTACTATTTAGAGGTGTGAGGTCAATCTTCGATAACTCTATAAGCTATCCATGGAATTTGACACTTTGGATGCCACTAAATGGTAAATACGATCAAAGATCTATCTTTTGAGCGGAGGAATATCATAATTTAGAATTATCCTGCTAATATTATCCATTCTCACAAAATTTTTAACTCCTATCACTATAAGACCAACGTTGTTTAACGACAGAAAAATCCGACATAATACGTTTGTATTCCGTCAGTAATATTAATTAGCGATGGAAACAATCGACGAATAAAGGCGTCGTTAAAATAACCATAGGTAAATTTACTGACGATTGCCTATAACCATCGGTAAATTTATCAATAGATTTGTAGTACGTCGTTAGCAAAATTACCTACCAACATAAGTATTCTATCGTAATATTCACTGACGGTTACATAATGTCGTGAATGATATTCCAACAGTTATGGTTGACTATCGGTAAACCGTAGTTTGAATAATTCTGAGGGTTTGTTACATTATTGACGTAATGAGGAGTAACAGTCAATAAATATATTAGATTTTACCGATGGTTTATATTTTCCATTGGTAAATATAATGGATTTTACTAACGTAATTTTGTTTTTCTGTCAGTAAAGTAAATTAATTTTTTTTAAATCCCTATATTAAATTTTATTTCATGATCTTATGATTATTGCATAATTTCAACAGTTATGAATTATTTGTACATAATATTTTGATTTGTTTAAACAAAAAGCTGATTGATGATATAAAGTTAAAATTATCTTGATTGGTAATGAAAACATTATAATGTATCTAATAAGTGTTTGTAATTCTAAGCAAATAAGTATAACAATCCTAATGTCCTAGTAATCGTGGGTGCTCTGAGGTGCTACTACCCCCTCACCTTTAACTTATTGACCTCGTGTCTCAGCTGAGCTATGTAGTTGATCAATGTGTCCACTGTGATCTGAAGCTGATTAACTTGATCGATTTGTGATCATTTACTAGATGCTGTTGTTACTGAATGTGGAGGATTGTGAATAACATATGTTCGCAAATAATACTAGCCTGAAGATCCTTCCACGATAGTCCTTATCACTCACTACATCAAGATACGTCTGACTCTCATCAACAACTTGGTCGTGCTAAGATTGTCGCTGATTGCTTTCTTATATTTAGTCCTATTAGGAAGCAATGTTTATATTAATAAGTGATAATTATTAAGAAATAATAATAAAGCATTAATTTCACATACATTCAGTTCTTTACATCGGTTGTCGACGAATATTATACCATAATGCTTCTTCATGTGAGTGTGCAAAAATACCTGAGTAGGTGTAGGCCCTCATACCCATAGACTTTTCTTGCATATTTAACCTAAAATGTTAGATGTGAGCTAGATTTTATATTAAAAAAATTCGGTAGAGTTTCCTCTATTTTTATGATATTTACCCCCCGTTGAACAAATAAAATAACTCAACACAATCATATATGGCACCAGAGATTTATCCCATTATCATTATCTATAGTACACATATTTTCATTTCAATATTCAAAATTTAAATTGAAATATAGCAAAGTAAAACAATTGCAATATAAGTGTCAAGTTTAGATACTTACAAGTCTCTCTCCAAGCTCATGGTGGGTAATTGAACCTCTCGTATGTATAGGAAGACTCTCTCCTCTTGGGCCTCCACGTCTGTTGGTGGAGTTATGCCCTGAGATGGGTATTGCCTCAGGTGATGTCCAATACTCTTGCCAACAACTCAATATTTGCTCTGAAATATAAGGCATTCGTACAATAGTCTTGTGTATCGCACCAATAAAGTTGCGATAACGTGTACGAGCTAGCCTCTCCTGTACTTTACGTATGATCGTGTCAAAACCAAAATCTTAGAAAAATTCTTTTTGAAATAAAAAGGAAAAAATTTGATCGTATCATGTAATAATATTTATCTAATTAATGTATACAAATAAATTTAAAAAGAAAATAAATTTTTATTGTACCTCAAACTCTTGAAAGTAAAATGCCTTTGTGCCCTGAGAGATATTCTTCTATATATAACCCTCAGGATCAATCCTCTCCTTAAATTTAGATCTCATATTTCTGGAACATAGTTCAAACGAAATCAACCTCATATAAAAACAAGTAATTTTATACCATTTGTAAAACTGAAAAACGTATAACTTAATTAAAAACATATAGTATTTAATGCGATTTCACTTATAGATTATTGAAAATTGTTACGTATTTTCTTCCATCAGGTCCCTTACCTCCAGGTTAGCGGTCTTCTCCTTTATTCGATAAAGGGGTAGTGGATGTTGTATAAGTTAGGGATGGTATAGCATGACAAGTAGCAGGTGATGTTTCATATGCAACTGTAGGCTTTGGAGGGGGAGGAGGTGATTCAGTTACAGTTGCAGACTGTGATGGCCCACCTTCACAGTAAGTACCTTCGAATATGACTCTAAACCTGGGTCACATTACATCACATTGTCTTTTTGGTGCCATATTTCTACCTGGAATTCATTATTTATTGAATTTTCTAGAAATATAAGAATTTGATTTCAACATTTTACACAATATATGGAAAAGGAAATAAGGGGTTTTGTTGAATATCATATTCAAGTGCAAAGTTAGAAATGGAAGGTTAACAATTGTTAAAGTCATAGAACAAGAACAATAACAGCTCACTTAATAAGATGCAGGTTGACCCCTAACTAGTAAGGACGTTGTTTCACAAATTCTTACAGATATAACAATAAATTAACTTTAAAGCTGAATCTAGCATATTGCATCGATCAATCATAATGATATAATTATTTTCTTAGATTCTATATGACATAAGAGTCAGTAAAGGTAAATGAGTCCCTGATGTCTGGATTTCCAAGAAGGGTACTAGCATGTTCAAACGCACCGATTGAAATAGTGATACTTCTTCCCTCTGGTGTAGGGTTTTTGACTCCTTTTTGCAACATCGTTTCTGTTATAGCTAAACTTGTAAAGGATACAGTGAATGAGTTGCCAGATTTAGTATGGAAGACTAACTCTCCAGATGAACTACTAGTATGAAGCGGTTTACCTAAAACACAATCAGTATAGAACTTAGATAGTATCATATTAGAAAACCATTAAACGAACCAAAACTGAATATTAATGCATACATGAATATCCAAACGAGGTTTGTGGAATTGATGAATTTTCCAAAAGAACCGATCTCCCTAATCCTTTATAGACTGTTGTGACATCGCTCCTGCCTCTATCAGCATACATGTCATCTTCGAGATTCAAGAAAGCTCAAAACAACATGTAGTATATACCATCAAATGTGAATATATATAATAGTTTCATAAAAGGAAATGAGATGTACATAATAACGAAAGTGACGTTGTCCAGATGATACTAAACACCTTGAAGTAGAAGATCGACCATGGAAGGCAAATGATCAGTAGTGTATGAAGTGGAGATTTTTCCTCCATTTTTTCCTATGGTTGGGACAATTTTGCCACATTCCTCCCAACGAAATAAATTACTTCCATCTGGAACCAATCGCTATGTTGACATTTCTTGAATAAGATTTTGAATTAAATACTTTACATAATATACTAAAAAGGAAATCATTGATTTTCTGAATAAAATATTCAATTACAAACACAAATTAATCGCTATCATAACTTAATTGTAAATTACAATCATCTTCTTTTTCGAAAGAATAAGAATCAAACTCTAGCTCCTCTTCAAATCTCTGACCCTCGTTATCCTCTCCAGATGAAATTTCAACATATTGTTAGATGGATCGCTCAAAGGTTCATTATCATCATATGTGACAGATGCATTTATAAAATAAACATCTTACTGAAACACTTCCCTTTCAATTCTCTGCTCTCTTTTTCCATGTGATTCAAAAACACCTCTGGGTTTAACTCTGCAAACCGTCAACCAATTTGACTTATCTCATCCTAAGCTTGGAAAAGAGATATAACACACCTGTTTTGTAACATCTTGTTACCTACTGGGAGGTTAGAATAGTAAATAAGAGTGATCAGTGAGAGCTTAGAAATGCATTTTCATGCTCATGCATAATATGACATACACATAAACGTGAATAGTAAAAAATTTCACATTAAAATAATTGCACATGCATTCATGAATAATTTCGGGTATAATTGGATTGAGTTGTGATTTTTGGAAATTTTGTATATTGGAAAATTTATTGATTAGTAGATTTGTAATTTTTTGAATTTTGGTGAATCTGGGAAAATTTTTCCAAAATATTGAGTATTATTGGACTAGGAAAAATGCCATTTGGCAAGTAAATTGATGAATGGAAATAGAAATAAAAGTTTAATAATATTGAAGAAATTTCATTGATAACTTTAGAATTTTTGAGAAATGTCATTAGAAATGTCATTGAACTAGTTAAGTGAGAACCTAGTTAAAGCTTTAGGAATTGGGCAAATGGGCAAGTGATAAGTGTCACTTGCCAAGCCAAGTTTTAAAGCTACGTTTCTTTTAAGAAGGACAAAGACACTATTTGTCTTGTCTAAAAATATCTTCTTCGTAACCATCTTCTTCAAGTCTCCTTCTAATACACATAGTTTTTCATCAAACACCTTTCGAGAGACTTCTTTGCTCTTCCGTATCCCACACCACTTCCACACTACTATCTATTTCTTCTGCCTAAGAAAAACCAAAGTTGGTCAATTTATACAGTGGTGTACGTGAATTGCATGGAGTTAGGGCTTTGGAATAGTTGAAGATCTTGGAACTTTTAACAAGTATTGGATAAATCCTTTAGAGTTATGGATTTATGAAATAAATTTGATGAAAATACTGTCATTTGCATGAACATGGCATTTACGTACATCTTCATAAACACTGTGTAAATAAGATGAGAGATATAAATATAGTGTTATTTAGCATTTGATAGATTGTTAGTGATCAGGTGATGTATAAATGATTTTTTGGAGTTAGATAGAGAAATACGATGGTGTATGAGGTTAGTGTAGAGGATTATTTATGAAAAGGGTGATATGCTCCGTTTCTTCACTATGCATGTATATATATATATATATGTATGTATGTATGTATACATATGTATGTATGTATGTATGTATGTATGTATGTATGTATATATGTATATAAATACATATATATATGTATGTATGTGTATACGTGAGTAGATGGAAGCTTTAGAGATGATTAAAAAAATAATATGTGAGTTGAAGAGTAGTTGTAAAATGATGGTCTGAAATGGGAACGAATGTATAAATAAGAGTTGGAAAGAAGATAGACAATATGGACAATAGTTGAAAATGCAAAAAATGATGGCAGTACTTAAATAGGATGAACCATCGATTTTTGGCTTTTGATGATTCTTGACTAAATCTGCATATTTAAAGGTAGTGTGAAATAGTGGTAAATAAGTTTAATGAAATGTATAAAAGTTTGAAGTGTTGGATTTTAGAAAATAGAAGTCTAGAATTTTTGGACATCAGAGTTAAAAGTTATGGTCCTTAAGTGAAGTTGCTAATGAGTACAGGACGGATCATCTGGTGAAGACGCTTCGTCTTGTGAAGGTGTTTCGTATTGTGATAACGTGTTGTCTTGTGAAGGCACTTCGTCTTATGAAACCACTTCGTCTTATAAAGACATATCGTCTGATGACGTCATATCGTCTGCTAGTGACGTCATTTCGTCTGGTGCACTATTCATCTGATCCTACGGTCTAATCCCATTTTTAACTCTTTAGATGATAGAATTTGCCTTCGAGTTCTCATAAAAGTTTTATACTTGGAAGTCATCTTCGAAACGAGTTAAAGAAAACTTTAATCTGAATCTCTAGTAAATGTTATACTAATTGTTCCGAGATAGGTACAACGTGATTGAGGACATGAGCATGGCTGATTCTTTTGGCCATAACTTCATAACCCGACCACTAAATGAAGTGATTCATGGACCAATATATTCCTAACACATTTTTCTATCTCTACACAAAATTGGTAGCATTCTGAATCGAATTGAAAAAAAAGGTTGATCAAATGAAAATGTGGAATCTGTTGGAACAGTGAAATAGGATTATCTTACTAAACACACTTCAGTAGTTTGAATATATATGGATATATAGGATTCCAAATGAGATGATTTTTGATTTGGAGTAAACTAGAGAAATAGGGATACAAATCATAAGAAAAATTCGAATTGTGATTCTATCTCTAAGATGTTCAATTTCTGGCTGAAATTTGTGCATAGCCTATTGTTTTGGATCAGAGCAGTCTAAAAATGTTTGAGGCATATCTTCCAAATTACTAAACCAAATTGAATGATTTTGGTGTCAATAGAAACATAAGACATA
>JANSVA010000002.1:15243751-15256070 GCA_025504915.1 Erythroxylum reticulatum | reverse complement strand
AATAAGAATAATAGTTAGTAGAAAATTAATAATAATAATAATAATAAACAATAATAAGAATAATAAAACTAATAAGAATAAGGAATTCAATAATAATAACAAGAAAATTAATAATAACAAGGAATCTAATAATAATAATGATGACGATGACGATGATGAGAAATAAATAAATATAATTAATAAAAATATAATAATAATAATAATAATAACAATAATAATTGTTATTATTATTATTATTGTTATTGTTATTATTATTATTATTATTATTATTATAAACGATGATAATGAAGAAGAAGATGAAGATGATAATGATGATAAGAATATCTTAGTCTTTTTATTAATTATTCTTTTATTATTCTAAGTTCATATTTTCAAACCAAACATTTACATAAAAAATTTTTAGTAGTAAATTAAACAAAGCAATATCTATTATATTATTTTTTTATTTTTTTATTCTTAAAAATAACTATTTTATTTTTTAACTATTTTAGTCGTTAAACCAAACAGGCTTATTTACCATTGAATTTGGAACGTGTGCCCTCGTTTACATAAACACGATGCTATATTTCTCTTTTAAGAGAAGACAGGAAATGGGCGACAAGTTAAAGAGTGAAGGAGTATAGTACGAGGCTTGTCCTTTGGGCGGTGAAATACATCAATCAGTTGTCAGAATCAATACTTAAGTTATTGAGTCTAGTGGCTCTGAGGTTAAATGCATCTTTTTGTAGTATGATTTAGGCTCCTACGAAAGCTTTGAACTTTTAAACGAAGTCGTTTTTTTGGCGTTAGTGCTTAATCAAGCTAAATCGCTAATACGATCATTGCAATACTGTACTATCAATGTTGATCAAGTCGAAGAAGCAGCTGTCAAGTGTAAATCTAATGCCCTCAAATCATTGTCGTGATCATCAACACTCAATTGAATCTCATACTACTGCAGAATTTAAGAAAATTTCAGCATTACCTTTATCTAAGTAAAGATACTATTTCCAATAAACTCACTTATAAATATGACATGAAGATAATTATATAAATAATAAAAAAGATGAAATAAATAAAAATAAAAAATTTTGAATAAAAAATTAAAATTAAATAAACAGCTTAAAAAATGAATATCTAATGCTCTTAAATCATCGTCATCATTATCAACACCTATAAAGTGCGGAGTCTGAAAATGTTTGATAGTACGCAATCTTATACTTACGTCGTTAAGAGATTGTTTTCTATAGATCCATATGTAATGTATCTTGAAGAACTTACAATAAATATGGATGTGTATACATATAAGAGAAATAAGTTAAAATAAATCAAATAAACATAAAAGGTATGAAAAACAACTAAGTAAAAAAAACAACACAATTAAATAAGTACTAAAGAGAAACACGAACAAGAGTGATAAATATAACACAAAGTAATTAACGTACTTACAAAAAATATCTAAAAATAACAATAAACATTAAGTAAAATGCATACCAAAAGAGACCCGTATTAATCACGAGAGACTCGTATATGAAAAACTCGGGTTTATTTAATTATCTTGTCAATTTGAAAATTTGAAGTGTCTGAATATGAAAATAAAAAATGAAATTGTGATTAGGCATTCATGTTGTACCCATTTTGACTTCAATACTTTACGTAGTTTTAGAAACACAAACCATGTGTGTGTAAGGGATGCAGGTGTGTAGGTTGAGTAGTTTATGAAAACCTCAGATGCAATATACAAGTGCAAGATGTTTATGTTCATTGAATTGTAATTGATGTAGAAATAAAAAAATTGGATAATTGAAGTAAAGAAGAACGGGTGGTTAATGGGAAATGGAGTTGTGAAATTGGAAAATTATATAGAATAGGGGACTCCCATTTAATTGCTTTGTGTTCAATAGATTAACTAAGCAAAATGCAAGTGTATGAATAATTAATGTCCGGCAGCATTTAATGCATCGTCAAGTCATGAATGTAACCTAGCTAAATGCCTACCAATAAGCTCTTATCTATAATGTTGGTTCCAATAATAATATTAATTGTTCAGAAGCACATATACTGCATTCTCATTATCATTTTGTTAACTAAGCAAAACTCAAGAAACTAAGAATGGATATTCACACTATTCATATGCTTAATTGAATATAACTTTAGTGATGGTATAGATACATACATAAATGCGTGTATCAAAAAGGAAAGAGTGGAATTCCGTCAAATTGAGGGTTGGAATTAGTAGAAAGACGTGGTGGGCACGTGATATCTTTTGAGTGTGGAGAGGGGGCCATTATAGCCTTCCGATCTAATCAAACTTCAAGATGAAATTGCAAGGCGAGGCACATGATTTATAATGATCAAACGGTTGGTATAGCCCATTCATCACGAGTAATTAATTAGATGCCACTTTAGTGGGACCTCAATAACAATATTATTAATTTCTTTCGTTCAGAGATGTATACTTCTCTAATCAAAAAGTTAGGCTTCCAATCAAAGCCTGTCACTCACTCACTTTTTTCTCTTGCAAGCTATAATGATAGGATATTGGGAAGAGGAGGGGAGGGAAAGGGTCTTTAATTAATTAGTTATTAAAAATATTACCAAAATAATAACTAATAACTCTTCAGTATCATTAACTGAAGTTTATTAAACTGAAAATTTTGAAATAACTATTAATTATCCATCTTAAAAAGGTTAACAAAGCTTTGGTCAAAACACAGTTGACATAATTGCCCTTAATTACCGTTGAAGCATTTTAGTCATAAGTCATCATCAGATTTGAAGCTATTATTTATCCTTCTAATGTGAAAAAAGAATTAAGGTCTCTGCCAGCCTATAATGCACGATGTTTTGAATAAGCATGCATACTATGAATTAAATTCAACATAAATGCCTCAACAGAACTTGGCCTAACAAGGATCCGTACACTCTGAGGTGCTATTAATTACTCTGTTTCCTAGGATGGATGCCTTAATTTGCAACATTTATGTTTATGGATGTGCTAATCCCATTATACGAGTAAGGCTGTAGGTATTCTTCGTGTTAAGGTCAGGTTCTTACAGGACAAACTAGTTTGATGGCTTAAAAAGAAAACATAAATACTAGAGTTTTATACGTTTAAGAACAATAATGTGAATTTGTTTTCTTTGAGGTTGAGGTCAGAATTAGTTGAAAGGAAAAGGACAACTTGGCAAGCAAAGTCTGGTGGGCAAAGCTAGATTTGGAGTTTGGGAGTTCCCTCCAACGGAGTTGACTGTCTCTCCACTTTCTCTGCTCACTTTTGCTAGGTTGAGCTTTCATTATGTACTAAACTTTGTTGTTTCCTATTACCTACCTAGATTTAAATGCCCACTTCTGTTCATTTCATGTTTGCTTTTCCTTTACTGCTCTCTCTCTCTCTCTCTCTCTCTCTGTGTTTTCCTCCATTGCAAACCAAGCTTCCTTTCCAACTTTCAAAGAGGTCCCTCTTTCTCCTTTCCTTTCCACACACATACAATACCTACCTACTATTGCAACCCATGTTTGCTTTCTGTTTCCCCCAAAATCACCCTTCTCTCTCTATCTCTCACTTGCTCTGTAGCTCTCATAGCACATTTGGCTTGAAAGATTAGATTTTGTCTGGCTTTTCTTTGGCATTTCCTTTTATCCTTCACTGTTCATCTTTTGGCCCACTGAAGTCTATAACTTGTGCTTGTAAACTACTCCTCTGTGAAACCGTGCCTTTTGGGGTGTGTGTGTGTCCCTGGTTTTTGGTGGGTTTGTGTTATTTCAGGGCTACGCTGGCTTATCTATGCTCATAGACTCTTTCTTGCTTCAAGAAAGAGGAAGCCCTTTCTTTGCTCTTGTGGGTTCTCAAGGTAGAAGATCAAGGGGGCTAAGCTTAGACCCTCAGATCATCGTAAAGGTAAACGCTTTCCTTCTTATTTCCTTTTTCTTTTCGTTTTTATCTTCTTCTTTTTTTTTTTTTTGACTTCATGGATTTTAAGTTTTCACGTCTCTCTATCTACCTCTTACTTGGATCATAAGTGATGCTTTGTTTTAAAACTTTTCCTGAGAACTTATTCCCTTTCCTCGTATTTAATGGGATTCGTGGTTTGAACAGTTGCCACCCACGGTGTATTCGTTTTCTAGTTTAACTCTATATTTAGTCTTGATGTTTCGGATTAAAGAACTAATCGTGTAAATGAGTCTGAGTCACTATTAATCAGCTAAGCATGGCAATTTATCTGTTCGGAAAACAAAGAGGGGTACTTTTCTGCTCTATGTTAGATGCCGACCCTAGCTACATGGAACAATTCAATTGAACATCTTTTAACGTCATCTGGTCTTCGCACATTTTCTTTCCTTTTCTGGCCAGCCACTTCTAAAGTTTCTTTAGCTAAGCTAAGCATGTAGTTTTATGTATTTGAAATTAATGAGTGTTGTTTTCCCATTGAAAATCGAGTAATAAATTAGAAAGAAAAATCCTTTAATTGATTGGTTTATGGGGTATCATCAATAATTAATGTATTAAAGCAGTAACATTTGTTGGGACCTAGAAATTTTCATTACATTTAATATCAGTTTTGGCTCTTGTAGTGTTCAGAGAAGATTTCTGTATTCAGGTGGGTGTCATCCTTTTGGTGCTTGGAGTCAAAATATCCTCTTAAGATATTAGTTTTTGGAGGATAAGAGATGTCTACTGATAGTCTGAATGCTGAATTGTCAAAGAAGACATCCCTTTTGGGTTTGAAACTCTGGGTTCTGATCGGAATTTCTGTGGGAGCGTTTATAGTTTTGATTCTTTGTGTTCTATCCGTCTGGGTTACATTTAGGAGGAAAGCTAGAAAACCTGCAGACAAGTTTGCCCTTTCCCAAATACCAAACATATCGAAAGATATTAGAGTCGACAAGGTTGGAGTTCAAAATTTCAATGATCAACCAGAAAATTTATTTCTGAATGTTCGTGATGAATCAAGTGATAAAAACTCAGAGAAGATGCTAGTGCATTTGGGAATGAGCAAATCAAGTGATCCTGATAACATCAGCCAATGTAGCTCTATTTTTCATCACGAAAGAGCATGCAGTTCACAGTCAGGGGAAGAAGGAAGCTCTGGGACTGCACGAAAGCAGTCTTCGCTTTCATACACAGGGATGGTGACAGCCTCCCCTTTAATTGGCTTGCCAGAGTTTTCGCACCTTGGATGGGGCCACTGGTTCACTCTCAGGGATCTTGACTTTGCAACAAATCATTTTGCAACAGAGAATGTACTTGGTGAGGGTGGTTATGGGGTTGTGTACAAGGGTAAACTAATTAATGGAACTGAGGTTGCTGTGAAGAAGCTTCTTAACAATCTGTAAGCTTACAGTGAAATTGATATCCATTTTGATGCTGTGGCAATACCTATATAATAGTTCATCACGGTTCAATTTTTCAGGGGGCAGGCCGAGAAGGAATTCAGAGTTGAAGTGGAGGCAATTGGTCACGTTCGGCACAAGAATCTTGTGCGGCTCCTTGGTTATTGTATTGAAGGAGTTCATAGGTATAATTAATTTGCGTGCATCGGTTTATTATTTTCATGCTATGTTCTCTGATGTTTGCTGATATCCTGCTATTTGCAGAACTTCTAATTATGTATACATTATTTCTTACAACACCAAATCTTTGTATCCCATGGTACAACTGTATTTGTCATTTGGAAGCACACATTTTCACTTAAATTTTTGTGGTGCAGGATGCTGGTGTACGAATATGTAAATAATGGAAACTTAGAACAATGGCTTCATGGGGCAATGGGGCATTGTGGTAACTTTACTTGGGAGGCTCGCATGAAGGTTCTTCTTGGCACTGCTAGGGCGTAAGCTCACACCTGTTTTGACTTGGCTTTATGCACTATAAAGACCCCAGCGTTTACTATTGTATTGAATTTCAAGTTTGATTGCATGTTGAGCAACTTTTTATGTTTGGGGCCACTTTTGATCCATTTATTGTTCGCCATGACATATGAAAACTCAACTAAGCCATAGCAGTGAACCTGTTCAGGCTGGCTGCTGGCATTTTTATAAGCTTCAACATATCATGCTCTGCATTTTCCTTTGCTTTCTGGATCTATGTTCTTCTCCAAACTTGCTCAGGATTATATTTGATGCTAGATATTGAATTGGAATTTTATTTTCTTGTTCTTCCTTAAATTTGATTGTAGGCTTGCTTATCTGCATGAAGCAATTGAACCAAAGGTTGTTCACCGAGACATTAAATCAAGCAATATCCTGATAGATGGTGAATTTAATGCAAAGGTTTCTGATTTTGGGCTGGCCAAGCTTCTTGGTACAGGGGAGAGTCACATCACAACTAGAGTTATGGGTACATTTGGGTAGGCTTCGATTTTCATTTCCCTTTACTAATGCTTTTTGAATCTATACAAGTGTCTACTTAGACAAGTTTCTGTTTTGCTAAACAGGTATGTAGCGCCAGAATATGCCAATACTGGCTTGTTAAATGAGAAGAGTGATATTTACAGCTTTGGTGTCCTGCTGCTTGAAGCTGTAACTGGAAGGGATCCTGTGGACTATGGCCGGCCTGCTAATGAGGTATGGCATATATAGTTTGTTATAAGGATTTGAACATGGAGTGGTTTCTATCCCTAATCTAGAAATCCTTTCCTTACTCTTGTTCTCTCACATCCAGCTTTTAGATAGATTTGTAAGAATATTTCCTGAGCACGCTGTATTTACATGGCAGGTCAATCTTGTTGAATGGTTAAAGATGATGGTGGGGATGAGAAGAGCAGAGGAAGTTGTGGATCCAAATCTTGAAGTGAAACCAGCAACTCGTGCTTTAAAACGTGCTCTATTGGTTGCACTCAAGTGTGTGGATCCTGATGCTGAGAAGAGGCCTAAAATGAGTCAGGTTGTACGTATGCTTGAGGCTGATGAATACCCATTTCGTGAGGTCTGGTCATTACATCTTGATTTTATTGCCTTTTGACATGTTAAGTGGCTGTTTCCTTCTAACAATGGTCATACTTGCACGAAGTTAGTATTTCTTGGACTGAGTAATATTTTGGGTGATCATATCATATTTAACAGAGTTATGCTAGGTTACAGATTTAGATCTGGCGTGTACACAATGAGAGCTATTAGGAAATTTCCATTTTCGAATTTCTATCTAGTCATTTAATTGGTTTATAACTATATGCATAGGATCCACGTTGCTCTGTACATTGTGGCTGCAGGCCTGTGACAAGATCTTCAAAATAGTGTTTGTCTTCACCTTCTAAGAGACTTTTTCCTCTTTTTTTTTTTTGGCTGTTTGTTGTTTTGAGATCTGATAAGCTTCACATTCTGGTGCAACTGTAATGCTTCCATCCTAAAAAGCTGCACTTTTCTTACTTAATTTTGTGTCAAAAGCTTTATGAACTTCTTGTTTCTTTTCTATTAAAGCATTCTCTCCCCTAAACCTACGCTTGAATTTCTGCTCAAAACAGTCAAAAATAAAACAAGAGGTGCAGATTGCTGAATCATATTAGTTTACATTAGAAATTTTATGTATGTTTCAGGATCGTAGGAACAGAAAGAGTCGTACAGCAAGCATGGAAATCGAATCGATGAAGGAGTCTACAGAAATGGAGAATAATGTGGCGGATATGAAGAGCAATGTATCTGAGACAACTCATGGACAGGACTAACAAATACGAGTCAGTAGAAAAATTTGGTTTCTGACCGGTGATTCGATACCCGCATTAACTCGTGGTCTCGTGCACCTAGAAGATAAGTGAATCAAAGGTATCTTATATATTGGACTGCAAGTCTTGGCGTAGCTCGGTGTTGATACTGCCTTTTTGGAGGGATCCATGAATGCTTCCGAAGGAGTGCCCAAAATTTCCGAAAATGGGAGAAAAATGAGGTTCTTAATGTACAGTTGTTTTGTTGAGCTTTAATGTACTCCCATAATCATTCTTGGAATGGTGAATTTATTTATTTTGACTCCTCAAAATGATCTTCCCGTCTTAAATTTAAAGCAGTTTTTGATTTTCTTTTATATCACACTCTCTCCATTTGATTGATTGAATGCTTGATCTTCATCTGCTTTTTTGTCGCAGGCGTTGATGATTTTCCTTTTATATTAGATTGAATGCCCATATTTTATCATTTCCTTCACCTTGCATGCATTTGCATAGTAACATTCTCGTCTATGAGTACTACCATGAAAAGTTACCATTGAATGCGTTTAACCGGCCAAACGAGCTAGAATACCTGTTCAGCATGATGGCGTCCAAAGATGAGGTGTTCTGCTTAATCAGAAGATATTAGTGTAATATTAGCCCGAGGCAAGATGAAAGCATCCAAACTCTGTGCTTGCTAATTAATAAGAAGGGCGTTTTCTTTGTTAATCTGCTTGTGAGGCAATATCCAACCCTGTCTGTTTATATTTGTCATTCTGGATTGACCAGCAAAAAATGAAGATCACAGCTTAAAAGCAGACCATTCCTTCCGGCAGGCAGCAGCAGCTAATGTTGAGCAACCCAGTCAAAGTTTTCAATCAATTATATAGGGGTATGGACTATTCTTGTCACCATAGGAAGAAGATTCAGTACCTTGAAATGCAGATTGATTCCACTTTTTCACATTATAGCAATAAGAAAATATTGTGTTCATATCGGTTGGTGTCAGCGAAAAGTTGTTTCTTTTGGCTCCACTCATGCATTTCTCTTACCGTTTCCACTTTGGGACAAGTTGGCCACAAAGTTTGAACTAGAAGCGGCTCCATGCTTTTGACATTTTGTTCCACTACGTACATGTACATGCCGTAAATTAGCATCCACTTATTGCTGTGCTCTTCACCGGCTGTAATTTATCTATCTTTCCGTTCTTTTGTCGGTATTGAAACAGCATCAAGCATCACGCCTTTATTTCACTGTTTACAAGTTTCACGCTGGCCACTTGTGTTCCTGTGTTCCACAGCAGCGTAGGCCATTTGTCCAAGTTGTATGTTTCATTCACTTAAGTGAGATGTGGTTTCACGTGGGGACCTGAAGTTTCGGGTAGAATAATATGCAATCTCTCTCATCAAATGGTGGTTGTTACAAATAACTGATTAAGCAGTTTATTTATGCGAGTTATGCAACATTTTAACCGCATAAAATAGTATTTATAATTTGACTATGATTCATGAGGAATTGGAGATGTCAGACTAGTAAATATTTTAAACATCATCTTTCAAAAAAAGGTATTTTAAACATTGAACATCCATGTAAAAAGTAATAATACAATGATACTGACTTGTTAATCTACACAAAAGCTTTATATTAATTGAGTTTAGGACAAGTTTGCGTTCAAGTGTTATTATCTTTCTGAATTCTAGGCAAAACTATTAGACGTAGATGAAGAATAAACTTTCATTTAACCTTTTGGTTTAATAGATTCATCATTTTCAAAGAGAGAACTAAAGCATGGATCAGTAAATTAGTATTACGCAGAGGCTAAATCATAGGTATTCTGACGTGCTACATGCAATATATATGTTTGTCAAAAATATAGGTATCTCAGATCCTCGTCTGCCCTTGATTTTGGTTGGCATGTTACAATATTTAATATGACCTACTAATGTTTGAGTAATGATCATATTTATTATTAGGAATGTGCGACAAAGTTTATATTGAAGTTATATATATATTTATAAATATATACAAATGTAATTAATCTCACCTTTTTTTGCGGCTTTTGAAACTATTATTCCACAATATTATTTTGTGAGAGGGTAATATTGAGATACTCTAAAATTTTCTACATCTTTTTCGTGCCTAGGAACCCTTTTAGGATTATTGCACTCTCTTTTTACTATAGTCAACTTTTGACTAGCTTGTCATCACCGTGATTTTTCCTTCATACTGATGGTTTTTTTATGTGAATTTGGCGTGTCTTTGATTATTGCTTTTACTCTTTACTTCTCTTATTTTTTCAATTGAATTGATCTTGATATTTCGCCTATGTACTAAAATCCTAACAAGAGGCTCTAGAATTTTTGCTACCCATTAAAAATCCTTACAGGTGGTATCAAAGCATTCTATTCTATTGAGAATTTAAACTGTCGGTCATCACGAAGTTTGATATTGAGAAGTTTGATGGGACAATCAACTCTTCCATCTGAAGGATTAGATGAAATACGTTTTACCTATAATAGATTGAAAAGAGCTTTGGAAGGAAAATCTAAGAAACTAGGCACTATGATTGATGAACAATGGGAGAAGTTAGATGAAAAGGTGTTCTTCGCCATACAACTTTGCTTGTCCCAGGATGATCTATGTGAAGTAGTAAATGAGACAACCGTTGTAGGCTTGTGGTTAAAATTGGAGTCTTTCTATATGACCAAGAACTTTTCAAACAAGCTTTGTCTCAAGACGCCTTTATATGCAATATGTATGGCTGAAGGTACTCCTATCCAATCTCATCATAACGAGTTTAATTTTATTTTCATGGTCTTAGGAAATATTGATGTGAAAGTTGAAGACAAGTACAAAACTATTTTGTTGGCAGCCTTACTCCTTGGTTCTTATAAACACTTCAAAGAAATTATTTTGTATAGAACTCATGATACCTTATCTTTTGAAGATGCCAAATCTAACTTACTATCCAAGGAAACATTTGATCTTGAACTTTGTTTTGAGGATAAAGTTGAGTGTTTGGCTATGAGAGGGAGATCCCAAGACAAGGGTAGTAGTAGTAATCCAAAGAAATTTAGGTCCAAATCGAAAGGATGTAAATTCAACAAAAATGTAGTAATTGTAAGAAGTTTGGACATGAAATTTCTAGATGTTACAAGTTGAAAAGTAAGTAAAATAAGTAAGAGAATGAGGTGAAAAAGAAATAACCCTAAAAATCCACTGAAGCTAATGTTGCTGAGACTAATTGTAAAGGTGATGTTCTGTTATCTATTACTTCTATTGATAAGAAGAGTAAAACATAATGGATTCTTGATTTGGGATGCACTTTTTCATATGTGTCCTTATAGGGTCTAATTTGTTACTTTTGAACTTGTTAATAACGGTGATGTTTTGATAAGTAATGATGCCTAGTGCAAGGTAAGTGATATTGGTAGTATTTATATAAAGACTTATGATGTTGTTGTCAAGACTTCATCCAATGCTTGTTATGTTCCTGACTTGAAATAGAACTTGATTTCTTTAGGCACCTTTGAATTTATTGGGTACAAGTACACGACTGAAGGTGGAGTTCTTAAGGTTTTGAAAGGTTCTCCTTTTGATTTTAAAGTTAACCATTTTGGTAGTCTTCACGTCTTGCAAGGTTCAACAGTGATAGGTTTTTTTAGTTGTTTCCTCTCCTATGCCTAATTCTATTGTCACCAAATTATAACATATGCACTTGGGCCATATGAGCAAGAAAGACATGACAACTCGGAGTAAAAAAGGTCTTTTTGGAGATCAAGGCATTGATAAGTTGGAGTTTTATGAAAGTTGTGTTTTTGGGAAGCAAAAAAGAGTTATTTTCTATACTGTAACTCATTGTACCAAATATATTCTTAAGTACTTATATTATGATTTATGAGGACCTTTAAAAGTTCTTTCTTGTGGAGGAAAAAGACATTTTATGTCTATTATTGATGATTTTTCTTGTAAAGTTTAGGTTTATTTGTTGAGGCATAAAAATGAAGCCCTCTATGTATTTAAAAGGTGGAAAAATCTTGTTGAAAACTAAACAAATAAAAAGGTTAAAAAGTTTATTACAAATAATGAGTTATAGTTTTATCAGTAACAACCTCAAAAGAATGGTGTTGCAAAAATGGATGAACACAACTCTTCTAAAGAGGGCGCGTTGTATACTCTCTAATGCTAGCTTGTAGCATTGACATGATTTTTGGGTTGAGGCGGTCATTACTGCTTGTTATTTGGACAATCGATCTCTACACTATTCTTTTGACTTTAGAATCCTAGAAGAAGTGTGGTCATGTAATCCTGTTAACTATCCTGTTTTGCGAATTTTTAGATGTCTTGCATATGCACATGTTAATGATGGTAAGCTTGCATCTAAGGCTAAAAGTGCATATTTCTTGGTTATGTATCCAAGTCTAAGGTATACTATTTATGGTTCTTTGATTCTGAATCTCACAAAGTCATTCTTAATAGGGATGCTACTTTTTATGAGGATGTTTTACTTTCTCCTAAAATAGATTCTAGTATTTCTTGTTCTACTGGTATATGTGATTTGAAAGGTACTAGAAAGAAGGTGGAGTTGGAGTTGAAATCTGCTTCTCCTTTAAATGTCGATGTATGCTACTTTTTATGAGGATGTTTTACTTTCTCCTAAAATAGATTCTAGTATTTCTTGTTCTACTGGTATATGTGAT
>JANSVA010000002.1:15224765-15236013 GCA_025504915.1 Erythroxylum reticulatum | reverse complement strand
TTCCCCCCCCCCCCCCCTCTCTCTATATATTATCTATGTGTTTTTATTTGTACATGTGATTTGTGGATCATCATCATAAGCATGATGATGATCATATGCCTTGCTGATTGGACCCTTACGTCATCATCCTTTTCTCCGTTAGCTTCCGAATTTTGTGGCTTACTTCGTGTTCCAAACACATTGCTCTCTTCTTTTTTCTGGTCAAACTTCCCCTCTCTTGAAAGGACTGTCACTTTGTCCTTTCCATCCTCTTCCAATTACAAAGTGTTCAATATTTTGGATTTTTTTATTTCAAAATCTATTTTTAATTTTTAATTAAATAGTTAAAATTTTAAGAATTGAAATAACTTAATTTAGAATTATTTTTATTAACATTTTATTGATATAATTAATAAAAACGTAAAGTTTGACATTTAAAAAAGTATGTGATTTTTTCTATCTTTCTTAACAAGATTTTAAAGTCTCCTTCAACCAAAACATTAATTGTATATTTGAAATATGATTACTAATTTAATATTAAAAATTATACAGCAAAAAAGATTTCACATTACTCCTCTAATTATTAGTCTTTACAGTGACATTAATAAAATATTAATGAAAGCATTATTTTGATTTTATTTTTAAAAAAGTGGATTTCTTAATTAAAAAATTTAAAATATCAGATGTTGGATTAAAAAGTGACACATTTTAATTCTTTTTCTCAAATAAAAAATTTAAAATATACAATTGATGACTTATAATTAGATATGAATATGCTTTGTAAGTATTTGAAAAATAAATCTTGTATACAAATCAAACTAAAAATTAAAAATTAGAAATCAAATATTTATTATGAAAAATTTTTTAATATAAAATGTATTTAAAATTTAGATACGTAAAATTTCTAAAATTGTCCTTGCATGATAAACAGTCACTTGCCATTTAAAACGGTGAAGATCACTTAAGCTAGAATGATTTTGCATGAATATACACTTTGCAAGGCCGAATTGAACCTAAAAGCCTACTACTTGGATTCATTGGAAGGAAGTATGGTTTCTGAATTCAACGAACCCCTTTATGGTATTCAAAGTAAATTTCAATTACTTTGAAGGAAAATATGAGCTCTTCCAGCGGAGTAATTGGAGAAGTAATTGTCTTTGTGGTTCCATTGAAATTAATACTTCTATCAAGTAATTAACTCTTAAATTTATACCTCATAAAGTAATTACATAGACAACTTTTCTACTACGTAAATTTCCTAAAAAGAAAAAGAAAAGCCTTTCTCCGGTCCAGACCTTGTTGAAATAGTGAATTTGTTTTACGTTGGAATGACAATGAGATGATTTACAGCTTAAACTTAGATGTTTTTAATAAATTGACTCGTAAATATTGATTCAAGGTTTAAAGAGTTAGGCCTCGAGTAGATCTAAGCTTCTTCTCGAATTCAATTAAAAACTGACATTATTTTATAATTTTAATTTAAAAAAACAGACAGGAACAACTCATGGATTGACCCATTATCATCCCTTATTTTACGGTATAAGGTCTTTTTTAATTAATTATCATAATTAACCCCATATGTTCTTACATTTTCTGAATTGTTTTCAATTATCAGGTCTAAGCTATGGTCATTAGAATATAAAAGGTTAGAAATTAATTAACTGTACTCTCTCCTTTATTACTATTCTCTCTGTTTTGTTTGTATTAAGGTTGTTGCTAATGAATAATAGCATTTTTAAATTTAATTTCACATAACTGAGTAATTATAAAATCAAGATTGGAAGGGAAAAATTAAATATTCTAGTAACTGCTGACAGCTTTTGCCTGTTTTAGCTAATAAATCGGAGGGGATACTGAAGAAAGGTGTATTCCTCTGCCGACATTCAAAAGTAGACAATTTTACGTCCATTAAATTGCGGAGAAAAGCATGTACTTTATGCTTGGAAGCATGACCCAGCATTCATCCGTTCATTTTGTATGGATACTATTTATTAGATGAATGGATGGTCAGATGAGAATAGAGTAACTTAAGTTTCTTTAACATCTATATATTATAGAACAAGAATGAGAACAGGTGTTAAATTCCTTCAACATATACAATATATGTTATCTTATTTACTTTTGTCGTTTATTGTTTTTAGTTTTCAGGAGGATGCCCATTACGCTTCCAGATATATACCGAGATCGGTGCATCCGTTTTCTTTTCTGTTTCCACGGCTGCAACGTTTTCTTTTTTGTTTCCACAGGTGCAGTGAACCGCATCAGTGAAGGACATGCTTAAGAGAGAGTAATTAAACAGGAGTCTTATCTAGAAAGAATATATTTGCGTTGCGATCTTAATTAATTTCTTGATCTTATACATTTTTTTAGCCAGAGTTATCGACTTAAGACGTAATGGAACATGTCTCCATTGGGTCTAGGCCGCAAAATAAGAAAGAAACCTATCTGAACAATGATGTACTGGTAGATTTACCCTACCCTACCCTACCCTACCCTACCCTACCCTATTATAATATGAAATAAAGTCAATATACTACGTAGGGCAAGTTGAAGTATCATTTAGTGAGAACAATTTCTAATGATCAATCAATAAACATTTTTAATTTAATCTGTATAAATTAGTTTTGCGAATCTGACAAGGGCTGCGAGTA
The DNA here is from genome assembly GCA_025504915.1 of Erythroxylum reticulatum. Classification (NCBI taxonomy): domain Eukaryota; kingdom Viridiplantae; phylum Streptophyta; class Magnoliopsida; order Malpighiales; family Erythroxylaceae; genus Erythroxylum; species Erythroxylum reticulatum. The sequence goes on along the minus strand of JANSVA010000002.1, from coordinate 15,233,383 downwards.
TTCACTGTTTGCTAGTGGCTACAATTTCCTAATCACAGTTTAAAGTTTGAATATTATACAATATTATTTTGAATTCTACAATATAAAAATTATCTGAAAATTATATTAATTATATCCATTTTATGAGATAATATATTTAGAAGTAGATTTTATGATTTTTACTATTTTGTTTTATTATGTCTATATTGAGATGTAAAAACTTTAATATATTATTTAATGTAAAATATCCTATTTGATTAAATTGTTTTTACTTTTATTTACTCTTCGATTTTGTAATTTTATGAATATAGTCAAAATACATATAGACTTATGAAGCAAACTTTCGGTTGAAAGAATAAGGTACAGTTGTTTCAAATTCAACTTACCAATTCTGCAAGTGAGACAAACATTCTGTGTGAGGGTATTTATCCAATGAAAAATGATATTTATCAATGCGACTAGTGAGGGTATTTGCCCATGTCGGTCTTATTCAAATTGGTTTTAAGGTCAAATCATAATCAGCAAGCCTTATAACTTGAGAGAATTACATGAATTTATTGGACCACGTACGTTTTCTCTTTTTGTACCACAATTGCAACTAGCTAGCTGGTAATAGCAATGTAATAGGAGAACAATGATAATAATTGGAGTGAAGATGGCTTTTCTTATATGACAACTGCAAATGACAGATGCAAATATGACTTAAGTTCAATCTTGAATAGTGAGGAGGATGAGATGTAGTGAGTCGTTATGTCCACTCCAGGCTTGCTTGATAGAGAAGAAGAGATAGTGATTTTTTTTCACGCAATGTAATAAAAAGACGAAGAGATACTGATTCAGGACCATCCATTGAAGAGCTTGAGATTGTTGACTTTTGTTAGAGGTTTTATGCAGTTAATGAAAAAACAAATAGGACATATGATTTTTAGTCAAATGGGGGCAGGTTTTTTGTTAGGTTTATGTAGTACCCTTGAGACTTGGACATGGACAAAGAGACAGAATAACAATTTCTTGGTAATAAAACCTATTTCTGAATAATAATTTTACCCAATGGACACAATAGCTGTATTAAGATTATGTACTGCCAATAAGAAATTAACAATTTACAGAACCTTTTTAAACAATTTTGTTTACAAACTGAACATGCTGGTATGTGAATGATAAGTTGCTTGTGAATAAGTTTTCATTGGCATAGTAATTACGTACGCATATATACAAAAGATTGAATTTTTAATAAACTTGTTCAATTGGGATAGGCATAACCGCACAAATAATAGACTAATATTTGTCAAAGTCTAGTATTATAGTAATTTTAGTTTTTAATGTTTTTTCTACATCACAAAATCCCATCTTATGAGTCCACATCAGGCAAATTGCATGCAACTTGATTATTCATTAGTAAAGCATGTTCTTTTTTATTATATATTTTTATTAATTGGTAACTTTTACAAAATTGATTAAGTTAATTATGGAGTTAGTAATAAAAGATATTAAATAAAATTTTTGCCTCCTTATTTTTGTAGATCATAGAAATAGAATGAACAAAAGTTGAATTAGTTTTACATTATGAGTAATGTTTAAATTATATGTCAAAAAATATAAATGGTTATAATTACCACATGTCTTACATGTTTTAAGGTTTACATCAAAAGTAGAACCAAATCTACTAGATAGAGCATAAACACAGTCAAAACCAAAATTAAAGATTCGATTAAGACAAAGTGTCAAATATTTCTTTAAGATTTCTTATTGTTTTTTTTGTCGCCCCTATTCTTTTAATTGCTTCTAACCAACAAGTTTTCCTATCTTATTCTCTTAAGGTTGTATCTTTCTTTTTTTAACTTAAGGATATCTTTTTACTTGTTGCTTAACTACTAGTCCTTTTCTTCTTGACCTTCCCTAGTAACACCTCAGGATTTTTGTATTCTCCCTCTCCCCTCCCTAGCTCCCTCTCAGCTTAATTGCTCAGATGTCCTTGTTAACTCATTCTCTTTTACTCCTCTACTATCTCTGCCAACTTTATTTCTACATCTTCCTTCCAGAGTTAATAATCCCTCTCTGACCAGCTTACTCCTTTAGCAATTGGAATCATCCATCTTACTTCTTTGTTAGAGTTTCGTTTAGATAAAACTTCTTCCTCTATTATAGTTATTAGCAAACATCTCCCGCCCTCTCCACGTGCTTCCTATTCCCCTCTTAAAGACTGGAATTAAGTGGTTGGTGATAGAGAGCCTTCTATCAAGCTTAAGCTAATTTCTTTAGTAAAGAACTCTCCCTCCTTAATCATTTCTCCCCCTTTACAGGTTCTTTAGGCAGGTGTAGTGAAGTGTAATACTACAATTGTGGGTTTTTTTCGTGATAAATGTCCTAGATTTCCTTCAATAAATTCTTGGGTTGAAGCCCTGTGGAATAACCTTGATATGGAGCAAGTTAGTCATTAAGGAGGATTAATTCCTCTGCAAATTTTGGAAATGACAAGAAATGCACAGGTAATGGATTCAAGTTCATGGCATTGGAGGGGTAAGACAATGTTTCTTATGAAATGGAATCTTGTAATCTAGTTGGACAAAGTCTCTCTCAAGAATATCCCTCTATGGGTATTCTTCCATAGTATAACCCCAGAGTATTGGTCTAAATTGGAATTGCGGTATTTTGTGAGTATCATAGGGAAGCCTTTAATGCTTAATGAGCAAACTATAATTCTAAAGAAGATACGATTTGTTAAAGTTTGTATTGAAGTTGATAGAGAAGTTAAACTATTGAATACACTTAAAATTCTTAGGTTTGGTGAGGAATGTGAGCTAATCCTTACTAAAATATCTATTTCTTACTATGGGAGACCTATCCAACCTACTTAGACTAAGGTTTGAAGGGAAAAAACTCATCTTTCTAATCCATACCTCTTTCTAGCAACAATTCTCTAGGTTCAACGACACCTTAAGGTTTTTGATAAGATTAATATTCCTACTAATCATGATATCCCTTCCTCTTCATACTTACTAGTGGCTTCTATTAATAGCTCCCCCTCTAATCTTAAACCTTCAAAATTAAATAGCCGTGGAGCTCCCACTCTTGTAAGCTCTTACCCCCTCTACAAGAATTGGTTATAGATCAGTCAATGGATAACTTGCCCCTAATTTTTCTTATCAAATTAAGGGATCATAAACTAAACCCTCAAACATCATTAAAACCTGATGTGCAAGGGATCTAGAAAGTGATAAGAGAGATTCTTCTTCTTCTCAAGCTACTTGAAGAATATCAAGTAGGAAGCAAAAAGAAAGAGCTTGTTAGCCCCATCTAACCTATGATCGTTATCTAGAATATAAGGGGTTTGAATTGGCCTAAAAAACAACAGACCATGTAAGATAATCTCTGAGAAAATATTCTACTAATTGGTCTATTAGAAACTAAAATTAAAGAACTAACACTTTTTAAAGATACATGAGTTTTTGGAAATAAATGGCAAGCTCTATCTAATCATGCCTCTCACTATTAGGAGCGAATTATTGTAGCCTTTAACCTCAAAGCTCTTTAAGTTCTGCCCATTTCGCAATTTGATCAATTTTTGTAGTTGTAATTTTAATTTTGGTTGCACTAGGAAGTGATCCATATAACCTCTGTCTATGCCTCTAATTTTACGTTCCAAAGAAAATATCTTCTGGAAAGATCTTAAGGAGCTAGCCAAAAGCATCAATGGCCTTTAGATTATATTAAGAGATTTCAATTGTAATTCTCTCTCAGGAAGTTGCAGGCTTGGGAATAAATTCTAGGAATGTTGAAGAGGAATTTAAAAATTGTTTAGACAATATTGATCTTGTGGATTTATCCTTTAGTGATAACTATTTTACCTGGTCTTATAAACAAGATGGCTCTTTCCTAATTAGGAGAAAAGCTTAGTAGGGAAATTGTTAACTTAAATTGGATAACAACATTTCCTAGTAGTACATGTTTCTTCATTATCTCGTGGATTTCTAATCACTCTCCTCTTGAGATTAATCTGAACTCTCATATGAGAAAGCTTCAAATCCCCTTTTGATTCTTTAATTTTCTAAACAAACTTGATGGTTGTGAGAATATAATAGCTAGAAGACTAGATCCCTCAATAGTGGGATATGAAGCCTATAAACTCCTTAGAAAGTTGGATTTAAAGAAACTTCACAGGGATCATTTCATATATAATTTTCTTAAAGCAATTGATGTGGTTAGGAATGAGTTTCAAGTAACACAAGAGAAACTGTATGCAAAACCTCTAAATGTGACCTTGAAATTGCAAGAGAAACCAAAGCTAAATTTCTACCTTTTCTCTCTTAAAGCCTATAATTCCCTGTGAAAGTAAAAGGTTAGAATCTCTTGGCTATAAGAATGAGGACTCTAGTTCAACATTTTCTTTAGTTCTATCCAATCTGAAAGGAATATTAATAAAATATTAGGCATTATGAACCTTAAAAACAACCCCTACTTTGATTAGGATAATATAAAGGTTTTTGGCTCTCAATTACTTCAAATATGTCCTTGGTACTGAAGTTGTTTCCTCAAGCTCTCTTACTTTATTATCCAAATATATCAATCCTTACCTTAAACAAATTCAAACCAATTCTCTTATAGCCCCAATCACTAATCTTGAGATCAAAAACAAATGTTTAGTTTCAATCTAGATAAAGCTTTAGGACCTGATGGCATATTTCTTCCAGAGGTCCTGGAACTTACTAGGAAATTATATATGCAATGCTATCAATGAGTTCTTTTCAAATGTTATTCTGCTTAAAGAACTAAACAAAACCTTTATAGGACTTGTTCCCAAAATTTCTAACATATATTCTTTTCAAGACGATAGGCCCATTTCTTATTGTAATATTCTTTATAAAATCATTTTAAATATCCTAGTGTTGAGAATTAAACCTATTATGAATGACTTAATCAATATGAATGATGAACCTATGCCTATGTTCTAAAGGGTTAAAAGCATAAGACAAATGAATCCCTTACCACCTTACATCTTTTCACTAGTTATTAAGGTATTCATTAAACTGATCTCTTGGCACATTTCTTAATGGAAGCCATTCAATTTTCACTTTAAATGCAAAAACTTGAAGCTCTTTAACTTATAATTTCCAATTGCTAATGGATTGTTTTAAATAGTGCTTTAATGTTGCTAGCCTTTTTATTAATAAGAGGAAAGTTCAAATCTTCATCTCTCACATCTCTAGCCCCCTACAACATGAATTGGTGCATTTATCTAGCCTTCAATTGAGTAAAGCACCTTTTAAATATCTAGGATTACCAAATATCTTGCAAGCATATTTATAATGATTGAAACTACTGTATGATATGTTCTATAACGAACAACCAATTGGAAATGCAAGGCTTATTAATCTCATATGTTCTTGGTAGCTTGCATATACACTAGAGCTCTTATATAGCCTTGGCTGTTAAAATCATCAAAAATATTGAAAGAACCTTAGAAACTTTTTATGGAGTGGATCAAGGGATCCCTAAAATCAAATGGAAAGGACATTTGTCTACTTTGATCTCCTGGTGGACTTGGGATTAAGTTTATTCGAATCATAAACAAGACACTTGTGGCTAAGAGAATCTTGAACATGAAGGGTACTAGCTTCTAATACATAAACACCAATTGTAACACTTCCACAGGGAATTTATGGCTAAGGAAATAAAGTATGTGATGGGAAATGGGGAATAAACTAGCTTTTGGTTTGACAATTTGACATAAATTAACCCTTTATACCTTTAGCTCTTCTTTGCCTCCATTCAATTGGTAATCCCAATCGATGCTAAAATAAACGTGGTAATAAGGAAGACCCAAAAGAGTTCTCCTCATAGAGGGGTGGCTCCATTTATTGCTTAATTCCCTAGCTATTATCCTAACCCTTTCAGATTAAGAACTTCTCTAAGTCCTCTTGTGATTCTCTTTTTATTCCATTAACTTAAGAAGTTCCATGGGTTGACTTTGTTTTGGTTTAAGGATCATGTGCCTAAGTTCTCTTTTATGTTATGGATGGCTATTAGAAATAACCTTATAACCTCAGAAAAAATGACTTAGATTAACTTTCTCATTGTATTCTATACTTAGAAGCTCCTAAGACTATGCACCATATATTTTTCTCCTGTCCATACTCTCATCTTAATTGGAAGTGCATATTAGAATGGTGTTGCCTACATTATCATCTATGTTCTTAGGAGAAAATTATCCAATGGGCCTTGAGAGTTACACAAAGTAATTCTACTAACTTTAGGATCTTTAAGCTATGTCTCAACTATGGTTTTATGAGATTTGGAGAAAAAATATTGGTAGAAGATTCCTAAATTCTAAGCAAGAACCTTAAAGATTAAGCAAAATAAGGTATGCTAGACTGAGGGGATTATTGGCTGCTAAAAGCCTTCACGATTATTGCAGTAAAGTGTGTAAAGAAAGATGGACTGCTATAGAGTTTGAGGAACTAATTAGATTAGAAAACAATGATTTTAATCTCAAGCTGCTTCCTCAGATGCTATGGAGACCCAAGGAAACCTTCTTTAAGGAATTTATTAAATATTTGGTTAATCATAGTTGCACCTTATGCAAAAGTGTACGAGTATATAAAAACATTAAATAGAGGAGCTATCCCCCATCTATAGAAACTAGAAATGGAATTAGAAGAAGAAGTTTCAAGGTTGAACCTATAGGAAGCTTAATTTCCTTCTTTGTGATTCATGTATTACAATCATCCTCAAGTGGAATTCTAGTCTTTATAGCTAGTAAACTTCTGAATTAAATACTAAAGTTGTTCACCTAATGCTAAAAACTATTCCACAGATACTATTTACACTAAGTTCTCTAACTTCATCCTCGAGTTCCATCTGAAACATAAAGGTATAGGTAAGATCATAACCAACAATGGAACATATAAAAGATAATGCAAGATAAATATAATGAAAAGAAAAGGGAAGTAACGAGTCTCCTCTAGTACACCTATATGGAAGGCGTCATTTACATGATCAAGATGCTATTGGCTACAACTATGAATTATATCTCTCAAACATATGAGTTTTAGATTGAATGCATTTACGAGTATTACATGTTGATGGTTTAATGATGTACTAGTCAAGTTAGTAAGGACTATTATTGTTAGATACTTTATTTCTAAAAATCTAAGCTTGTATTATATGTTTTGGCCATAGGCTTTAGAGGTATTCTCCATAAAAAACTTTATAGTGCTTTGTCCCTTGGTCTATAATAATCTAATCTTTACCTTTTTTATAAAAAATAAAATATTGAACTAACCTATTAATTAAAAAAGAAATCAATATGCTATTAGAACATTAAAGTTTAGACTAAATTAGAAGTTGAATAAAACATTTACAGAAGTCTTGATACAAAATTGAACTTCGGACAAAAGTAGGAAAATCTAATTAGATCCTCTAACTTGTCATTTTTTCACTTAAATTTTGTTCAAGTCTTTTTAATATTAAAATCTCTCTAATTTAGTTGATCACCCTTTGGAAAAATGGTTGAATATTTTTATTGAGTGACTTTAAAGATTCTCTTATTTCTTTTCCTTTATATAACATATATAGAACAGTTGAAACCTATTTTCAAAGTTTGAGAAAAAGTTTCTTTTTTAGGCCTTTCAAACCGCATGGCAATTTTACAAGTTCATCCTAATTATATTTTTCATATGATATATTGTAAAAGACTTGAGCTTTTGTCTATAAACTAGAATAATAATGGCAATTGAAAAAGATAAATAACTTATAATTTCATCTTTATGGTTACAAAGAGAGCAATAAGAGTTAACAAACACTCCAAATGTTATCTTATACTTGGTTCTTAGTATTCCTTTCATAACAAGTCAAAGGATGTACACTTTAGGTGAAATTTTCGAGCGCCCAAAATATTACATGCCATAACACCTTGAGATAAGATCCTATAAGAATTTTCATGCATTATCTACTGATGAATTAATGCTAATGATGGTGAAGTCACCTGAAAGAGACTTTTTGCTTTAAATTAGGGTTTTAATTTGATATATTATTGATTATTAAGGAGAAATCTCCAGAGAGATGTTTTCGACACTACCACATGTTTCGTTCAATCATAACCTCCTCTTTGGAGCTTTAAAAAATTATAGCTTTCGAAGGGTTAAATTGTAGTAGCTTATATAAAGGCCTTACTTGATTTTAATTTTCAAACTAAAGGAAGTATTTTTTATCATTACCAATTTTAAATTAAAAGAAATTCTATACCTAGTCCTTCACATGTAATATTTGCTTAAGAGTTCAAGATATGTTGGCTTTGGATTTGATTTGCCAAAATTTTCCCTCGTTAGGAAAGTGTGAGTGCATCTAATACCTATAGGGACTCCTTGTTTATATAGAGCTTCCATAGTTTCTTAACCAATAGCATGATATCCATAGTTCTTATAGATTTGATTTCTAGTTTACATTGGTTATTTAGCAAGTAAACATCAACCTATTTAACCTTTATCCTTATTACTATGTTTCCTTTTTCAATTTATAAAAAGTTTTAATGACCCTCTCTATTGTTTTCTTGATGTTACTAGGTAAAGACAATATTAAGCTATAATATGTGTGAAGATTATGAAAATTATGCAAGACTACAGATACTAATTAAATCTTTC
>JANSVA010000002.1:15196752-15219906 GCA_025504915.1 Erythroxylum reticulatum | reverse complement strand
GCAGATGACATTCTGAAATCTTCGTTATGAAACCATTTTGGCTAACCAAGGCTCAGTGTAGTTGGATCTAGCCTTATGATCTACTAATTACGCATAGAATTATAACTTAACCTCCCATTGGTATTGAATGACATTCACAGCAAATCATATATATTACACATGTTTCGCGGATGTTATAAACTAATTTCTACAACCCAGAATGTTGACTTTGGTCCCTGTTTGTATTATATAGCTCAACGTTGTCAGTTAAACTTGAACACCAATCTATTTCCAACTAAACTTGCAAAATATTGAATGGGATTTTATTATTGATGGGTTCTCATGAAGGCTTTGAACCGATCTTGACTGCTCTGCAACAACTGGTTCAAGCGTTAGACTATGATGGAATCGATTCAACACCAAATCTACTCGGTTCAAAATTCAGATTTCTGTCTATATAAATTATGGTTCATTACTATATATTCAATCATCTACTCCACCAAATAAATGGAGATATTATTCTTTGAACAGAAGATGAAAAGCATAGATAATGACATTCCTATAGATTATATTGACGTCTATTTCCAACTGTAAGTTACGAGACAAGTTGACTATTCTTGCTTTCCTTCTTAAATCCTATGCTCCCAAAGGTCAAATTACCTCAAATAATGTCTCACTTTATTTCGCAGTTTTCAAAGGGGTAGCTGTTTGATTCCATTATATCTACATATGATAAATAAAATGGTGGAAGATATTAAAATCAGAGATCTTGACCTATGTATATATTCTGAGATGAGGATGAGTTTACTGATTATGGTTTCTAGTTCACATTTTAGTTTCAGTTCGTTTTTTGGTGGTAAAGCCTGCAGGATAATAAAAGAATTCTAGACACTTTAAAGGAAGTGATGAAAAGTTTGATGTTAATTTTATGGTGTTGAATGCTATAGTTACAAGTTGGCAAATAGTGTCAGGCACAGCAACTCCCCATATAAACATTTCCTCAAAGCCGATTGACCTATCATTTGCAGCTTTCATTAAGCAACTACATTTCATTGGCTTAATTTCAGAGATGGTAACACTCATGTCCATTTCTTTTTCTAGCCATTCAATATTGGAATTCGTCAAGCTTTGTCTTCCCTTCTTGGTTTATGCTGCCTCTTACTTTACGGATTCTTTGACACGGTAACAAGGTAGTTAAACTATGATTAATCTATTAACTTTTATCATTTGAACGTAGGCTTAGGTTGTTAGATCATAAACCAAAAGGAAAGAGTGTCTAATCTGTCTAAATTGCCAAAGTAACATGATCTCTTGCGATTTTCTTTGCTTCTAACACAAGCCAATGGAAGATGATGTGTGTGTGAGGGCTTGTAATTGTCTTAACAACTATGCAAAATGACTTGGAAACATGGGAGTCTGTCAAAATCAAACTTTTGGGCAAAGTGGGCGTTGTTGATGATGAGGAGCTTATCATGACTTGAAGTTAGTTGGTGCTTTCGGGGTCTTAAAGTGATGACATGACAAAATTCAGAAAGTATTTGAGAAACAAATCATGGGCTGAAGTCTTCTTGAGCATCATGTCTTGTGGTCCCTCTATGGTACGATCTTACCAAACCCAAGTAGAAAAACACAAGAACTTGGAAAGAGACATGAATTGATGATGAGGCTTGAAGAGTTAGACTTGACCTTGGGAATAGTCTGATTGACTCAGGGAAAGGACGTGAGACATATGTTGATGGTATATCACGCAAATCTTGATGAAGAAAAGTTCAAAGATTGATCTATTTGATTTCAGATTTGAACATTCAGACTTAATTAAAAATAACAAATCAGATTATATTTACTTAAATTCAAATATTTAAATTCAGATTTAATTAAACTCGAGCCTTGGAGATTCCGGCTCAATCCAATCCGTTAAACACTCCTGCGCGGTAGGTTGGGAATGCCACTCGTGTATACTGTTTAAGTTCTCAGAATAACATATAAATTGGTCCAAGTCCATTATATGAGAGAAAGAAAAACTGAAAAAAGTCTTTTGTTGGAAGTCCATGTTACTCGTTAGTTGGGATGGACAGGGCAGTGATTGAAGCCCAAATACTAATTCTCGTTAGCAAACAACAGTTAAGAAAGTACAAGAAAACCATGAATTATGAATACAAAAGGTGAAAAGTGTTTTTGTGGCAGGTGTGAATGATGTATGAACTCTAGTGTGAATGAATCTGAAGATGCAGTTGGATAAGACGAGAGCATGGATGGTTCCTGTTTTAGCTTCCGCATTCTCCAGTTTGATAGTTTTGATTTGATCAGGTTCTTGGCATGAGTGAAATCTATGCAAGAAACCAGAAATAAAATGAAAATCCAACCAATACAAATCAAAATCAATAGTGACTGGTTGAGGAGAAATTTTGTTTATGAGATTGTATATTAATCAAATAATCAATGTACTGAGATACTTAAAGTACATAATTTACAGTTTCCATATCCTATTGAGTAGTTGCATTCCTGCAAATAAGTAGCTGATGAAGAACAGCATACCATAGATTCCTTCTTTCGTTGAATGATCATAACCATGGTAGGAATGTAATCATTTGGCAGTCCAATATGCGTACTTTGAGTGGGCAATCAGGTAGCGATTCTTGTATCCTCATCATCTGTACATCCAATAACCTTTTCTCAGTCACTTTCCATGAGATCTGCAATAGTGATCTTACCACAGTTCGTTCTATCTAATGAGTCAAATTGGTTGCTAATCTGCAGGATGTCTTTCTCGGCAACCTTCCCCATCTCTTTCAGCTTATATAGAACAAACTCAGATTTGCTGCAGACATTGAAAAAAACATCATATTATCAAGTGCTCATGCTTAGACCTTGTCTATAGCGAGAAGCAAGCTTACATCTGTAACTTTTAGATACATATCTAACAATGGTCTTTTTATCTTGTTATACAATAAATAGTAAAACTATACCCTGTTGTTAGATTTTAATCTATAACTTGTCATGGACTTTCATTCTCTTGTTTAAAGGACGCAGATCTCTTGATTTACTGCTGGAAATTTTCTTATCACATCAGTTTATCACTTCCACTAGATCTTCCATTAAATTTTCTGATTGAGTTCTTCAGAATGCAAGTTAATGGAACTGTTAATATCGGCTTCTCATTATCATCAATTGCCAGAACCTGAGTCCAACTACCGTTATGCTGCATGGCGATTTTTGTTGAAATCTTTCCATTTCTAGGTAACTTTTCAATATAGATGTGTTATAGCTTTAATTTTGTAGGAAATAATGTTGATAGCATCTAACTAAGAACAGCTATCCATTCCTAGCTTCTCTTTAAATGCTTCTGTTCTTTAGTTTGTATGGTATTTGGTACATTCTGCAATTGGGTAGATAAGGGCATTGAAACAGTTTATAACTGCAAGGATTGTTGTGAAGCTAGCAAAATCAATTTTTGGCCGGGGGAAAGAAATAGATCTAATGTTCCTTGAGTATGTATATATCTACAACATCATTTTAGTATAAATTTCATAAGATGCAAGGTCTAAGGAGGTATAATAGTACATAGTTTACTCCTGAGTTCTAATTAATAGAGAGGTTGTTTAAAAAAAAAAAGATTTTAAGAATTGTTTAAAAACACAAAAGCCAAAAATGTAAATAATAATTGTACTAAAAAAGAATAGATAGAATAAAATAAGAATAAGAAAATTCAAAATTCAAAATAAATAAATAATAAACAATAAAGTAATAAAATATGATAAAAGTAAAAGTAAAAGTAAAAAAAAAAAAAACAAAAACAAAAAACAAAAACAATAATACTAATAGTAATAAATAATAAAATAAAGATAAAAAACATTTAAACATACTATGTAAAAAATAGGATTAATTACTAAAAAAGCCCAAAATTTCCTCAAATTTTAATTATAGCTCAAATTTTAAAAAATAGTAATAAATGCTCAAACTTTCAATTTTTTTCAATTCTAGCTCAACGTTAATCTTATCGTTATCTTTGTTGACATGATACTGTCACATGTCAAGGGACCCTCATTAATTAGACACCTTAGTGTCATTAGGAGAAGTGAGTTATATTATTAAAACATCATTTTTTGATGATACTAAAATTTCAAGAGAAAACACAATACGACAGAGTAAAAAAAAAAAGAATTGCGTTTGATGAGAAATCAAAGATATATCTTATTTATCATCCATCGATTTCTATCTCTTCCTAGACTATCCCCCAAAATTGAAATCTTTTCCCCCCCATTTTAAGGCAAATTTAGTACCAGATGTGTGACCTTTAATGGAGATTTCATATTCACTACAAGAAAAACAAGGAAAAGAAAGTAGAAAAATTAAGGGAATTGGGAAGGAAAGAGAGCAGAAGAAGCAAATGTGAGACTTCAAATTTCCTCCATCGTGCATTTCTCATTACTTTCCTTGTTTCCAAACGCAAAACACAACAAGAAGAGACAGAAAGCAAGCCTAATGTGCCAATTGAGTTGAATCAAAACAAAACAAATTCAAATTAAACTGATATGCTCAGCCTAAGAAGAAGAAGAAAAAGAAAACTTTTCATTATCTAAGAGGAACACTGACAACAAGCCTAGTACCAACTCTGTCCAACCTTTTGACCATAGCAACAACATTCAAATTACCCTCCTGTCAGAACGCCTCCACCATCCTCCTCCCAATATCCTTTCCACTTTCCTCATTATCTATTACAATCATTGTTGGGGGCCTCGCCCCACTTACAGTACACCTAAATGCTCCAGCCTCCATAGCCTCCTTATTGACCACTTGCATCCCCCAAAATCAATGGTGCTCTTTTGAGCTCCACGATCTTATCAACTGATAACGCCTTTCCTAACCCCAACACATCCCCTTCCAGTATAGACCCCACCAATGACCTAGCTTGACTGTAATTCCATATATGGCGTGACATCCCTACTTCTATTGGCAACGTCAGCCTCATTTTCTTAGTGGGTGCCTTATGTTAGGGCTAACCAACACAAAGATCAAATCTTTTTCTATTCTAGGAGTATCATCAAGAAACGATGTAGTTTCAATAATGTAACTCCTAATGACACTAAGGTGTCTGATTAGTGAGGGTCCCTTGACAAGTGATAGTTACGTCAGCAAAGATAACGGTGAAATTAATGTCGGGCGAAAATTGAAAAAAAATAAAAATTTGGGCATTTTATTGTTAATTTTTAAAGTTCGGGCTATAATTGAAAATTTAAGAAAAGTTTAGGCTCTTTTTAGTAAAACCTAAAAAATACTAAAGGAGAAGTACAATAGATAAAGGTATTTAGGCTAAATACAAGACACATGAATCGAATGAAAGGTTCACAAAACTTATGGACAAAGAGAATGACCTTTTTATGTAAGATTTTTTTATTATTATCTTATTTTGCCAAAGTCTCCTATTGAGAGACAAGTCCTCGATAAGGTCTTCTTATTTTTTTCTTACAGTCCTTGAGTACAATATTCTCACATATTTTTATTGGGGATTCAAGATGTTTCCTCTTCTAAACCACCTAAATTTTCTTCTCCTTTAATTTACAATCTATATTTCTGATCTTATCTCTATGGTTGTTACAGTTTTGGACATCCTCTTCGTTCTTATATAGAGGAATTAGTGCACTAAATCTCCACTAATTCGTCATTTTTGCATACTTGAGGATCTTATTAAACATATTGGCTAGTCAAGTGAGGTCTTCTTCTCTTAGGCTTTTCCACACTTTTATGGGTAGCTTATCAGGTCCTACTATTCTTCCACTCTTTATCTGCCTCAAAACTCCTTTAATTTCTTCTTTTGTGATTTGTCGGGGACAAGTGAAGTTCCAATATTTCTCGAACATTCTAAGATCACCCAAGGAGATGGAAGATGTCATCTCCGCCTTCATTAAAAAGGTGATAGACATATCTTTGTCATCCTCTCTTGATGTCATTTTCGTCCATGATCACCTATCTTGCTTCATTCATTATACAATGAACTTGATCCAAGTCTTTCACTTTCTATTCCCTAACTCTCACCAAATTATAAATATTCCTTTCTTTACCTTTAGTTTCCAATCGTTAATATAATCTCTCATAAGCTCTATTTTTAGCTTCTGAGACCTTTTTTTGCCTTTTTTTGGCTAGTTTGTAACTTTCACTATTAATTACTTTCTCTACATCAGTGTTTGCTACCTAATAAAGCTTTATAGGTAACTTTCTTGATCTTTGCCTTTTTTTTGTACAACTTCATTAGACTATTAAGACTCCATCTTACTATCTCTAGGCCCTTTAGAAACTCCCAAGATCTTTTTAGCTGCTTGTAATTGCTTCTCCCTTCCATATATGGTTAGTATCTCCTCCTCGTTTCCATTCTTCTCCAGACATTACTCTATCCCTAAGTTGTTTTACAATATCCCCTTTTAGATTATATCATCTAACTCTATTATACCTTTGAAGTTGTCTCTTCTTTCTTCAACCCTTAATTATAAGATCTATAATCAACAATCTATGTTGAGTTGACATGCATGCATTAGGTATCACAATGCAATCTTTACAACTAGGCCAATCGCTTCGCTTTACAAAGAAGTAATCAATTTAGGTCTTCATGGTTCTACTCTTAAAAGTCATTTAATGCTTCTCTTCTTTTTTTTTTTGTTGAAAAAAAGAGTTGGCTAATATCAAATCAAACGCTACTGGAAAGTCTAATAAAGCAATCCTACTGCCACTCCTATCTCCATACCTAAACTCACATGAGCCTATGAATAGCCATCCTCGATTGCCCATATATGGCCATTAAAGTCTCCTCCTATAATAATTTTCTCGTTAGAGAGAATTTGTTGAATCGTCTCATCTAGTTCTTCCTAGAATTAACGCTTAAGTTGTTTTTCTAATCTTACTTGGTGTGTATAAGCACACACCACATTGAAAACAATATCTAAGGACAAAATTTTATCACTAGTCCTTTTTATCCCTACAACATTATGTATAAGTTCCCTTACAACCAAGATCCCTGCACCATTTCTTTTCCTTGAACACTTTGAATACTAAAGTTTGAACCTATTTATCTCTTTGGCTTTAACCTTCATCCATTTTGTCTCTTAGATGCATGCTACATGAATTTTATATTTATCTAAAATTTTCACTAATTATGACTTCCTTGTAAGAGTCTCGATTTTCCATAAACTTATTTGCAATTCATTAACATCTCTTTTCTTAGACCGAAAACTCACCAAAAGATTAACATTTCTTTATCATCAAAATTCATTGTCATCACTCCCACCCTAAATACCTAACACAAGCTAAGAAAAGTAACAATGGATTGGAACTTAAAAATTCAGATAAAAAGGATAGACAAGGAATAAGCTACAAGGATGAAATACTAAAGCAATTAAAAACTTGAATCAAATAATCTAAACTAATAGCAACACTAGGAAATAAATAGCAACAATAAAAAAGAAGAAAGCAAATAATCAAAGAAGATAAATAAATTAAAAAGTCACACCAACCAATTTTCGAAAATCTTTTTACTTTTTGAAAAAAAAAGCAAAAAAACAAAAAGTAGAATGTGTAAGATGGTGCTATGGTTTCACACTTTATTGATCCTGTGGAACAAATGTGGTTATGGCACAGGTGTCTTCTCTCTGGATTAATTCCAACTTGTTTTGCTCTGTTTGTTTCAGTTAGTGGCTTAACCTAAAAGATATAACCTCACATGTCACTAGATCTGGGAAACTGCTTTTGTTAATTGCATATTCATTTCTAATCTTAATGAATCTTTGTTTATTCGATTCTAGCACTCTGGTCATTAAAACTAATAGATGATCAATCAAACTTATAGTGTCTATATCTGATAGAAAACTAGAATCACGAATGTTACCTGATTGACCCATCATGATCCAGGTCTGCTGCTATCAAATCACCCATGGTGACTTTTCTTTGGAGAACCCATTTAGCAATCCTGCGGTTCCTTCTCTCTATCCTAAGCTCGGCGAGATACAGGAAAGCCCTGGCAACTGCCAATGTACTTACTAATAGCCAAACAGTTGCGAAACATCTTCCAGTTACAGTGGTGAAAGCATAATCTCCATAGCCAACAGTTGTGACAGAGGTAACAGAAAGATAAAAGCTATCAACCCAGTTCAGTTTCTCCAGGAAGTGCACTGAAATTGTTCCTATGGCTATGCATCCGATTACTACAGCCAAAGCCAACGCCACTTTGATTCTAATTCTCATTCTTCCTTTAGCTTTATCAATCATATAAGCTCGAACCATCGTATTGAACCTATTCTCATCCACAGTGCTCAACAAAATGGCCTCTTGCCTGTCGCAGATGTATGTGACTAGGCCATTAAGCAGGATGTCAATGAAACCGAAACCAACCAATATGAAAGCACAAGTAAAGAGCTTGGTGAACGTGGAGTCTGGAACAATATCACCATAGCCGATGGTGCAAAGTGTAACCACAGTATAGTACACGGCGTCAACAGGCTTGTAGGTGGTCTTGCCCTTAAAGCTTCCACTAGCAAGGAAAATTATAACGACGGTGACGAGATACAAGGCTACACCAATAAACGCTTGTTTAACAATCAGAGGGACTGATTTCCGGGGTGGTCTGGGGTCAAAAGAATCACTGAAGGACTCCCTGCCTTCAGTGAATACCGATGGTGCAGACAGCGAACGATGGGTGATTCTGCGTCTGCCCTTGTTCAAATTGGCAATGAGATTCACATATGAAGCTGTACTTGGTGTTCTGATGATTGGAATAACGGCATCATTGTTGATGAGATGCGCAGCTGATTGACGCCCCTTTCTGGGTGATGGTCTGCTAGGCTCTTCATGTGTTGGCTTGGAGGAGAGAAAAGGCTCATCCATGTTGGATCAACCATGGTAATCACACTAATTGAAGCAGCCCTCCTTCCTTTGTTTCTTCCCAGGGACAGCTTCTCCCCCAACAGTTGCAATTATATAACTACCTATAAGTCAATCCTCTCAACGAAGAAGGTTTGGTTTCCACACCATGCCAGTTTATATCTAACATTCAAATGAAACATAGCAATCTGTCTGCCAACTGCCACTCATTAAGACTCCCAAATATCGGGGTTGACTTGGCAATTCTGAAATTGGGATTATCAGGATTCAGAGTAATCATAGCTAAAGCAAGGGGTTAACCCTTTTGTAACAGTTAGCCTTTTAGATTCCGCAAGGTTTTCGTTTTGGTGACTTGGATTGTTTTTGAAATCGATCATTTAGATACGTCTTTGACATAAATTAAAATCAATGAGCTTGCAGATATAGCTGACACCTGTGACGGAGAGATCAAAATCAATGAAGAGAGTTCCAGATTCTGCTCCGGTTTGGTGATTTGATTCCAATGTGACAATCACTCAAGACAGTAAAAAACAAATGAAACGTAAGTAAAGGAAATCCCTTTGTGGCAGTGTGTGGTCACCTCATAGGTAGGATTAAAATTTAATAAAAAATATATAAGTGGTTTTGGTGATTAATAATAAGTAATGGACACAATTGTAATTGACTTAGTAAGAATAAATGTATCATTTAATTAAAAAAAATCAGTTTGTTACTAAAGAAAAAATACCTCACATGAAACCTTTGAGTCTTGAGTCTTGCTCTTAATGGACTGGATGTAGGATGAGTATGTTCTACACTCGCTTCTTTTGAAGATCTTGTGTATCAGAAAGTTCTTGACAATCTGGGACTGTATATAAAACAATTCCGCTGCTTAATTAGAGTTTAACAGGAAAAGAGTGAAGGTATTGATGCGGCTATTGTTATAGAGTGGGAAGAGAGAGTTGTTAAGATTTTACAATAGTCTACCAGATATCTCAATACTTCCAATCCGACTTTGGTTAGTCGATGATTTGTCAAAAAGAGTTGTTTATACAGGTTTGTTGTCTGTTTTCCCTATAAACCCTCGGGGTCCCTTGCATGACATCAGAGCCAGAACTTTTATTCTAGCCTGGGGTATATTTTGAGTTACCAATTTCCCAAGATCCCCACAGACTTGGAGGTCTTGCATCTCGCATGACTCATACGAGTAACCCAAGTCCCCCACAGACTTGGAGGTCTTGCAATGAGCGACTAACTAATGACTGAGTCACTAGAGTGAGCAACTAAATCTTTGACATCCGGACCAAAAGGAACATTGACTCAAGAATATACTCAAAGAGAGTAGGGAGAGAGCCTATATGAAAACATGGAAACACTATCCAACGACCTTATTCATTTGTCTTCAACCTTATCTATGTCTTCTTTACCTTCTAGTGTAAAGCGTGTGTTATCTAATCGTATTGAAAACCTTGTAGAAATTACCAATGCGCCTGTAGAAAATCGTATTTGTGAGTCTTGTTTACCTTTATTGAGTTCGTATAGTATATATTCTCATGATAATTCTTGGACAAGAAATATTCGTACTATCTTATCTACTTCTAAATCTCATGTAAAAGAAATCATCCAGAGTTTCAGATTGAAACAGTGTGGTTTCAGATCTATCACTACAGAACAATACGTGAAGCTTGAAATTCCAAAAGATCTCATTTCTTTGTGGAGGGAGCAAAATCATACATGCAGGGGAACCTAGCTCTAATACCATACAGGGGACCCCGAATGGCACACAGGGAAAACAGACAATAAACCTGTATAAGCAACTCTTGTTTACAAGATCATTGACTAACCAAAGTTGGATTGGAAATATTGAGGTGTCTGGTAGACTATTGTAAAACAACTTGGGATTTTTTGTGACTATCGGTAAGTTCTAGGTATGATGGACAACAAAGCCCTCTCTACCTCTCCTGACTTATGTGCATAACTCTCATCTTTCCTTTTAGGAACCTTACTCTCTTCACAACTCTCTCTTCCCACTCTATAATAATAGTCACAATAGTACCTTCACTCTTTCCCTATTAATCTCTAATCAAGCAAAGGAATTGTTAGGTATACAGTCCCAGATTTTTAAAGACTTTCTGATGCACAAGATCTTCAGAAGAGGCGAGTGTAAAGCATACTCATCCTACATTCATTCCACTAGGAACATGACTCGAGACTTAAGGTTTTCAAGAGAGGAAGAAACTTAGAAAGAAACACACAGACAAACTTCATTCAAAAAAGACTTCTAAACCAAAGCATGCATACAATGGAAGAGTAACCTTGCTTTTATAGGCAAAGCTAAGGTTGGAAATGTAAAGCTACCTAGGAGACACACTCGTTTCATCTTTAGAAAAGAAAGCTAAAGTACAATGATTACAACTTTGTCAAAGCTACTTTCCAAAGGCAAATAGTAAGATGATAAGATGGAATCTGGGAATAGTATTTTATGAGCCATCTTTCATCAAAAGACTCCAAAGTAAAAACAAACAACTTTCTCAAAAGTCATGTCCCACTTTATAAAGTTAAAGTGAGGTTAGGATCATCTGTCAAGTCCATCTCCTTGTCGATTTGTTCAATAAGTTGATGGATATTAGTGGTAGCCCAATCTGAAGACCATGGGCCAAAAACAGAGCTAGTTTCTTAAATTGGGCTGGATAGGGAACTGGACTCCATAGTTCTGCAGTAGGTAGGACAAGGTAGATCACTGGCTTATATATGGAGAACATTATCATGTACAAAAGTCCACTAATTTATTGGTGGTGTTATGATTGGTCACTGATTAGTGTCATAATAAGCTCCAAGAGATGTATAAAGGGTTGAAGGGACCGAATTCTGAGATTGATTCTATTGTTTTAAAAAAGCATATAATTCTTTTGTGACAACTGTGCTTTCATTAGGCCAAGCAATAGAAGTGCGCCAAAACTAGATATGGTTGAAGGTACATAAGTGTCTAGAATCAGTCATGCAATAAGGACGATGTATCAAGTAGATAGCATAAACATTGCGATATTGCGATTATCTACTGAGGAATACTATAGACAATGATAAGTCAATTGTAGTGAGATATCAATGCGCCATTTGTCTAAGGGCTGAAACTATTCCAGAAATGTCTAGAGAAGTGATCTGGAATTTGTTAGATTAGACAGATGTTGATATAGATGAAGAGGTGAGAAAGCAATGGAACAAGCATAAAGGACAAATACAACCCAAAGATGCCAAAGGGTAGACTCATGAAGGATGTCATATATATGATACATGAGTTTATATGGAGTGATAACATCAAAATGACTAGGGGTTAGCAAGATGTCAAACTTAAGAAGAGTTAAATGTAGAGAGTAAAACAAACTCTGATGAAGTAGTGGAAAGAGATCAGCAACAGAGGTTGGAGGTTGAGAAAACAAAGAGGGAAACTCTTTTTTGTATTTTGCAAACCTGGGAAACTCTATTAACTAATACAATAGGATTGGAAGTTTCAAAGAAGAAGAGACAAACAAAAGAGGCTTGTTAGGTCGAGAGAGATAATCAACTAGGGTGTTTTGGTGACCTTTAATGTGGCAAAAGGAGAATTTATAGCGGGAAAACCATTCTTGCTAGTGAAGCAATTGACTGTTGGAAATCTATTTCTTGGGTTGATCAAGGATTTTAGGGAATGAGGTGTTATCCATTTCAATGAAAAAATGATAAGGAGTGAGATAGAAAGCAAACTTTTCAATACCTCTTTTGACAGCGAGAATCTCCTTGTGGCTGATATGATAATGACATTTAGATGAGCTGAATTTGCCGCTTGTATATCCACAGTAATATCTTTTGTCATTGAGTTCTTCGATGAGAACAACACCCCAGTAGGTGTCACTAGCATTAGTCTGTAAGATGCATTGTCTTGTGTCAGGAATCTTTAATGGTGGAGGACCCTAACAAATATGCTTTAGGTGCTGGACAATCTTTGTTTGTTCCTTAGTCTAAGGTGGTGGATTCTTTTTCAAAAGCTTAGATAAGCTTGAAGTGTAAGTTGCCACTTGTGGTATGAAATCTCGAATATAATTAGCAATTCTAAATAATTGTTGTATCTTATTGACAATGAGATATTTATCAGAAAATTGTAACAACTCTTTTGCATTATGTAGACCAGGCTGGTAGAATCCCTCTTTAAAGTGTATACCAAAAAACTCGAATTCTGTAGTGCCAATGATGCTTTTCGAATCTGAAAGCATAATTTCATATTGTTTAGTAATATCTAAAAATTTCTGCAGTAAGGCCTGATGTTCTTCATAGGTCTTTGAAAACAGTAAGATATCATCAATGTAGATCAGTGCACTGCAGATGATAGGCTCATAAATCTTGGTCATAGATTTCTAAAACAGTAATGGGGTGACTTCAAGCCCAAATGGCATAATAGTCTATTGGTACTGTGCATTAGGAATGCTAAATGTAGTTTTGTATCTCTCAGTTGAGTGAATACCTAGTTGTCAAAATCCTGCCTTAAGATCAAACTTGGAAAAGATAATAACTTTTTTAAGAAATAGTACCTGAGTACTTATCTTTGGTAGAGGAAATTTGTCATCTTGCAGGAAAACATTCAAATGTTTGTAGTCAATGACTAATCTCTTTTTTCCATGTTTCTGCTCTGAGCATTTATTGACCTAAAATGCTTGGCAAGTCTAATCCGACTTTGTGAGCTCAATAAGTTATTGCTTCAAAGGGATTGCACACTCATCTAGTGTAAGCTTTAGATCATTAGGGTTTATCCCTGAATGTATGACTTTCGTAAGATTGATATCCTCGTTCTTCTTAAAAGGTAGACTTATGAAAAAGTCATCATCTTTTAATAGAGGATATGAGTGAGAAAACTGTGCATGAGATTCAGGACAATATTCCAATAGTTTATCTCGAAGTGCAGTATAAAGTGTAGGAACTTAGGTAAGTTTAAACACATTTTTGATTTCAATGTATGGACTGAATAGTGATCGATACCTGAGGCCTATCAGTATGATCTGCAAAGGTGAGACTTCACTGTATGTATCCATACCAATCAGAATGTCTGGGCCTGGTATATTGCTTTTAAGAACTTTAATCCAAACTGTACACTGAGGAAAGAATCGAAATTCAATTATTCTTCCGGTAATTAACCTAATCTTGAAAGAGTTACCATCAGCAGCAGTAAAGTATTCTTCATGAGAAGTCCATGCATCAGATGATAAGATATTGGGCTTCATGATCGTACGACTGGATCCAGTATCCATAAACCCGATAGCTTTAATGGGCTTATCATATTTATCCTATTAGAAGAGTTGGATTTTGACATAAGGTCGTTGAACTAGTATACGATCTAATTTCAGGCAAGTCTGTTGTAGCATGTATAGAGAATCATCCTTTTAAGAATTAGAGAAATTAGAGGATTCTTCATCTTTTGATGTTGATACAGCAATAGCAAACTTAGTGTCCTCATCTTCTTGAGATTGCTCTTTAATCAATTCTTCAAAGTTGTTGGAGGAATGAATAGGCAGTATGGATTGCATCTACTTTAACAACTGAACATCCTTCTTGGTTATGTGAGGACATGTGCGTGCAAAGTGTCTATGCTATCCACAGAGGAAACATTAAGTAAACTTCTGTCGATATAAAGATTTCTTGAAGAACCGAACAAATCTTCTCTTTTTTCGATCGTTCTTCCTTTCATAGGTTTTCTTCAAAGGCTTATAGCCTACTTGCTTTTTATGGAACTTTCTTTGAGGTTGACTTGAAGAAAATGAGCTTTCTTCTTGCTATGACATTTGAAGTCTTTGTATCTTTGCATTTAATCTAGAGATAAGGCTTCTTGCAAGCCTGTTTGAGAATTGGACCGCCTTTAATGATATTTTTGAACAAGGTATGTTGGTCATTTAACTTATCAAAAGAAGCTAGAGCAAGATGGTAGATTTCTCCAAGAGGTATTGTTGACATATCACACTGTAGAGAAACTATGGTCCTTTTTAGTTCTAGTTGCAGTTAATCTAGAAGGGATGAGATAAAAGTATATTACAAGTTAACATCATTACGTCTATTTAAGAGATAGTACCTTTCTGTCATTCGTTGGTAATGCTTCTGGATATCACGCTTGTCAAGTGAACAACATTTCATTACAAAGTATTTTTGACGGATCTGCTTGTCAATAAGCTGAAAGTCACCAATAAATTCTTTATAAGAAGTGCTCCTTCTGTAGTGACTTAGATGTACTGAAGTCTTTGGT
This sequence comes from Erythroxylum reticulatum, assembly GCA_025504915.1. Lineage (NCBI taxonomy): Eukaryota > Viridiplantae > Streptophyta > Magnoliopsida > Malpighiales > Erythroxylaceae > Erythroxylum > Erythroxylum reticulatum. Next base: position 15,204,821 of record JANSVA010000002.1, on the reverse strand, counting down.
ATTCATTTATACTTTGCCACCATTCTCACAAGTACCAGTGAAATGAGATGTGAATTCAGAAAAAAATATCTAGCAAGGGATGATTTGGTTTGGTCATTTGATGATCAATCCATGCACTAAATTCATGTATTCTTTCTCTTCATTTCTTTAGAGGTAGAACATCAAAAGTAAACTAAGGTCCTAAAGTAGGCTTGGTTTGAGACTGTGCAGTTGTTTGAGCTGGTATTGCTTATGGTGCTGGTTCAGGTCTGAAAGGTTCAGTGCCTGTGGATTTTGCTTCACTGATTTCAGGTTCAACTTCAGTAGTTTGAGGCATAGTCATCAGAACATTGGATAACTCTAATAGATCATCTAGTTGTGCTGAAAAATTAGTAGACAGTTCAGAGATCTGTCCAGATGATGATTCAGATGGTGTTGTAGAAACTTCAGATGTCGTAACAGAGGCTTCAGAACGAGCTTCGGTATTATCAGATTGAGAAGTGAAATATTCTACAAGAGATTTAGTAGTTAGATGGTAAGGAAATCGGTCTGTGGAGCTCTATCCTTCCTAGTTGATGAAGTGGAAGGTTGAACTTTCGGTGGAGACATAGGAGGTGTATGAATCTATAATGGCTTACTCCATTGATTGACTGGTTCAAATGGTGTATAAGAAGATGCTGGCTTAGGAACCCTTAATTTCTCATAAACTCTTTTCTCAAGAACTTTGTCAGATTTTTACTTTAACATTGACCTTTTAGGTCTTTCTGGAGTTATCTGAGGATCAATGTACTGTCTAATCAAAAGATAATTGAATTTGAAAACCTTTAAGTAGTCAGCTTCTTCTCAATACTTCTGATACATAGGCAATGGGTATATTGGCTGAGTATTTGGAAACAATGAAGAGGATCAGCCATATAATGTTTTTGATTGTGCAGAATACATGTCAGCTTCCATTTGATGCACAATTCCTTGTATCTTTTGTATCTCACGAACTTCAGTGTCGAAGTTAGGCCCCATATAATGGGTAGAGATGTAGTATTTGAATTCAGCATCAAGATGTTGGATCTGAGCTTTGTACGACTGATACATCTGTTGAATCTGCTTAAAGATTGCATCGACTTTATGATGAGTAGCAATATTTTGTTGACTGATTCCATCCAGCTTAGAATCAATTCTTCTCATAACTTTGTTCTATGCTACTGCATTTGATGTTTTCCAGTTGAGAACTTCATCAGAAGGATTAGATACGAGTGTACCTTATGAAGTGATTCCTGTGGCTCAGATATAAGGGTTATAGATAACCCTCGTTGATTCATTAGTACTCCTGAATAATGAAGAAAAATCTTCCTTGTATGGTATTGCCATCATACAAGGAATAGGAGTAGGAGTCATAACAGGAACTGCTAAAGTTGTTTGATATGTAAATGACATCAGCATCTCTCTAAGGGATCTAGGTCTAGATCTTTCGATTTGTAGACATCTAAGAGTGCTAGAATCATTTGGATCTGAATCATCTCTGTGTGGATGATACTCATGAGAAGGCATACAATGAGGTTTTGGATTTTTCTTCTTCCTTCTCCTCCTTGCATATCATTCATCATCATCATCACTATCTGACTTAGGATTAAGACAAACTTCACAGTCGAGTTTGTACATAGATGGGTTGATGTCCCATATAAAATGTCCATAATGATGACTGACATAGACTGGCACTCCGTTGGAATTGAAGTAATGAATAGGAGGACCAAATTTACCTTCTATATGTGAGAATACGAGTTGGATTATAAGGATTGCCTCAAATATACAAAGTCTAAATGGATCTTCATTGGGCCTAGCATAGATGGACTTAATAGTTCCATCTCTCAATGTCTTCAAAATTGAAGGAGTGGTCGTATGAAAAGAGTGTTGACGAGGCGAGTGAAACACCTTTTGGTAGTTAGTGATCCATTCAGTAGGCATTAACTTTTTAAGATCTTGTGCCGGTAGTTGCTTAATGATCTGAATGATATTAGTCTAATCATTGGAACGATTAACGACTATGTAAAGAGCATCCGAAGTTAAATTTGGGAAGTTAAGGTCCAAATCATGATTCTATAGACGATAGATCATCTGACGATGTAAAGTATCCATAATAGATGTATGATCTTGATCTGCTCCAGTGATTTTGATCTGAACTTGCAGACGTTTAGATAAAATGGGATCATCCAACCTGATGTTGAAATCAAGTGCTATGGTCAAGATGACAGTGTCGCTATTGAGCGTTGTCAACAGAGTACTAATAAGAGCATTTTGGTATGTGATGTAGGCAATGTCTAGAAGAGATGTCCTGGCTGTAGCAGGTATTCCTTTTCTTCCATGAAGTGTAAGAACAAGGCATATAACTCCAACATAAGATGTGTATTATTTTTCTTCCTTCATAAAGAAACGAGTCCTTTAAGGATTTCAAGCTTCACGTATTGTTCTCCAGTGGTAGATCTGAGACCATACTATTCCAATTAGAACTTTGTATGATTTCTTTCACACGAGGTCTAGAAGTAGACAAGATAGTACAGATACTTCTCATCTAAGAACGATCACAAGAATATATATTATACAGACTCAACAAAGGTAAAGAAGACTCACAAATATGATTTTCTATAAGTACAGGGGTTATTTCTACAAGGTTTTGAATACGATTAGATGACACACGCTGTACACTAGAAGGTAAAGAAGGCATAAATAAGGTTGAAGACAAATGAACAGGGTCGTTGGATAGTGTTTCCATGTTTTTGTATAGGCTCTCTCCCTACTCACTTTGAGTATATTCTTGAGTCATGTTTCTATCGGTTAGGATGCGAAAGATTTGGTTGCTTCCTCTAGTGACCCAGTCATTAGCTAGTCAAGCTAATTGCAAGACCTCCAAGTCTGTGGGGGACTTGGGAAACTGATATACCAAAATATACGACGAGTTAGAACGAAAGTTTTGGCTCTGATACGACTAAGCATCCCATAAGGCCTTACAAGGGGAGGTGAAACCAAATCCTAAATATATGAAGACTAAAACCAATGTCCATTTTTTATCTACAACATAAGTTTGTAATTTTTTCCTTGTGTACTTGACCCTTATTCTCTCTTATTTGTTATTATTTTTTTGTTGTTTATTAAACAAACAAGGAAGTGTAGTATCAAACAAGAATTTCTTATGTATTTTGCCATTGTTCTCTCTTATTAGTTATTATTTTTGTGCTATTTATTAAACAAACACACGTGTAGTATTAAACATCAATTTCACCATTTTTCAATTCTAGCTCGACATTAGTATTTTTGTTAAGTTTATTAGCATGGCTTGCAACATATTCCAAAAATCCTAACTATTAATACACGCAACTAAAATTAACACAAAAATGAAGATTAATGAAACGAAATCCTTTAATCACATAATTAAAACAACATTGTTATTTAAAAAATGACCTAAATTAGATTACACATCTCTGACGACCTCATGCTTTGATTTCATTTTTTTCTTTTGTTTTCAGTTTGTTCTCCTGATCCCTCATCCTTTGATTTTGAAAGAGCATGTTGGTGTAGTACCCTGTGATGCGAGAGTAGTTTGGAGTGTCGGAAGAAGAAACATAAAACAAATGATTAAGAATATCAGGAGAACAAATAGAAAACGAAAGGTTAAGGCTACCTAAACTGATTTAAGGATTTCATTTTTAAAAACGACGTCATTTCGTTAATCTTCATTTGTTTTGTTAATTTTGGCTTACATGTATTAATAGTTAGGGTTTAGAAACATGTAACAAGTCATATTAGCAAACTTAACATAGACACTAACATTATGATATAATTGAAAAAATTAAAAGTTTGAGCATTTTATTGTCACTTTTTAAAGTTTGGGTATAATTGTAAAAGTGAGCAAAGTTCGAGATTTTTTGTAATTAATCCTATAAATTTATGAGAGTTTGAAGTGGTAATGTTGTAATGAGAAATGTGAAGTAAAGGTTTACATACTTTTGTTGTAAAATATATATAAAATGTGAAACAAAGTTTGTAATTAACAGGATTTGAACATGGTTGGTATTTGTTTAGAGTGAAAGCTGACATGGTAGGTTTGAAAAGATAAACAAAGAAGAAGATCACCCAAGTTTGAGCATTGAATCATTTTGACACATGTCCATTTAGTGTATACTATATATTAGTATTTGTATTTGTGACTATTGAACATATTAATTTATGTTGTACAATCTATACTTTGTGTAATGTGGTGCTATTTTCTAAATAATGTTGTAATATCTACAATGTAATGCAAAATTGTAAAGGAGATGAGTAATAAAATGGAGAACAAGATGAGTTGTTTAAATGCGACTACATCACGTAGTGAGGTGGAGGCCATTAAGATTAAGGTGGTACTTGAAGTTGGAATGGAATTTGAAAGTTTGGAAATAATTTTTTGCTTATACCAAAAGTGTACAAGATCCCATAAGTATAGGTAGTGGAAGACCTTCGTTGAAATGCTTAGGTCTATTGTCGATTGGATGAAGTGTTTGAAATATAATAAAGTTTGAAGACGTGCATAACCATGAACTAATTCCAAGTAATATGAGGTTTATCAAGTGACATTAAGTTATAGATAATCAAGTTAGACATAGATTAGGAATAAGAATAACATTCTTAGCCGAGCTTCGGCTGGCCAGGTCACGAGCTACAAGCTGAGGCTATCCTGGCTCGTGGTTTGAAGGGAAGGTAAAAAACGACGTCGTTTTGCTAATTTAAAAAAAGTGTAGATGGGTTAGGCCATAGACGACCTAACCCGTGGGTTCGGACGAGTCGGGTTAGGCGCAACCCAAATCCAGGTGCCATCCCTAGTTTGATGATATATAAAATTACATGTTTAATATTTTTGTGTGGTGACGCATGAGGAGTGAAATTTGGATACTTATTTCAATGAAAACAAAGAGAGTGTTAGAAATATGAATAGCCACTCCATTATATTTATTTAACATGTAAAATCTTTTATATGATTTGGTATTATATACATGTGGGTTGTTATGAATATTTGAAACAGATAATATATGAAAGTAGTGATGTATATGTAAGTAATTATCAACTATCGTCTCTTTCTTCTCCAAATTGTGAATAAGTTGTAGGCTTCACTTTAACCACTTGTACTAACTTGATATTTATTAACATTCCTATAAGTGATTGATATATTTAAGTACTAGATTTTGGATGGTTAATATATTATTATGGTTATTTATAAATGAAAAGAAATTTTCAATGTTTGAATATCAAAACAACCATTATCGACCGAAGTTGTAGTCTTCAACTTGATCCTTGTGTTGCGAATAAATGTATACAAACGATTATATAGGATATGTCATTTATTAATTTTACAAGGATTCATAATATTGTATTGAAGAAGTTAAGATATTTTTTACTAACTTCTACATTTTTATAAATTCATAAATAACATTAAATTTTTTATATAATCTTAAAATTTTAGTATTTTTTGCATGTTATTTAGATAAAATGAAGAAATGACTTATACCTTACATTTGTAATGACTTATAGCTTACATTTTAAAGTGGGGGTGTTATGTGTTATAAGTGACAGTATTTTTTTCTTCATATATAAGAGTGGTATTAAATGTATGAAGTTATTTTATTATATGTATTAAGGCATAGTATTAAATGTGCTCAATCATGGTATTCTCACATTTAATTGAAAGTATTACATATTTGTTATAAGAAATGATATTTTTGAATTAATAGTATTGAATGTATTGAAGAATGATATTCATTGTACTCAATTATAATATTCTCATATTAAAGTGAAGGTTGTTACATAACTATTAAGAATAATTATATATTTTGATCATATGAGTGGTATTGAATTTATAAAGTTATGATATCATATATATTGAGGTATGGTATTCATTATGCTCAATTGTTGTATTCTTATATTAAAGTGAAAATGTTACTTATCTATTATGAGTGACGGTGTTTTTTATTCATAAGAGTTTTACTGAATATATAAAGTTATGGTATCATATTTATTAATGCATAATATTGAATACGATCAATCATAGTATTCTCATATTACAGTGAACTTGTTGCATATTTGTTATGAGCAATCTTATTTTTTGTTCATAAGAGTAGTGTTAAAGGTATGAACTTATGGTATTGTATGCATTAAGGCTTGGTACTTTTTACTCAATCATAAAAGCTCTAAAATTTTTTAACTTTTAATTTCCTCTTATCAGGCAGAAAAATCTTGAGTGTGAAATTGTGATATTCATGGATTTTGTCTGGTTTGGGAAATTTGCGGATATGTTAATTATTTTATTTTAAACTAAGTAACTTAGGAAATGTATTATACTTCTAACATGTGGGTATTAATGGTCGTGTTTCTTAATACATGCTTTAGAATATGCATCTGTTAATGGTCATGTTAAGCTCTAAGCATATAGGCAAGACGACTAACTACACACGATATGAAACGCATATGTTATGAGCTGTATTTTTATGTACACACCTAACAAAAGGATTGTATTTATGCCCGTATGCAACTATAGGAGATAAATATTAAATCGAGCATTATTACAATTATTTTAATTAATTTATCAAGTTTGTATTGCTACATCTTTAACATGGCCCTGCTAATAAGTATGGTCATAAAGTAGTGTTTTTTTTTAAAATGTTAATAATAAAATGTTGATGTATTATATAAATTTCTTAAAACTCGTGTCATACTTGATTAATAAGAATCAATGATAAAATGGCTTAACATTTTAGTTTGGAGTTCTTAAAACTATGTTAGTTTCTTGGCATTAATTTGTTATATATGAGGGTTTTTTTGTATAAATTAAATTATTATTTCACATATTCTTTTTGGTAGTTGCTTAATTTATTTTAAAATTTAAATTCTAATTTATTATGTCTACATTAACTAAAATTTGAAAGTTGTATAACTGAATATTGTGTTAATCAATTTGCAGAAGATAGGGAGTAATACATGACATAAAATGTAGGGTATTTCTTTTTGTGTTACCCTGTATAGCATAAATGGAGTTCTACTATATATAAGAAGAGCTTCAGTTACATGAAATTAATGCGTTAATTTAAGTAAAGTTAGTACAAAATATTATCTGTTATACTATATACAACAATTTCAATAAAATTTGCATTTGTTATAAAAGGAAATTTTTATTGAAGATATGACTAAAAAGTTCTTATATTAATTTCATGCCATTACTAATGCAATTATGATTATGTACAAGGTTTTATTTGGTTAAAAATTTCATTCATTGTTATTAATCTAAGGTCATTGGTTTATTTAATAAACTGAAAATAATTTATCTAATTATGAAAATGTTTATTAAATTTAGTTGTTACATGGTTGGGAAGTCTTTCATCCTTTATAAATCACTGAGAATGTACCATATAGTATGAAACACAATATGAAATGTCTCTACCCTTATTCTAACTCAAAGCATATATGAGTATATTGAAGTGCTTAAAGGATTATATTATTGGAAAATAAACCAAGACCTTGTTATGGGTAGAGTGAAATTTTTTTTTGTTTATATATGTTTAATATAATAACTTGAAACATGAATAAAAAAAGTAAAAGACAATAAAAGGGCATATCAAGATTGCTAGCTCCCTTATATCTTTTCATTTAATAGAGAAGGACTAAGGTTTCTTTTAGGTTAAATAAAAATTAATTAATTAAAATTATATTCTAACCATGATTATAATTATAAATCATAGTTAAAATTAGATAAATTAAATCTACTTATAATTCATCTTTCCATCTCTAATTAATCATGTTATAGTCAGAGATAAAGATTGATATATAGTAATATTTCATGAAAATCTGACATGACCTATTCGTTTGTCTGATTAATCCTTGCACCTGCTTAGTAGTTTTGAAAGAAGTAAGGATCTCAATCTAAAATTCTAACATACATTAACTACTTATAATATGCCAATCTATGATCATCTCATATCATCAACTGACATCATTCTTAATAACATAGCATATCCATACATGTATCATGTACATATGATTATGACAAACCATGGAGCAGCTATAAGCATCTGCAA
>JANSVA010000002.1:15186025-15196652 GCA_025504915.1 Erythroxylum reticulatum | reverse complement strand
TGATGATAGTGAGAGGTGAGTCTACAACACGACTCAGTGAGATATAAACATGCTACCATGCTTGTGAGGCTAGGTAATACAAGGCTAGCTTCACAAGAATGGTATGTGGCATTCTAAGTAACAATACATGGTATCAATGAATAAACAGGTAGTAATTTCAAATGCGGCAATAATATGAGTGTCAATAATAAATCTCATTATGAATTGTTCTATAAAAAAAATGAATCTAGTTTCTGATTTCTTTTCTGAGTTTTGTGTTCTTTTTGAATTTTAGGTTCTTTCTTTGGTAGAGTTCTACAGAATTTCTAATTCTAAGCTTTTTCATTTCTGAGTTCTGATTTTCTGAATTTCTTAGGAAGAGATAGAGGCATGTTAGTATGGCATATCTCCCCTTTTCTTATTTTAAACAAGGTTAGCCTAACCCTGCCCCTGGAGGCCTGCCCTCTCCAGTAGGACCTGGATCTAACCCATCACCGGCGGGTTACTTATGTTCACATGGTTTGATAATATACTCCATCAGTTGGGTATCCTTTGAACTCACCAATCATGGCCAACAAGAAAAACATGATTCATCAAAGAATTGCAATTATTAGGTTCAACATAACAAGGGGACCAGAAGATGCAAAGAATCTGAATATCATCTGGTCAATCTGGCATACAACATGCTAGACTCAATCACATGGAGTCCTATATCAAATAAGTCATACAGGTTCGAGAACAATTCAACAAGTCGCACAATAAAAGAAAAAGATTACTACACAAGTATAGTAGCATGATTATACTGACCTCGACTATCTCAAGGGTTTTGATCTCTTTCCTAATTTTCTTGAACTTGAGAGGTACTAGGTACGAATTCTAATTCTATTCCTTGCCTACTTTCACAAGCTATTGGGTAACATGCATGAAAATTTCATATACCTGCATTAGTCATTCTTACATAGACCTCATTTCTTAACACATACCATTATAAATTTATATTTTATTCACTAATTCATCCATGTAGGTCTCATTTGCAAAGGCATAACTTTTTATACATAAGTCCAATGTTTTTCAAACTTCCCATACCTCTAGTTAACACATAAATTCACATTATGACCATTTTTTAATTCGGTCATTAAGGCTTCCAAATATCCCATTTACAGTCAACCTTAATATTTAGTCATGAGTTGGACCCTTCTTATCTCAAATCATTATAACTTATTCATTTCTCATCCAATTAAGGTGATTCAAATCTCCAATTTCAATAGACTCATATGGCTATCACATATCCAAAGAAGGCTAAAAAATGATGAAATTTGTATTTATTGTGATTTTTATAATGCTTTCATATTTCTGTTCTCTTCTGTGTCACTAAGGTCAGTAACACCCTTCACTTATTTAGCCATATCTCAAAGGATACTCATCCAATTAAAATTCCATTTATACAACACTCATATGACACATTTTCAATCATTTAATAATATAACGCATCATCCAATTCTAACTATAAAGTCCTCAAACAATTAACTTTCATTTCGTGTTTCAATCCCACTGGTATTCTAAACCAGTTTCAATTCGGGACCTTTCTTATTTGTTTGGCTCAACCTAAATTCTTAAAACAAAATTCAGGGATATAGTAGACACCTGTATCTACAACTTCCAATTTTTGAGTTTCTCCAAATTCACACATTAAACAGATAAAAAAAAATGTATAAGGAGGACCTACGAATTTGTCCCCCTTGGCAGATTGAACTCCAAAATCCTAGGTTTTGATTTAGCCCCAAATCAACATAAAAATGAAATTTTCCTTATGTTAAATTGTCATTAGACATCAAAAAATAAGAATCCATCATCAAATCATCAAACCCATAAATTTCATCGAATGGGTTTTATAGCCATGAAAAAAATGTGAAACTAAATTCCAATCGGTAGAATCAAGTGTCAGGATCAAGGCTTACCGTTTTGTATTGATTGATTGGCTTGATTCTCCTTCACATTCTTGTTACAAAGCTTAAAAACTTTGAGAGAAAGCTTCCATGGTGAATTCTCGTAAGTGAGGGAGGAGGAGGAAGACAAGTTTTTTTTGTCTTATTTGTAGTTAGCTTCTTTTATAAGCCACTTTGTTCATTATTTACAAAAATGCCTCTCTTGTACTAGTTCTTTAAAATCTGCTCGTACAATTTCCTATGACCACCAAAAAGGTTTCAAACATCATTAATTTGATGTCACCAAAAATTATAATTCACTGTCCTGGTTTTAATGACATTAGTCTCAAATACTGATTTTTTTATTGCATCGGGTAAATCAGATACTGGGTGTTACAGTATTACTTACACTTATCTTTTGTATGATATTCTCTAACATGTAAGGAATCAAGTGGTGGTATTTCCTACATAGTCTTGGTATAATTTCATTGCATGGTGTTAGCCTTTTTTTAGAAAGTTTGTAGTTTTTACAATTTAGAGATGTGGCATTTATATATTAGACTCAAGTTTTTTTTAATTTTTTAGTTATAGTATTTAATTCAGAAAATTGTGTTAGTAGAGATAGATGACAATATTATAGAATTTTTACAATTTATTTCTTTGCAAATAATCACATCTTTGTAAAAATTCAATATGTGGGCAATAAAAATCATACCAAAAAATATATCAACATAATCCTTACATTAATTGTTAAACAATGATTTGCAATATAATCCTTACATTATACAACAAATACCACTATATTAATAAAAATGTCTCTATATTACATAACTATACTATTAAATTAATACAATAAATACTAACATATGTTCATAGTTGAAAATACACACAACAAAATAAACTCAAAACTTGATTGCATATTGGTCGTGAAATGTTGCTTAAATGGGTTTATTTGGTTAAGGTGCTAAAATTGCGTATTATTGGCAATATGGAGCTAATCTAGTTAAGGTGCTCAAATTACTTATTGTTGGCAACATGGAGCTTATCTTTTTTCATCATCAATGCCTCAAGACTTCTTCTTTTCCTTGCCATTAAACTCAAACTAAAATGTCAATAACTATCCATATATAAACCTAAAATAATAGATATATAGTAACCCAACAAGTTACTCACTCATTACCTTTGCATATGTTGTATTTGATGATGTAGTCATGTTTGATACCACTTAACTCGTCAAACGACATGTTTAAATATATATCTAAACAAATTTATTATAAACATAATGAGTGACATCTAAAAACATCATAGAAAGAAACGAAGAAAGGACATCATACATCAATTATCATGTTATATGGGTATTTAAAAAGTAATGAGATGAGATTTAAGTTCTTTTTTTAGGATTCTATAAAAAAGAAATGAACAATGAAGATGACAAAGATAATAAAGATGCAAGAAAAAGAAACTTTAGGATTATCAAGTTAGTTTTCTAAATACAAATTTACTCATTCACTTATTATACTATAAAATTAGATAATTATCCTTATCATTATTACATCTATTTAAAAATGATGAGTTGATAACCAATGACCATGAATAGTTACTAGTTGTCAACTACCTAATTGGGTTTGTAAACAATGTAAAATTTAAATATAATAACAACAATTAATGTTTAAGCTGGTATTTGTACTTATAGAGAATAATATTATGATTGGTATTTATACTTATAAAGAATAATATTGTGGTTTATCTTACATGTATAAGTATATAATTGATTATCATTATCAATGTATTAACATTCATAAAGACAATTTTGAGTTATTATGCTTTTTTGTGATTTTAGGTCATTTAAATACTTTTAAAAAAATGTAATGATAAGTGGTTTAGTCTTTTTTATTCCAAAGTCTTGACATTCTTAAATTGGCAAATGATAATAAAATCTTAAGATTAATTATGCATTTATCATAATTCATATTTTGATAAGTGTCATGTTCTTTTGGACATTAAAAAGAAAATAATTCCAACCTTGTTTCTTTATCTAATTTAGTGGTTGATTATCATGCTTTATTATTTTTTTTATAAAAAACCATTTACTTTATTTCGTTAATAGTCTATCTATTAATCTTTAAATTTATTATGCATATTTAAATCATTTATCTCATTGAAATTTACGCTATTTCTAACTAGTGCTTTTTAAGTTAAATAATTGAATTAAAAGAAATAAGAACACAAGGTGAAAAACTTACAACCATAAGCTCAATAAAAAGAGTTACATAAGCAAAAACAACCATTAAATGATAAGTCTACTTGGTAACTAATTATATAACATACTCTAAATGGAGCTAAAGTAAGCTTAGCTTAGAGATATACATGAAAACATTCTTGCAAGAGTTGAGTTTGGAAATATTTTAACTTAGGTTCTCAATCTTTGTTACAAATCCAAGTCTCCCTCTTATGATCATATCTCATATGTAACTCTTGGGAGGAATTAACAATGGTTATTTGAGTTTATTGATAGTTGTGTGCATATGAAATTTCCCAACTTTCAACCATATTTTTTCTTCAAAGCAATTATATGTCAAGATATATGAACTATTCTCTAATTCAATAGACTTACTTTTAAATACAATTTTGTATATTAAGAAATTGTCCTTACCTACATTTTGATTTAGACTGAGTAATATACAGTTGCATATTATTCTTAGATTGGAGAATTGTTGAACTTTAATCTATACACCTAATGTAAATGTATACTGAAAAAATAGATAGTTTATAATCTTAAGTTGTTACTTACGCAACTTACAACATAAAAGATAGCTATTATTTCCCCTTATAATTTACATTGCTATTTTATAACAAATTATAGGATTAAGGAGACCTTAAAAAAAATACCTGCTTTAACCTAATACTAGCTACTAGCTAATGTTACAAATTAAGAATACATAGTATAGATAAGTTATTATAGAAGGAAAAAGTCATGTACGATTTATGCAAATCATGTTATATAAGTCCTTCAACAAATAAGAAATAATTGAGCTTTTTTATTATATGGTGTTAAAGAAGTGCTCTAAAGGCAATCACCTTTAGCACTTATTGTAAAAATCATTTTATGATTAATAAAAGAATTTTTTATTATTTCAATATTCATACATTTATGGATTTGATGTTGATCTTAAATTGATTTAATGAAGTCCTTGATACAAAACATAGCATGTAGGAAATCATGATGAGATCATGATAATGAGATTCCTATCATATGTAGTTATGTTAGTATCTAAACTTTCCCTATTCATAGGATTAATGAGATGGGATATCATTAATTTGGATAGACTAGCACATGTTATATTCCTTGATTGGATCAAGCAATAGGTCTTATAAGTTGTAGACATGAGTTGTTTGGAATTAATATGTGAATGTTTATTAAGGGTAGTAGGTACATTGGATTGACCTACTATAAGACAATCATATGGATATTCTATTCCAATGTCAACGGTAGTCTCATCATAGCCATAGTGCAAGTATCCTTTGACTTGAGGTGTTCAAGGATATCTCAGATATTGATCATATGCTTTGACTCCATTCATCGGTGCCTTTTAGGGGTTACTCATAAGGTGGTGATTGGGTACAACTTGAGGTATTTGGAGATAATTGAGTAGCTAATAAAGGATTTACCACTCCTAATAGAAGGAGATGATACCCGCGATCTCTTGTCGGGCTCATTACTCAGGAGTCTCTAGCTAGAGCAAATATGTGTCATAAAGAGAGCCTTCAATGATACATAGAGTAATGAGATCCTCATGACAAGATTTAATATTACTTAGACTAGATGTGACGTAGTCAATCTAATAGGAGTTGACACTTTGACCATACTCTAAAACTAGTGGGGTATAGATGGTAAAAGGATGAATTGTATGACAACATTGCATATGGAAGGGTTCATAGTTAAACCACCAAATTTTCGATCAATTGGGGGTCATGACGTGCTGCTAGATACCGCTCTTAACTCTCTTGAATTAAGTGTTAATTCAAGTGGACAACATAACTAGGAACCTAATGGGTGACACACATAGTTGATCCGAATGATGAGTAAAATGGTCTTGAATGGTGATTTAAGATATGAGAGAGTATTTCGGGATTGTATCGCGATGTGATAGTAGTAGAAAATGTTGCATGGAATGAATTAGAAACAAGTGTTGTTGTCTACCAATTTGGTTATTAACTTCCCAAAACTTTCCTTAATGCATGTTATTCATGGTCATTAACTTCCTATAACTTCGATTAATGCATGTTATTTATAGTCATTAACTTCCCATAACTTCCATTAATGCATGTTATTCATGACCATTAACTTCTCATAACTCTCCATTAGTGATGAGAGTTATGGAAGGCTAAATGGTGTAGAAAATAGGGATGATTTTTGTGCATCTTGTGTAAGACACAAGTTGAAGAAAGATTCTTTATAACACACACACTCTTTTTCTTTCTAACTCTCACAAGAGTTCTTGTGTTTGCTAGCATAAAGAAAGAATTCTGGCTATCTCCAAGTGAGGTTTCATCCTTCTACTTTCGTGTGAACTTTCATTAGAGATGATCTACGTTGATCGTTGTGGTTTACAACAATTCAACACGGAGAAGATTAAAGAACGAAGGAGATCGCCGAAAAGGTATGTAAACATCTTACATTTCATGTTTTTTGTTTTCTATATCTATATGCATGAGTAGATTTGGTTTTTGAGGTTTTGTTTTATTTTCCATTGTGCATATTTGATATATATTATATATGAGATGCATGATTAGAATCTTACAGTAGTATCAGAGTCATGTTGTGCCTTGTTAGATGTAAAATACATGACATGTGAAAATTGTTTTCATAGTTGTGACAACTTAGGATCCTGCAATTTTTTTTTCAAAATTAATTATAGAAAAATATTTTTCATGATTTTCTTTTACCAATCTGCTCATAAACTATATGTGAATAATTTAGTATGATTGAAAATATTTTTAATATGATTAAAATATTTAATTTCAAATTTATAAGAACATGTATGAAATCTATCTTTTTGTTGGGCATTTGATGTCTATTGACTAAATTGATGAGGTTACACATGATTTTGGTAGAATTTGATTATGAAAAAATGATGAGGTTATACATGATTTTCGTGGAATTTGATTTTGGAAAAATTCTATGAACATATTTGGGATGTGTTTATGCCTCTATAATTTTTGTAGAATTATTAAAAAAATTTAAATAATTTTATCAAACAATTTTCTAGATCTGGATAGTTTTCCAGAAATTATAGGATATGTTTTGTTTGATGTTTTTGTATGTTTATATTTCGGCTCCAAAACCTTAAATTTTATTTTTATATGATAAAAATATGTTAATTTGATGTATGACGCATTCCTAAATGATTTTGCTCGAAATTTGATTTCTAAAAAATTTGTCGTTTTTAGTATCTTATTGATGTTTAAGTGATCATAATAATTTTTGGGTGATTCCTAAATTATTTTGATCATCATAAAATGACCTAGAGATGCTTTGAATGATAATTTAAAGTGCTGAAAATTTTAGGAAATTATAGAAATTAATTTTATTAGATCAATAGATTTTCTAGTAAAAATAGAAAATTTGAAATGTGTGACAAAATTGAAGTTGTTTAATTTTGGAATCAAATAATTATTTTAAGGTAAATAAATTATGAATTAATTTCTGGAATTATGCATTCATGTTAATTAGATTAATATTAATTCCAAATTAAATAACAGACAATAGTTATTTTAGCCAAGTTAGTAGAAGAAATATAGTAAATATAAGTGTTAGATTGGGCTTAGATTCAAGTATTGGATTGAGCTTAGAGCCAAGTATTGGATTGGGCTTTCATGTTAGGATCCATAAGATTTCATAACCAAAATGATGTGTTTACATATATGCATCAAAGAATGCATGAATAGGAGAATGTGTGGGCTTGTATGATTGATGGTTATGATATCCTAAGATATTTTTAAAATTACAATTCTATTTGACATTTAACTAATATTTTAGTTACCAACACTTAAAAAGTTGATATTAACCAGTACCAAACTTTGGTACAAAACTTTCTTGTCTGGTACCAATTTTTCGTCCTAATGGCCGAGATTGGCTAGTACAATATGGTATTGATATTTTTGTTTGAAATAAAAAATTATTAATTCACAAATTCTAATTAAAATTAAATTTTTATTACCGAAATTCATAATGAATTCTACAAATTTACATAATTGGCCTAGTGTTCAAATAATGGGTAAAACCATCACAACTTCTTTAGTCCTTTTCTTTCATTCAATAGAAACTTACTGACGGATGAATGCAAGTAAAAATTAATATTTTATTATTGGAAAAATATTAAATAATACACCTATTCCGTACATTTTGCAAACTCGCTCAAAGAAGCTATATGGCGTATTTAATGCAAAGTGAGATGACTTACTAAAGAACACTATTCACATATTTGTTGGAACAAAGAAAAAAGCATTGTTAAGAAATGTTCGCAAATAATTGTTAGAATATATGAGATATATCTTTTATTTAATTTTGTCATTTTTAATTGGACATATAAGATATAAATTATAGTGGGCTTAAAAATAAAAGGTGGATTGATGAAATTAAAAGGATGAGATTGTTGCATGTTTGAATTTAAGTAGGACTTTGATTGTGTCAGAGATTTGTGCACATTTAGTATCTAAGGTAGAAGTCCAACTTTAATATGAATTTGCAGCAACCAAGTTGCGTAGTGTGCGTGTTGTCCAAACCTCCCATCCACAGCAGAAGTTTATCACCAACGTAAGTGTGCGAACACTTGAGATGACGTGCGTGTATGTGACTTAGAGTTAACGTGAATTAATTGTTCAGTGAAAAATATATTGCGTGGGGTATATGTCTTGCTATATAGCTGAATAATGTGAGTGTGTGACAGTAGTTACGAATGAAGTGGATTTAGTGGGTCAAGGATTTTTGGTACATCACTGTGGGTGTCTTGGAATTAAAGTGAAGTGGGCATTAAAGGTAAATTGTGTGAGTATCATGGAAGGCACTCATGTTGTGGCATAAATGGAAAGCTTATGAAGTATATATATGGGATAGAAATTTTCTCTGGAAAAGCTAAAGACCCAACATCATTCTTTTACATAACATTCAATGAAGCATAAAATGTGTTCTTGTTGCCTTCATCATCATCAAGCAAACCAGAGGAGTTTCAATTAGTTATAGATCACAACATTAAGGCTTCTTAGTCTTCGTGACTCCACATGACCTCCTTTTTATAAGATCTTCTTAAAGATAAAGTTGCTGGAATTTTTTAGAGGTGTGGCCAAGGGTTTTTGTTTGGACAACAATGATTATTAATTGATTTTCTTATGGGCTGCGTATACCTTGGTTGGTGAATGTGTTATTAGTGCAACTGTGATTTCGTGTTGGTGTTTATATGAATTAGCCCATTATTGTTGCGACAACTTTCATATTTATTTCAATGGAGCTTAACCGTTCGGGAAGTTGTCCTCTTTTTTTCTCAAGTGCATTATTTTGTTCTTAGTTAATTGATCACTTGAGTTGTTTATTTCATATCTTTATTATCAAACACTATTGAGAAAATCCTCTTTTGAGATTAGTACCAGGCGATCATACTATTGGGTGTGAAATTCTTTCACGGGAAGTAAGGTTAAGAGATAGTGTCAAGGGTTGAGTAGTGTCGGCTGAATAAAGCCTTGAATAAATTTATTGTACTTCGGTGAAAGTTATTAAGCTGGGTGAGGGTCCCATAGACGTAGGCAAGGTGTGCCAAATTGCGTTACCAAATTTCTAGTATTTTTATTATTTCGCTTTTACTTGTTTTTATTTTGTTGGTGCTAAATAAGTTTGCGGAAAGTTTACGAAATAATTAACCCCCTTTGATTTTTCAATTGGTATTAGAGAAAGGTCACCGATTCAGAACTTGGTAGCAAGTTGGTGCAGATCCTAGTTTCGCGAACATGGCTACAAATGAGGCACTACAGGTGGAGATTGGAAAAATTGTGAATGATGCGAAAGATGAATAAGATGAAAACAAAGACTTGATACTACTCACACGAAATTTTAGTAAATGGCTGAAAAGAATGAGGAAGGACAGATCCAACTTTGGACAATATGGCGGAAGTTCATTGAGTAACAATTCAAGACAACAACTCAAGACACAAAAGTGTGAACAAAAGGCAAGGAGAATCTAATGTTATAAATGTCAAGGTTTCGGACACATTCAATCTGAATGTCCCAATACTGTGAAGAAGAGAAAAGGAAAGTCCTTCATAAGCACCTGGAGTGAAAATGATTCCGAGAGTGAATATGGTACCGAAGAAGAAATAGCAAATGATGCTACGTTAGTTACCTTACATAGCAAAAGTCCAGTTACTTGCTTAACAGTAAATGAGAAAGAAATAACTGAAGGTCGAAAAGTGGGAAAATCAGAAAATTTTGAAAACAATCCAGCTTAAGATCCAATATCAGATTATGAAGTGATAGTACTGGCCTAGATGATAAAAAAGGGAATATTTACAAGGATTACAAAGCTATGTATGAAAATGGGTAAAAACGTGTAGAAAGAATGAAAGATTGAAAGAAGAGAATCTTCCATGAAGAACACCATACAAGAGTTAGAAAAGAATTTGATGTTGACATCAAATGAGCTTGGTGAAGCTAGAATGAAATTAGTAAGTAT
>JANSVA010000002.1:15162048-15175893 GCA_025504915.1 Erythroxylum reticulatum | reverse complement strand
TTTCTCATTTTATTTTATCGTAATTAACAAATTACACATACACTTCAAATAAATATTGATACAATTATAAAATAATCGATAAATTACATCTTTCCAATATATTATATTTTAGGGGCATTTTCGTAATTAACACTGTTTTTTGTTCTGTCCCCTACATCCAAACACATTTCTGTTCTCAGGACGAAGACCATTTTCTCTGTTCTGTCCACCGCAGCCAAACATCTCACTGTCTTCAATTTTTATTCTGTTCCGTCCTGTTCTGTTCTGTCTCGTTCCGTCTCTGCATGTTGAAGACGCTAACTAAACAGACAGGAGAAAGGCACTGACACCAATCAAATTTAACTATAAAACTAGAAAGGATTTAGAAGAAAAATGGCAAATGAAGATTTAAAACACTCAGCAATTTCGAACGTTAACTAACCACGGAAGTTCCATAAAGGAAAAAAGAATGTGAATAAGAAGTTACGTGGAAAAGTAAAAGCAAGTGATAGACGAGAAAGGATGAGTAGTGAAAATTAGTGTTCAAAGTCAAGATAAACAACTGTGAATCTGGTAAAGCTGTGTATGTATATAATTTGAATTCAATTCAATTCCACTTGGGCAGCTTCAAACCAACAGCGGTGGTGCGATCGCTTCGGACGCTGTAACATCGTTCCTTCACGACATTACATGTGTTCTTTATTCCGTATATTACCTCATAAATATCTGTTAAAAATTATACAAACAAAACAACTGATTCTGGCTGCCGCCATTTTCAGTTAGACTCGAGCATGAAGGCACTAGGCCCGGCCTGAAAGATGTGAACCATTTCAAAAACTTTTCTTATTTAATTTGTTTCTATGAAAACTTTTTATTAAATATGTTATAACACATAATTAAATTATTTACTTTGAAATACTCTTTCTACTGTATCATTACAATACACATGTATGGCTAAGTTACTCTCCCTCTCTGTCATGTAAGGAATTCTGTTATTCACAACCAATATATATGAAATGCGTGAGCACACACTTCAAAGTGTACTTATCATTGCATTCATTGCATAGTCTTTCTAACTTGGTATCAAAGAGTTTCATTCTTCATATGGCTTCCTCTTCAATAGCGTCTTCCACATCTTTGCTACTTCCATCCCATCTACTCACACCTCCAAAACATATTCTCTGTTTAATTCTTCCAATCAAACAACCTCTATCAAGCTGGATAGAGGAAACTATCTTGTGTGGGAATTAGTTGTCCTACTACTTATCGAAGAAAACCTCCTTGAGTCACATATCAATGGCACATCTTTGACACCCTCTCGATACATCTCTGAAGGAGCAGAAATGACTCCAAATCCACTCTTCGAAGAATGGTATGTTGTAGACCGACATCTAGTTGGCTGATTACGCAATACAATGACCTAAGAAGTTGGAACTCAACTGCTACACTGTCACACGACTCGTGATCTTTGGGCTGGTGCTCGTGATCTCACCTGTGCGTCAGTGAAATCGCATGTTATGGTGCTCAAGTTGGAGTTTCATCAAATACGTAAAAACTCAATAAAGATGGATGAGTATATCATTAAAATGAAAAATGTCGTAGATAAACTCATACTGGCTGGAGCTCCTTTTACAACAGAAGATCTTATTCTCCATACATTAGACGGTTTTGACTCAAACTATAATGCTATTGTAGTAAAGTTGGTTGATCAACCTAACGTTACCTAGATTGAAGCACAATCCACTCTCTTTGCCTTCAAGAGTCGTTTGGAGCAACTCAACCATTTCTCGACTCTATTTGTTCAACCCATTGGTGTTGCTCAACGTGATGAAATTAATAACCAAACCTCAAATAATACCATCAAGCAAGGTTCTTAAAGAGGATCACGTGGTAGTTCTCGAGGACGTCGAGGCCAAGGAAATCGAGGAGGCTTCAACAATGGAAACCGACCATACTGTCACCTGTGTGAGAAACTAGGACATGTGGTAGCAAACTGCTATCATCATTTCGACAGAAATTTTCAACCTCCATTTAACTTTGGTTGTGGTTTTAGAAACCATTATGCTCCACAAGCTTTCTATGCTAACTCATCATAAGGGTACTATGCTCATCCTCAAATAATCTCCGATCCATCATGGTTCATAAACAGTGGAGCAAACTATCATGTGACTCCATACGCTGATCAATTGGAAAATGTCAGTCATGTAGGTAAGACTCATCTCTATACTTGCACTGGAGAACCAACTTGCGTAATTGGAATAAGTTCTATGTCTCTATCTGTATCTAACTCCAGATTCTCATCTTAAAGATGCATTGCTATTCCCTTTTGTAACTAAAAATCTTATGAGTGTTAATAAACTCACTAAGGAAAATCCAGTAGATGTTTATTTTATTAATGACGGTTGTGTTATGAAGGACAAGAAGACAGGTCATCCTCTGGTGCGTGCGATATCAAACCAAGGAATGTATCAGATGTCTGAACGTGCTCTGGTGGCTCAAAGTAATACAACGTCACTTACACAAAAAGGGAAATAATTCTTAAAATGGCACTACAAGCTAAGACATCCTAGTGACAGAGTTCTAAAGTAAATATTGAATAACTGCAATGTGAACATTTAACATCTGAATTTTATTTGTGAAGCATGCCAATATGGCAAATCAAAATAGTTACCATTTTCCAAATCTGTGTCTCATGCTTCTTTTCCTTTGGAGTTAGTTCATATGGATCTTTAGGGGCCATCACCAGTTCAATCAGTAAGTGGCCATCATTTCTATATTCATTTAATGATGATTATAGTAAATCTACGTGGCTATATCCTTTGAAACACAAAGGTGAAGCTATGAATGCTTTTAACTTGTTTCGGGTAGAAGTTGAAAACCACTTTAACACAAAAATCAAAACAATATAATATGACAATGGAATTGAATACAAACCCTTTGTGAGTATTACACAAGCAGCAGGAATTGAAATGAGGTTCACCTGCCCTTATACTTCTACATAGAATGGGAGAGCAGAACGTAAACATCGACATTTTGTTGAGATGGTTTTAACGTTACAAGCTCAAGCATAGTTACCCCTCACATACTGGGTAGATGCTTTTCAAATGGTTGTTTATCTCATCAACCGGTTACCAACACCTAGGCTTGAAGAATTAACTCTTCTGTTTTAGCTCTATGGCATAGAACCTGATTATAAAATCCTACAGCCTTTCGGATGTGCATGTTATCCTTATATAAAACCATACAATGAGCATAAGTTCCAATTCCATAATCAGCAATGTGTTTATTGGACCTACTTCTCAACACAAGGGATCTAAATGTCTCATCTCCTGAGGAAAAATATACATCTCACGACTTGTTGTGTTCGATGCTACACTTTTTCCATGCACTACAGAATTTCTAAATCAAAGAATGACATCTACAAAAATGAATACACTATCCATTTGATTATTACTCCAAATAGAGAAAACACTCATAATCTCGAGAGCAGCAACATTACAGAATCTCTAAACAATAACAAAGAACAAGTTGGCTCAATGGATAATTCTCCAATAGTTATAATCTCCTCACATGAGCCTCATTTATCAAGTCACGGGTCTTCTTCAACAAATGGATTGAGCTTGAGTGGGCAAAGCAGAAGTGAACAGGAAACAAGACTGATCCATACAAACACACATCTAAGGACCACACGAGCAAAGGATGGTATATACAAACCCAAACATCCATTTGTTGGGTTACTTCACTCAAAAAAATTTGTTCATTTAGCTTAGCTCACAGAACCTCAAAATGTCACAGATGCCCTAGCCTCATTACACTAGAACAAGCCATGAATGATGATTTCACAACCCTTCAGCGAAACAAGACATGGATCCTTGTTCCTTACACCGGTACACAAAAGCTAGTTAACTGCAAATAGGTTTTTAAAAACAAACTTAAACCAAACGACTCCATTCTCAACCACAAAGCTAGGCTTGTTACAAAAGGATTCCAGTAGGCACCAGGAATTGATTACGGAGATACATTCAGTCCTGTAGTAAAAACAATAAAAATTCGAACTGTTCTTACCATTGATGTCACTTATGGTTGAGAAATTCGACGATTGGATGTTAATAATGCGTTCCTCAATGGTTTTCTTCGAGAAATTGTTTACATGTGCCAACCGGAAGGCTTCTATGATTGGCGACGTCCAAATCATGTGTGCAAACTGATAAAAATGATTTACGGACTCAAGCAAGAACCTCATGCTTGCTTCAATCGACTATGCCTTGAGCTGGGGATTTTAGAATGCTAAAAGTGATGTATCACTTTTCTTCCTACGTATGATGAAGCTCGCAGTTTTTATTCTCATATAAGTCGATGATGTACTAATAACCAATAATGATCCCAACCATCTGAAGTCTCTAGTTGTGAAGCTAAACAATTTATTTTCCTTGAAGGATCTTGGTTCAGTATACTATTTTCTTGGTATAGAAATCTATAGAAACAATGTGGGCATTTATTTAAGTCAAGCTAAGTATAACTTCGATATCTTGAAAAAATTTAACATGATGGATGGACTGTGCTCCAGTACCAACTCCAATGGTCATTAGACGTCAGTTTACAAAAAATGATGAAACACCCATGCAAGATCCATCTTTCTACAATCAAGCTATTGGATCTCTTCAGTATCTTACCACCATCAGACTTGATATAGTTTTGACGCCCTAATACCCCTTAGGAGGATATTGCAAGTGCCACATACACAGAACACACTGAACACGAAGCATTTTGAAATATACAAAACACTTTATATATGCATTACCATAATCTCAACAAACATATACCGTATATCATAATTTTGGAAAGCAGCCTGAATTAAGGTTATTACAACCCATCAAAATAAAAATTCAAGAGTTATAGACATCAAATACGAGTCCAAAAATAATCTCAAAAAACATATGATAAAAAAAAATCAGACTCATTTGGCCATCGCGGTTGTCTTATCCCAGTTCCTACATCCCTCCTTCAGAACCTACACGAGGCAAATCCACCGTGCTAACCATATAGTTTAGTGAGTAATAACTAAACTATAAGTCAACAACAGATACAACAATTCAAAACAAAGTAGAGTTTTATAAATAACATAATTGTTCAACACAAGAGGGTATAAACCCTTTAGAAACAGAATACAATTTAGCTTATGCCAAAATCAAACTAATATCATAGTACAAAATCATAAGACTGCTAAATCCATTTACAAAAGAGGGTAACGGGACTTATACAGAAGAGACCAACATTTTGACACCGAAGTGTCTCAAAAGAGACCAAAGTCTCGACACCTAAGTGTCAATATCAGAAAACACCGAAGTGTCAATAATAGAAGATACCGAATTGTCACAGAAGTAGCTGCAAACCCTTTTAGGCATGCCTATTTGCCCACGACTAGGACTTAACAGCTTTAAAACCAAACAAATTCATTTCATGTTCAACATAATGAGCCAATTATTGGTTTCATGCCAAAATTCAAATATATCAATCTAACAGCTTTGCAAATCATTCAATGGATTAAAGTCAAACAGCAAACAAAACAGTCAAAGTAGAACTATCTAAAATTTCCTTACTAAATTACAAACAAATTAGACCATCTAAATTACTTACAAAATTTACCGTCTAAATTACTTACAAAATCTCCCTTATTGCTTATTCCCTCGACGTCCTGGCAATATTTGGAATTGGTCGCTCGATGAGTTCCTCTAAAACATTTAATACAAACACATATCATTTTTGTGCACAATTATAAATTCAATTATGCACATACATGCATACTGAATATCTATGATGCATGTTCATGACAAATTCTCGGGTATATTTTCTTACTAAACTGATGTAAATGTCAATTGTACTTCAAAAGTTTCAAAATTCATACATTCAATTACTATTCCAGCTTTTATTGGAAGTACTTCATTCGGGTCTACTTTGCAAAATCAATAAGATCAAGACAATGATGTATTTCTGTAACACTTTCTTCTAAATAATTGTTCCTCTGTGTCTTAAGTTTCTACAGATACCAAGATCATACAATTTGGTTTATTATTCAATGAGTTATTCTCCAAATATCACAGATTGTGTACATTTGAAATTTTGGCTAAAGCATGATTATACATTCAAGTTGTACAACCCATATATCTCAATTCCAATCTCCAAAAATTACAAAATTTATACCAATTTAAAGATAAGAGAGTAAGATACAACTTTAGTGAAGACACCTCAGTCTAATTCAACCTACATCAATACATTTTATTCAATAACCACAGGAAATGATTTATGTTCTTGGTAGTGCTATAGCCTAAGCCAAGACACAATTTCATGCCAATTTTGAAAATTTTAGAGACAGAATTAAAATTCTACTTCTTCAAGAAAGTTTTAGAAATATGTCTTTAGTTTAATCTGAATTAAGAATCAATCCATATAGAAATCTACAAATCAAGCTAGAATTAAAATACCAAAATATGTTCTTAAAAATATTCCAGTTCATAACATTCTAGCACATACCCTCACTTCGAGTCAATCAATCTTTTTTTAATCTATTCAGATGGCTCTAAATTTTTATGGAAAGAAAGAAAAATATCTTAGGAGTCCATTGGTTCAATTTTCAATTCATTTGGAGGTTTTATGGCAAAGTTATGGAAAAAGAGTCAGAACTATTCAGTATTAGAAAGTTTGATTTTTGCACTACCACCTTCTACTGTAGAATCACGATTTTTGCACGTAATTCTCTATAGTTTTGTAGAAACGCTTCTCCATCTTCTTCCTCTCTTCTACTTAATTCCTCATCACAAACTTATACCCTTACATTTATCCCTCTTATTCACTTCCATATCAACTCAACTTAGTCCTAAATCAACTCAAATTCAAATTTATATTCAAAACACCAAAACCGATCATACACGTATTTTACCATCTTCAACTCTCTCTCTCTACTGTAACTTTTTCAAAAACTTAATCTCACATCAATTAACTCCAATACTTGCAAACAGTTCCTCTAACTCATTTTCTTAACTCTTCAGTACACACACAAAATTTATAAATCCAAACTTCACACTTAGCATTACAATTCGACTCTCATACATGCAACTTTGAATTTTTGCATTTTATTTCTCTTTCTACTTTCATTTGATGTATTGTTCCATTTTTACTCTTTCATTTCATCAAAACAACTTATCAATTCATTAACTCCATATCACGACTTCACCATATCTTCATTGAAATTCATTCACCTCATTTAAAACCATCTCTAAAAGCACTCCACAATTTCATGCATAACAATACAAATCACCATATTCGGATTTCTCTAAACCAAAATAGAGTATTTATTTTTACACAAATTTTCTAGCACTTTTGCAAATCCATTTCAATATAACAATATAACCTATTTCATACATCCATCATTTAATTCATTCATCACCGAAACTACACTTCTTTAACCTCACATGCATGCATTCATTTACACAACAAAACATCATTGAATTTACTTACTTGAATCAACAATATTTCCAGTAGTGATTGCAGTGTATAAAGGATAAGCAAGAATAAATTTTACTTTGAAGAAGCTAAATACATAACCATAACCAACTTGGTATTTTCGATGTAAAACAAAGCCATCGAAGAACAAACTCCGGCTGCAGAACTTTCCTTCCTAAATCACGTGTATACTTTGTATGTAATTCACGTGTCATCCAATTAAGACTACCACATGTCACCAAATATGCAAGTCATTTGTCAATATTAAATTATTCGTCCAAAATTTCAATACTTTTCTAAAATTCACCAAAAATTTCAAAATACCCGAAATATACCAAAATGGCCAAATCATATTTTTTTAATCATGTTCAATAACTCAACTATACCCAAAAAATGTAAATGCATGCACAATAATTATATGTGTCCAAAATGCTTATGCACAAATAAGCAAATATTCAAATATGCAAAGCATAAAATGTAATGAATTTCCTTAATATTCTAACCCCTAGTATAGGGTGTTACATTTCTTCCCTCTTTAAGAAATTTCATCCTCGAAATTCACACCTGATCTGAATAGTTGCGGATACTGAGCTTTCATGGTTTCTTCAGGTTCCCATGTTGCTTCCTCAAGTCCATGATGTTTCCAGAGTACTTTTATTAAAGGCACCGACTTGTTCCTGAGCTGCTTAACTTCTCTAGCTAAGATAAAAGTCGACCCTTTTTCATATGACAAATCCAATTATACCTGAATTTCTTGCACTGAAATTTTGTGTCACATCATATCGATATCTTCTTAGCATGAAACATGAAACACATCATGTAACCTGGCCAATTCTTTAGGAAGAGCCAGCTAATAAGTTACTAGTCCAATTCTTTTTAGAATTTCATAAGGATCGATGAATCGCGGACTAAGCCTACCCTTCTTTCTAAACCGAAGTATGTGTTTCCATGGTGACACTTTCAAAGACACCTTATCACTCACTTGATACTCAATATCTTTCCTTTTTAGATCAGCATAAGACTTCTTCCTATCACTAGCAACTTTCAATCTTTGTTGAATAATCTGAATCTTTTCTTTAGTATGTTTCACAATTTCTGGTCGGATCATATTGTTTTCACTCAATTCAATCTAACATATCGGAGTTCTACACTTCTTATCATATAACACTTCATAAGGTGCCATGCCAATGCTTGTCTGATAATTGTTATTGTAAGCAAACGCCATCAAAGTCAGATAGTTATCCCAACTCTTGGGAAACTCTAACACATAACCCCACAGCATATTTTCCAATATCTGTATAACTCGTTTAGATTGTTCATCTGTCTGGGGATGGAAATCAGTACTAAACTTAACCTGAGCTCCCAGAGCATTCTGTAAACTTTTCTAGAATCTCGAAGTAAATCAAGGATCATGATCTGAAATGATAGACAATGATACTCCATGAAGTCTCACTATCTCATTTACATACAAATCTGCAAGCCTATCCAAAGAATGGTCAGGAAAAATAGCTAGAAAATGAGTAGATTTGGTGAATTTATCTATAATCACCCATACAGCATCACGCTTCCTTTGAGTGAGAGGAAGTCCAATGACAAAATCCATGATAATGTTATCCCATTTCCATTGAGGAATAGAAATAGGATGTAACAAACCAAATGGGACCTGATGCTCAGCTTTAACTAGCTGACATGTCAGATGTTTTGCTACATAATCCACAACATCCCGTTTCATACCTGACCACCAGTAATACTGCTTCAAATCCTGATACATCTTGTTTCCACCTGGATGCATAGTAAATACTGTATTATGAGCCTCAAACAAAAGCTTCTTCTTCAATTTATCATTAACTGGCACACACAACCGATCTTTATAATACAATTCACCATCACCTTGCACAGAAAAATCAAATTGTTTACCTTCCTGAGTAGCCAAGATAAGTTGCTGTCACTTATCATCAACTCTTTGAGCGTCACAAATATCTTGTCTCAAAGTAGGCCATGCTTTCAATTGAGCCGTCAAAGCTCCATCAGATCCCAGTTTCCAGCCATTCTACTTAAGTGATAATGTTGAGATGGTCTTTCAACTCAAGGCATCAGCTACAACATTAGCCTTACCCGGATGGTAGTCCACAATACAATCATAGTCTTTAAATAATTCCAACCAACGCCTGTTGTCTCAGATTGAGTTCCTTCTGGGTAAGCAGATACTTCAGACTCTTATAATATGTGAAAATTCTATACCTTTCACCATACAGGTAGTGCCATCAAATTTTTAAGGCAAACACTACTACTGCAAGTTTCAGATCATATGTAGGGTAATTATGTTAATGAGTCTTTAGTTGCCTAGAGGCATAAGCAACTACCTTTCCTTCCTGCATCAAAACACAACCTAAACCAATTCTGGATGCATCAGTATACATAACATACTCCTTACCAGAAGTAGGTTGAGCTAATACAGGAGCTTTAGTAAGCATACTTTTCAACTGATCAAAGCTACTCTGACATCTATCAGATCATTCATACTTCACTCCCTTCCGTAACATTTTAATTAAAGGGGATGCTATCACCGATAATCCCTTAACAAACCGACGGTAATAACCAGCTAGACCCAAAAAACTTCTCAATTCTATTACATTTCGTGTTGGCTTCCAATTAACAATCGCTTCTATCTTATTAGGATCAACTCTGATTTCTTCAGAAGAGACAACATACCCCAAAAATGATATCTCCCGAAGTCAGAAATCACACTTACTCAGCTTAGCATACAACTGTCTTTCCCTCAAATTCTGTAAAACAATTCGGAGATGCTTAGTATGATCTTGTTCATTCGTAGAATAGACCAGGATGTCATCAATAAACACCACAATAAACTGGTCCAAATAAGGCCTGAACACTCTATTCATCAGATCCATAAGTGCTGCTAGAGCATTAGTTAACCCGAATAGCATTACTAGGAATTCATAATTTCCATAACGGGTCCTAAATATAGTCTTCGGTACATCCACATCCTTTACCCGAAGTTGATAATACTCCGATCGTAGATCTATCTTTGAAAACACTCCTGCATCTTTCAATTGATCAAATAAGTCTTCAATCCTTGGCAATGGATACTTATTCTTCACTGTGACTCTATTCAATTGCCTGTAATTGATACACATCCGTAGTGTGCCATCCTTCTTCTAAACAATTAACACCAGTGCTCCCAATGGTGACACACCGGGTTTAATAAATCCCTTATCCAGAAGCTCTTGTAACTACACCTTCAACTCCTTTAACTCAGTAGGAGCCATTCTGTACGATGCTCTAGATATAGGAGTAAAGCCAGGTATAACTTTAATAGGTAACTCCACATCTCTTTCAGGAGGGAGTTTAGGTAATTCCTCAAGAAATATATCTGGAAATTCATTCACTACAGGAATGTCAAGCAGTTTATCCTTACCACCCTCTTTCTGGGAATTAAGCACAAAAGCTAAATAAGCTTCACATCCCTTCCTGAGGAGCTTTCTAGCTTGCATAGCAAATACCACATTAGTTAAGGAACTAATGTGAATGCCATGCAATACTATCTCAGACTGATCGGGTCTCCTAAACATAAATGTCTTAGCATTACAATCAATTACCGCCCAATGCTTAGATAACCAATCCATGCCTAGAATCAAATCAAATTCATGAAATGGAAATTTAATCAAATTGGCCACATACTCAGTTCCTTGAATCATAACAGGACAATTCCTAAACACTTGATTAACCAACACACTGCTACCCAAAGGACTGGTCACATGAATGTTATATTCTAATTAGTCCATAGACATCTTCATATCAAACATTTCTCCAGCATAGATATATGAGTGTGTAGATATAGGATCAATTAATACATACATTTCAAAATCAAAGAGAGAAAAAATACTAACAATGACATCCGGTGCATCTTGATCCTCACGAGCTTTCAATGCATAAGCTCGAGCCGAAGCAGTATGCATAATTGGTCGATCTACTATTTTCGATTGGTTACTCCAATTCGGTCTATTCTGCCTAGATCCTCCTCGACCTCTACCACGTCTTTTATTCCCAGTAGACGCTTGAAAGACCTCTCGACTGGCTTGTGATGTCTGAGTCTGGTTGAGAGGGCAACTGGCTATCTTATGCTCAGTACTACCATAGCGAAAATAGGCTCCTGTAGCCCTTCTGCAAACACCCAATGATGTAAAGAACAATCAAGGCACTTCGGGGCTTTAGAACCTCGACCTCCAGACAACCACTTACCAGAAATAGCTGAAGAGGGAAAGTTTTGTCGCCTTCCCCCTGTCACAGATCTCTGAGTATTTTCCTGTGTAGAAGTAGTACCTTCCTCGACTCTGTTTCCGTAAGGACTGGCCTCCTCTACCAAAACCCCATCTCTAACTCCTTTCTCTCCCAACCATCTCCTGTCTCTCAATTTTCATTGCAGCCTGTACTAACTGATGGTATGTCACTTATTGCAACAAAGTAATTGCTGCCAGATGCTCCTTGATAGAATTATGCTATCCATCCTCAAACTGGTGACATCGGAACTCCTCAGTAAGCTTAGATTTAGGGGTATACTTACTGAGTCAGTTGAACTCCTGATCATACTTAGCAACTAATAAGTTTCTCTGCTTTAAGTTCAAAAATTGCTTCCATTTATCTTTTCTGTAAGCCTCTGTCACATACTTAACTTTAAATTCTTGAGCAAAGAAATCCTAAGTCAGGTACTGACAGCTGAGGACGCCTCAGAATGAACTTCCACCATTCATAAAATGCTCCCTACAGAAGGGAGACAGTACAATGCACCATCTGCTCAGCTGGATAACTGATCTCATCCATTACCCTCTTCAGCTTCTCAATCTAGAACTCAACCCTTTCAGATTCCTCCAGAGATGTCCTAGTAAATTCCTCAGCCCCATACTTCCTCAGCTGATCAATCGGAGCCTTAGGTGATGTCATCCAATGCAGCAATGTTATCATATCCTGGGACAAATTACTCAAAGCCTCTCCCTGAGTTGGAGGAGGAGGTGGCATCCCAACTTTACCTTGATTGACCTCCGAGGGTCTAGGTATTTCCAAACGAGCTTGCTCCGGTTGATTGCTCTCAACAACTTTGTCAACAAAATCGCGAGATCCTTCCATCGTAAATTCTATAGACAAAATATGAGATACTGCATTAGGCCAAAACACAACTTGTACACTCAATAGAAGCAATAGTTAAACGTTGGTTAAACCAGAATCGCCTAAATCATGCTCCAATACCAAAAAGGTGTGACGTCCTAATACCCTCGGGAGGATATTGCGAGTGCCACACACACAGAATACACTGAACACGAAGCATTTTGAAACATATGAAAAACTTTATACATGCATTACCAGAAGCTCAACAAACATACATCGCATATCATAATTTCGGAAAGCAGCTTGAATTAAGGTTATTACAACCCATCAAAATAAAAATTCAAGAGTTATAGACATTAGATACAAGTCCAAAAACAATCTCAAAATAGATATGAACAAAATAAAAATCAGACTCCTTTAGCCATCGCGATTGTCTTGTCCCAGTTCCTATGTCCCTCTTTTAGAACCTACACGGGGCAAATCCACTGTACTAAGCATATAGTTTAGTGAGTAATAACTAAACTATGAGTCAACAACAGATACAACAATTCAGAACAAAACAGAGTTTTATAAATAACATAATTGTTCAACACAAGAGGGTATAAACCCTTCAGAAACAGAATACAATTTAGCTTATGCCAAAATCAAACTAATATCAGAGTACAAAATCATAAGACTACTAAATCTATTTACAGAAGCGGGTAACGGTACTTATACAGAAGAGATCGACGTCTCGACACTAAAGTGTCTCAGAAGAGACCGAAGTCTCAACACCTAAGTGTCAATATTAGAAGACACCGAAGTGTCAATAATAGAAGATACAGAAGTATCATAAAAGCAGTTGTATTCTAAGCATGTCTATTTACCCACGACTAGGACTTGACAGCTTTAAAACCAAACAAATTCATTTCATGTTCTACATAATGAGCCAATTATTGGTTTCATGCCAAAATTCAAATATATCAATCTAACAGCTTTGCAAATCATTCAATGGATTAAAGTCAAATAGCAAACAAAGCAGTCAAAGCAGAACTATTCAAAATTTCCTTACTGAATTACAAACAAATTTGACCATCTAAATTACTTAAAAAATTTACGGTCTAAATTACTTACAAAATCTCCCTTATTACTTATTCCCTCGACGTCCCGGTAATATTTGAAATCTGTCGCTCGATGAGTTCCTCTAAAACATTTAATACAAACACATATCATTTTTGTGCACAATTATAAATTCAATTATGC
>JANSVA010000002.1:15146503-15161948 GCA_025504915.1 Erythroxylum reticulatum | reverse complement strand
GTTACGTGTAGTAACACTAAAGAGATGTGAAATATCAATTGAAAGATGAAACATCTCTAAGAGTATCATCTTAACAAGGTGTGCTTAGATTGAGTACAAGCTGTGCTCAGGTTAGGATAAGGAGTAGACTAAGTTCAAATTGTATTAGTCCATATATATATATATATATATATATATTGAGGAAACAGTTAAGAAAGTATGATATCTGAATTAGTGAATGGAAAAATCGAGTGATTCCATTGACCACAGCTAAATGGAAGAAATTATTCGAGTGATGAAACTAAATGGGAAAAGGAGGAATATATTAAGAAATAATATCCTACCTTCTTGATCAATTAAATAAGAATTTCAAGGACAAAATTTATTAAGGAGGGGAGAAATGTAACATTTCGTTCCCATACTAACGGTTGGAGCCCTAGATCTCGGTAACTGAGAAAATGACAATGAGAGATTAGAAATGCATTTTTCATGCTCATGTATAAAATGTCATACACATAAACAAAAATAGTGAAATTTTGCACATTAAAATAATTGTACATGCATTCATGGATAATTCCGGGTATAAATGGATTGAGTTGTGTTATTTTTGAGATTTTTTAAATTTATTATATTGAAATTTTATTGGTTAATGGAATTGGTATATTTTTTAATTTTAGTGAATTTGAGGAAATTTTCTGAAAATATTGAGTATTATTAGACTAGGAAAATACCGCTTGGTAAGTAAATTGATGAATGGAAAGAGAAATAAAAGTTTTATATTGTTGAAGAAATTTCATTGATGACTTTAGAATTGTTGATAAAATGTCATTGGAAAATTAGGGACAATTGGAGTAAAAATTTGGAGTTTGATTGAACTAGTTAAGTGAGAACCTAATTAAAACCTTAGGAATTGGACAAATAGGCAAGTGATAAGTGTCACTTGCCAAGCCAAGTTTTAAAGCTACGTTTCTTTTAACTTTGAAAGAAAAAGACATTATTTGTCTTGTCTTAAAAATATCTTCTTCGTAGCTATCTTCTTTAAGTCCCCTTCCAACACACAGAGTTTTTCATCAAACACCTTCTGAGCGATTTCTTTGCTCGTCCTTATCCCACACCACTCCCACACTGCTTTTTGTTTTTTCTGCCTTAAGAAAAATCGAAGCTGGTCAATTTATACAGTGGTGTAGGTGATTTGCATGGAGTTTAGGGCTTTCGCATAGATGAAGATCTTGGAACTTTTAACAAGTAAGTATTGGATAAATTCTTTAGAGTTGTGGATTTATGAAATAAATTTTATGAAATTTCTATCATTTGCATGAACATTGTGTAAATAAGATGGGAAAATATGGATATAGTCTTATTTAGTATTTCATAGATTATTAGTGATTAGGTGATATAGAAATGATTTTTGGTGTTTGAAAATTGCAATGAAATGGTGTGTGGGATTAGTGTAGAAAATTATCTAAAAAGGTGATATGTGGATACATGCTCTTTTTTCTATTTTTTTTCACTGTGCTTGTTTATATATGTGTGTGTATACGTGAGGTGGTGAGTGCTCTAGAGATGATCAAGAAAATGATTTTTGAGTTGAAGAGTAGTTGTAAAAGGATGGTTTGAGATGGGAATGAGAGTATAAATGATAATTAGAGAAAGGCAATTAAGAAAATGCAGAGAATGAAAATATAGGAAAATGTACAAAATGGTGAAATGCAGAGTTGAAAAATCGATATCTGACTTTTTGATATTTTGAGGATTTTGACTAAACTTGAATATTTAAAGGTAGAGTGAATTTGTGGTGAATTAGTTTAATGAAATGGAGTAGAAAGACTAAAAAAAATCAAGTGTTAAATAAGTGATGAAAAACACCTGAGAGAAGTTTGCTAGAAATGAAGCACAGAAATGAGATAAGAGAGGAAAATCTGAATCTGAACTTCTGTGATTTAAATGTATTGATTTAGGCAAATTTTGACAAAGTTGTCTACTAGAAAGTGTAGCTTAGCTTTCTAGCTTTCCAACGGTATATAATATGGCATTTTCGGATATCGAAGTCAAAAGTTATAGTCCTTATAAGTGGAGATGATCAATAGTATAGGACGTATCGTCTAACGAGGACATGTTATCTAGTAAGGATGCTTCGTCTGGTGAGCACGTATCGTCTGGTGAGGACGCTTCATCTGGTGAGGACGTATCATCTGGTGAGGACGCTTTGTCTAGTAAGGATGCTTCGTCTGGTGAGGACGTATCATCTAGTGAGGACGATTCGTCTGGTGAGGGCATATTGTCTAGTGACGATGCTTCGTCTGGTGAGGACGTGTCATCTGGTGAGGAAGTATCGTCTACTGACATCATATTGTCTAGTGATGACATCATATCGTCTGGTGCACTATTTATCTGACCCTATCTTCTGGTCCAAATTTGACCCTTTAGATGATAGATTTTGTCTTTAAGATCTTCATAAAAGTTGTAGATATTAAAGTCTTATTTCAAATCGTCTAAAGAATGACCTTGATCCGATATCTATAGCGAAAGTTATGCTAGTTTCCCCAAAATAGGCTCAATATGATTGAAGATATGTTTGATTCTTTCAGCCATAACTTTATTACCTGACCTCCAAATTGAGTGATTCTAGGACCAATAAATTCCTAACACATTGTTCTATCTCTCGAAAAAAATTGGTAGCATTATAAATTGTATTGAGGTGTCGCACCCCACACTCACAAGACACGTTCCGAACATCACTAGTGATATTCGAGTCCGAGCCCCGCGAGGGTGGCATGCTACACACACTCATTCAGTAAAATCTCATAAGAAAATCTTGTTCTTTTCATTTACAAACAATGCACACTTTTGCAAAAAATCAATAATCAATTTGGGTTCGTTTCAATCATAAACTTTTTCAATCACTTTTATAATAATTACACTCAAAACCAATTTCATTTACAACCTTTTCCATTTTAAAAAAGTTATTACAAAATATATTTGATCGATAAACATGATACAAAAATCTCAGAATACATTCTTTTATACAAAAATTAATGAAAATAATTATGCAAATGCCAACTGATCCCAACCCATATCTCTCACTTGAATGCAATAGCTATACTCCCTATTTATCCAATGGGGTAACTCTTCTGAGCCCTGAAAAATAGTTACAAATTTTGGGTCAGTTTTGCGAACTTAGTGAGTGACCATCCTTGATGGCTCACTCAAGCACAAAACACGTATGTATTACACCATCACTTAATTCACATCATTTCAATCATAATCAAATAGCATCACAAATCATTTTGATCACTTATTTCACAATTCACATTCAGAGCAGTCACGCAGTTCATCTTGTTCATTTGGAACATACATAACAATTTTCATATACAATGCAGGTGAGACACACTTTCATTTATTTCTTTGTTATGACTGAGTGCCTATAACTGTCTCGTATCCATTATGGATACCAGGCTCATTGATAATTGTCCCATATCGGGCTCATTAAACATTGAGCCTGAGGCTCTGATGCGCATAACTAAACTTAAAGTTCTTTTCATGTTGGCTACTCCGGTCACAACTGGCTTAATCTTTCATGCATTTATGTAGTGAAATGCATCAATTACATATTATCACTTATTTACTATCATATATCATCGAACCTTAGTCCGGCATTCAACATTTATGCTGAGAACACTTTATGATCATGCATTCATTGTCCAGAATTCAACGATCAAATCACAATCACAAATATTCACAATCACTCAATTCATAACATAAACAGAACAAACAATAAAGTAAGACCGTCTAAGTCTACTCACAGTACGCTTCAGATTAGCACTAGCTTCCACGATATGGAAACGTGTTAATACGGACATTTTTCCTGCACATCACAATTATGCAATACACAAATTGCATATACACATTAATAACTTTGCACAATTATAAACATTCATTTATGCACACGTGTGTATATGGAATAAGAACAATGTATGTTCATGACAATTCCAGGTGTATTATCAAATTTCATATCTTATGCTCATTTGTATTTCATAATTCAATCACGTATCATTTCTTTTCTTTTCTCGCATTACTTACTCTTATTATCAATTTCTCATTCATTTAAACCAGATGCACTTTGCTCCTCTTCTTTGAATGACAACTTTAATCAAATGAACCCCTTCACCTCCATTTCACACATGTATTTGGTACTTTAATACTAACAATTCACTCATTAATGAAATTCTAGCATTAAAAGACTAAACAATTATCCAACTCTCATTTCAGTCCTATATCACTTCCAAAAATCTAGACCTTTGGGTTAATCTTCTGTGATCATTTTGATTAGTAAATGAGGTAATTTGGTAACACTTTCTACTAAAAAAGTGTTCCCTATTGTCTTAAGTTTCTAATGACATCACAATCATTCGATTTGGCTTAGTAATTTGAAAGTTACACTTCAAACATTTTCAGACTATTTTCATTCTAAAATAATATACTATACACAACTTTCATCTAGAAATTGTACATCTTAGAGGCTGAATAAGAATTTAAATGCTGCATATAATTTTTAATAATATGTCTCTAGTTTATTCCAAATTAAAAATTAACTCAATTGGAACCCTACAGATCCAGATATGTTCAATATTCCGAAGTATGTTCATTAATATAACAACAGTTCATACTATTCCAACAGATTCCCTCAATTTAATTTAATCAACCTTCTTTAATTCAATTTAGAATGCTACAAATATTTATGGAGAGATAGAATAATCTGTTACGAATCTACTGGTCTAACAATCACCCCATTTGGAGGTCGGATAACAAAGTTATGGATAAAAGAATCAAACAAGGTTCTCTCTTCAATCATATTGAGCCTATTTCAGGGAAACTTGCATAACTTTCGCTATAGATATCGGATCAAGGTCATTCTTTAGAAGGTTTGAAAGAACACTTTAATATCTAAAACTTTCGTGCAGACCTTGAAGACAAAATATATTATCTAGAGGGTCAAATTTGGACCAGACTATAGGGTTAGACGAATAGTGCACCAGAAAATATGACGTCATCACCAGACGATATGACGTTACCAGACGATACGTCCTCACCAGGCGATACGTCCTATAGTCCTGAGCATCTCCACTTATAAGGATAATAACTTTTGACTCCGATATCCAAAAATCCAATACTATATACCGTTAGAAAGCTAAAAAGCTAAGCTACACTTCCTAGAAGACAACTTTGTAAAAATCTACCTAAATCAATATAGTTAAATCACAGAAGTTCAGAACTAGATTTTTCCTCTCTTATCTCATTTCTATGCTTCATTTCCAGTAAACTTCTATCACATGTTTTTCATCACTAATTCAACACTTTAATATTTTTTCTAGTCTTTCTACTCCATTTCATGCAACTCATTCACCAAAAATTCACTCTACCCCTAAATATGAAAGTTTAGTCAAAATCCTCAAAATCATCAAAAAGTCAGATATCGGTTCTTCAACTCTGCATTTCACCATTCTATACATTTTCCTATATTTTCGTTCTCTGCATTTTCCTAATTCCCTTTCTCTAACTATCATTTATACTCTCATTCCTATCTCAAACCATCCTTTTACAACTACTCTTCAAATCAAGAATCATTTTCTTGATCATCTCTAGATCACTCACCACCTCATGTAGACACACACACACACACGCACACATATATATATAAACATGCACACTGAAAAAAATAGAAAACAGAGCATGTATCTACATATCACCTTTTTATATAATTTTCTACACAAATATCATAAACTATTTCATTTCTATTTTTAAACTCCAAAAATCATTTCTACATGACTTGATCACTAATAATCCATCAAATACTAAATAACACTATATCCATATTTTCCCATCCTATTAACACAGTGTTCATGCAAATGATAGAAATTTCATCAAATTTATTTCATAAATCCACAACTCTAAAGGATTTATTCAATACTTACTTGTTAAAAGTTCCAAAATCTTCAACTATCCCAAAGCCCTAAACTTTATGCAATTCACGTACACCACTATATAAATTGACCAGCTTCAGTTTTTCTTAGGGCAGAAAAAAAAAATAGCAGTATGGAAGTGGTGTGGGATAAGGAAAAACAAAGAAATCTCTTGGAAAGTATTTAATGAAAAACTTTGTGTATTGGAAGGAGACTTGAAGAAGATGGCTACGAAGAAGATATTTTTAAGACAAGACAAATAGTGTCTTTTTCTTTCAAAGTTAAAAGAAACGTAGTTTTAAAACTTGGCTTGGCAGGTGACATTTGTCATTTGCCCATTTGTCCAATTCTTAAGGCTTTAACTAGGTTCTCACTTAACTAGTTCAATCAAACTCCAAATTTTTACTCCAATTGTCCCTAATTTTCCAATGACATTTTCTCAAAAATTCTAAAGTCATCAATGAAATTTCTTCAATAATATTAAACTTTTATTTCTGTTTCCATTTATCAATTTACTTGCGAAGCGGTATTTTTCCTAGTCCAATAATACTCAATATTTTCGAAAATGTCCTCAAATTCACCAAAATTCAAAAATATATCAATTTCACTAACCAATAAAATTTCAATATAATAAACTTCAAAAATATCAAAAATAACAAAACTCAATCAATTTATACCCAGAATTGTCCATGAATGCATGTATAATTATTTTCATGTGCAAAATTTCACTATTCATGTGTATTTTTATGACATTTTATACATGAGCATGAAAAATGCATTTCTAATCTCTCATTGTCATTTTCTTAATTACTAAAATCTAGGGCCCTAACCCTTAGTATAGGAACAGGATGTTACATTTCTCCCCTCCTTAATAAATTGCTTCCTCAAAATTCTTATTTAATTGATCAGAAAGGTTGGGTATTATTTCTTAATATATTCCTCTGTTTCCCATTTAGTTTCATCACTTGAATAATTTCTTCCACTTAGCTATGGTCAATGGAATCACTCGATTTTTCCAGTCACTAATTATGATATCACACTTTCTTAATTGTTTCCTCAATATATGTGTGTGTGTGTGTGTGTGTGTGTGTGTGTGTGTGTGGACCAATACAATTTGAACTTAGTCTACTCCTTATCCTAACCTGAGCACACCTTGTACTCAATCTAAGAACACCTTGGCAAGATGATACTCTCAAAGACGTTTCATCTTTCATTTGATATTTCACATCTCTTTAGTGTTACTACACTTAACTCTTATATCCATCTCACTATAATCCATAACCTCGATGCTGATCCATCACATTCATTCATCTTCCTTGGGCCAAACAAATTCCTATTACTAATTCATTTTACTCATCAACAGTATCTCGAATCAATTTCGACCTTCAACCATTTTTTGGCTCTCTTCATTTCAATATAAGGGCGAGCGACTCTTTTTGTCGTATAACACATCATACAATACTCTAATGATATCACTGTGATAATGATTGATACACCTATAGTCAAATAGAACTATACGTTTATCTCATGTTCCCATAAACGCCAAACCTATATCTCTAATAGTTATAACTATAAGTAATTCAAACACTCCGTCACTTGTTTCTACATCCTTAGTAGTTTAACTACTATTTTGACACATTCCTACTAGGATGTTTAGCTTAGGATATTACTCGTGTTTTCTCCAACAATCTCTTTACCCAATCATCTTTATCATACATATGTGCTTCTTACTCCAATCACAAAACATCATTTTTTTCAATTTAAACTCGAAATTCAGATTTGCTTTTAATTCCATAGCAAATAGTACTTTTATTTACCCAAAATTCAACTTTACATTCTATGCTCCTTTTTGTACTAGCTCTGATAACCTCAATATCTGAATTCATGCTTCACTACTATTGGGATTTCTGCTTAATGTATCAAATACAACACTAACTTTACTGGGAAATAATCATTTGTACAATTATAATAATTTTTTTAATACTTATATCCATTGTCTTAGTCTTGTATTCAATTCTCTCAACTCAATAATTACCTCAAACTTTAATGATCTGTATATTTATATGTAGATCCGAAATCTTTCACTGTACTCATATGTCTCCACACTCTCAAGTACTATTGCAGTAAGTCCTGAATCATATATCAAATAGTCAACTCATGAGGCTTAGTGTCTCTATGTATACAAGCTCACTTTATTTTGCTACATTAGATTACATACTAATCTCTAGTGTGAAACATCACTGTATACTGCGTAGTCTCCAATTCCCAATGATACTATTATCATGGGTGTTATAATTCCTCAAAATTCTCTTTACATTCAATAGTGCATACAATTTACACGTTTTTCCTTAAACGTTTCTATTCAAGGCTAAGATCATTAAAAACTCCTCAACAACTTCTGGTAATATCCAATATATATAGCTACTTCTACAGAACTCCATATCTCTTATAATTTCCTTAGATTTTCTCACTTCATTATTACCTCAACCTTCTTTGAATCTCTTTAATCTTCAATATCATAGTACAGTCGGGGGCATTTGTTAATCCAAACAAATATTGCCAAAACTCCATATGCCCTTGATTAGTTCTCGTAATTTCTTAAGTCACTAGTTCCTCAATGAGGTAATATTATCTTATGTTTTCCCAATTGACTTATCTCTCTCGAATAATTTTCTCCAATCTTTAGATTTCCTCATATTTCACATTAACTTATTCCAATGTTTACTCATTCATACCAATTTCTCCACTCATTTCAATTTATTTGCAAACTTTAATTCTTGTGATGGTAACACATTCATCAGATATAATTTGTATCTCCCAGACATATTTGCACAGAATATCATATGGACTCAAGTTTTACTCACGTTAACAATAGTGTTACCTCAAATTCCAAAAAAATCCACTCACGTAGATGGATACTTTACATCAAACAAAACACACACACACTCAGTAGCATTTTCTATCTCTTATGCTTGAGTCTCTACTAGGGAGATAGCTCTAATATGCACTTTTGATTCATTCATTATTCATCTTTGATTTGTTCCTTCATTGATCATTCCTAATTTGAATCATTTGATCATCTTAACCTAAATCAGGGAAATTTATTCTTTAAAAGACGAATTTTTTTGCTATTATTTTCGACATTGTTCACGTAATCCTTATCAATCAGTTATTTTCCATGATTACTTATCATTCATTCTTAGTACCTTTAGAAGATCAATTTCAACTGTTCAGGATATCTCAATAAGATCATTTTATATCATAACTTACATGAACATAACATCCTTTATAATAAAGGTCAGTGAGGCATTAAGCAATTTCATTTACTCTAATACCTTGGTATTGATCATCAAAATCATTACATCTTAACTAGAGATGTATTTATGATAATTCACCAATTAGTAGCTTATGCAAACGATACTTTAATCTCATTTGATTCTAGACAACACCCCTCATTTTGTTCCTGTCCTCAATCGTGGGGATTATGCCAAGATTGTGTCCTTCTTCTTTTTCCTCAAATTCATCATATATAGTAACATCATTAACAATCTCAATTCATTCCCAATTGGTCACTATAAGCATTTTCACATCTTACTCTAACTCTCCTTAGACTTTGAACTATAGGAACTATGACCAACAATATTCAATAAGTCATAGATTGCTTCTTATATTATCCCCACACATACAATACATATATGCTCAATATTCTCACTTGTCATGGTGTTCTTATTATCAGATGTGCACTCACAATGGAAAATCAACTTAACCTTGACAACTTTTTCATATATCGCTATCATCATCTCACCTTCCAATTACCATATATCATCATACATACATATGTTCGCAATCCATTCAAAGTTATAGATGCATAATCATCCTGAAATTCCAATCTCAATTTCTGCTAATATTTTCTCACGGAGGATCATATCTCTTATCACATTAATCAACAACTAGTTCATCTTCTTAAGATCATAATATATATATTTTTGTTTTCTCATTCTATTCTGCTTGTATACTTTAATGTCACCAT
Organism: Erythroxylum reticulatum; assembly: GCA_025504915.1. Taxonomy (NCBI): domain Eukaryota; kingdom Viridiplantae; phylum Streptophyta; class Magnoliopsida; order Malpighiales; family Erythroxylaceae; genus Erythroxylum; species Erythroxylum reticulatum. The sequence continues at coordinate 15,151,979 of JANSVA010000002.1, read as the reverse complement.
TTCTGTTTAAATTCCTATTTTCCTCAAACAATCCATGACATTGTATTCACACCTATATTACATTTTAGGACATATCACCAAAATACATTATTGACATCATATTCAATAATACATCCACCAATACTAAAATAGTAAATCTCTATCTATCTTATCGAACCATATACTATTTCTCCTTCTAGATATCCACAAACTTTCTTTTTCTCATATTTTGATCATCATTCTCTTCACTATTCTTATCAGCTTAAACTATCAACAAATGCTTATGTGTGTGACTCATATGAATGCAGCTCAAACTGGGGATCAATTGCTACTACGTGTTAAGACAAGTCTAAATGCATGTAACTTGACACATATTTTAAAAACACCCATGTAAGATAGTAATTCTGGGCTCTAATACCACTCATTGTCACAACCCACTCTCGTAAGACACGTACTCGATATCATAAGTGATATATGAGCCTGAGCCCCGCGAGGGTGGCATGCTACACACACTTAATTAGTAAAATCTCATTACAAAATCTTTTTCTTTTTGTCTAAAAACAATGCACACTTTTGCGAAAAATCAATAATCAATTTTAGGCACAAGTTGAAAACTACTTTAACACAAAAATCAAAACCATATAATGTGATAATGGAACTACATACAGACCCTTTGTGAGTATTGCACAAGCAATAGGAATTGGAATGAGGTTCACCTACCCTTATACTTCTGCAAAGAATAGGAGAGCAGAACTCGAACATTGACATATTGTTGAGATGGGTTTAACATTACTAGCTCAAGCTCAGTTACCCCTCACATGCTAGGTAGATGCCTTTCGAATGGCTGTATATCTCATTAATCGACTACCAACACCTACGCTTAAAGGATTAACTCCTTTGTTTCAGCTTTACTGCATAGAACTTGATTATAAAACCCTATAATCTTTCGGATGTGTACATTATCCTTGTCTAAAACCATACAATGAGCATAAGTTCCAATTCCACAGTCAGAAATGTGTTTATCTTAGACCTTCTTCTCAACACAAGGGATCCACGTGTCTCAGTTCCTTAGGAAAAACGTACATCTCACGACATGTTGTGTTTGATGCTTCACTTTTTCTATGAACTGCAGGATTTCTAAATCAACGAATGAAATCTACTAAGAATGAATACACTATTCCTTTGATTATTACTCCAAACAAAGAAATCACCTGTAATATTAAGAGCAGCAACGTTACAAAATCTCTAAAAAATAATAAATAACAAGTTGTCTTAATGGATAATTCTCCAACAGCTATAATCTCCTCACATGAGCCTCATTTATTAAGTCACAAGTCGTCTTTAATATATGGATTGAGTTCAAGTGGGCAAAGCAGAAGTGAATAGGAAATAAGACAGATCCAAACAAACACACACCCAATGACTACATGAGAAAAGGATGCTATATACAAACCCAAACATCCATTTGTTGGATTACTTCACTCAGAAAAATCTATCTGTTTAGCTCAGCTGACAGAACCTCGGAATGTCACAGATGCCCTAGCCTCATTACACTGGAAGCAAGCCATGACTAATGAATTCATAGCCCTTCAGCTAAACAAGACATAGATCCTTCTTCCTTACACTAATACACAGAAGCCGGTTGACTGCAAATGGGTTTTCAAAAATAAAATTAAACCAGATGGTTCCATTCTCAAGCACAAAGCCAGGCTTATCACAAAAGGATTCCAGCAGGCACCAAGAATTGATTACGGAGAGATGTTCAGCCGTGTGGTAAAACCAATAACAATCTGAATTGTTCTTACCATTGTTGTCACCTACAACTAGAAAATTCGACAATTGGACGTTAATAATACGTTCCTCAATGTTTTTCTTCAAGAAAATGTTTACATGCTCTAACTAGAAGGCTTTTGTGATCGTCAACATCCAAATCATATGTGAAAACTAATAAAAGCATTTTACGAAATCAAACAAGCACCTCATGCTTGGTTCGATCGACTACGCCTGACATTACTAAGCTGGGGATTTCATAATGCTAAAAATAATGTATCACTTTTCTTCCTACATATGACTAAGCTCATAGTTTTTATTCTCATATATGTCAATGATATACTAATCATCGGTAATGATCCCAACCACTTAAAGTCTCTAGTTCTGAAGTTGAACAATTTATTTTCCTTAAAGGATCTTGGTCCCGTATACTATTTTCTTGGAATAGAAATCTGTAGAGAAAATGTGGGCATTCATCTAAGTAAAGCTAAGTATACCTTAGATATCTTTAAAAAAATTAACACGATGGACAGTGCACCAGTACCAACTCCAATGGTCACTGGACGCCAATTTAAAAAAAATGATGGGATACTTATGAAAGATCCATCTATTTACTGTCAAGCTATTGGATCTCTTCAGTATCTTACCACCACCAAACCTAATATAGCTCACTCAATGAACAAACTTAGCCAGTTTCTATCTTAGCCCACTGACACTTACTTTTAAAGATTAAAACGTATTCTCAGATATCTTAAAGGTACTTATCAATTGGGTCAACATATCAAGCCTTTCAAATCTATGCAAGTGGCTGCATATACTGATGCAGATTGGGCCACAGATATCGATGATTGAAAATCTATGGCTGGTGTTTGTATATATCTTAGAAGTACATTGGTTTCTTAGAGCTCTCGTAAACAAAGAGTTATTTCTCACTCAAACACGAAGTCTGAATATTTAGCTCTAGTGGATGGTGCACCTGACTTTAAGTGGATATGTTCATTACTGTCTGAACTTGGATTATTTTTACAACAACCGTCTATGATCTAGTATGACAATCTTAGTGCTTGTGCTCTTGCCACTAATCTAGTCCAACATATATGATGTAAACATATAAAGATTGACATCCATTTTATTCGTGATCTCATACTTTCAGGTTTTATCAACGTTCATTATATACCCTCGTCTCATCAAGTAGCATATTGCTTCACCAAGACGCTAACTCATTCTTTGTTCATCTAAGAATGCAACAAACTCAGACCAACTTCAGCACCCTCTCGTTTGAGGGGGAATGTTAGAACATAGAAATAAATCTTTTACTTTGTATTATTATATCTGTATATATTTTATCACTACAATACACGTGTATGACTAAACTACTCTCCCTCTCTGTCATGTAACGAATTCTATTATTACAACTGATATATATGAAAAGCGTAAACACACACCTCTGTGTGCCTATCATTCTATCCATTGCATAGTCTTTCTAACTCTTCATCTTTCGACACAAAATAGTTTGGGTTGCACTTTTATAATCTTAAGAAATTTCCAATTATTCATGTAGACTTGGCCTAAATCTAGCCCAACAGGCCCATGTTCAATTTCATAACAATATCACAATTTTCTGCAGTGATTAAAAAGTATACATAGGAGATGTTTAATCTAAGCTAGCTAGATCAGTAATTGCAAAAAATTTTAAATTATGCACTTTTGAGACTTTTGTTGGGTGTCCAACCTCATTTTGAAATTTCAATAATCACTGATGCTTTTATAGTTTATAGAATGAAGAACGAGTGAAGACAAGATGAATGATGATTGGATGAAGCTCTTATGGGGAAGACACGATTGTGTGGGATGCATTATAAGAAAAAGGCTATTTATCGATGGAAATTATTGACGGAAAATATTAATATTCTGTCGGTGATTAAATTTCCCAACAGAATTCATCGACAGACAAAAGCATCATGAAAGAGGCCATCAGTAAATTTGCTGATGGAAATTCCTATCCGTCGATACATATATAGATGGAATACAAATTTCGTCAATATATTTACTAACGGTAAAAAGTGATAACATCGGTAAATATACAAACGATTATATAAATCTGTCGGTGATTCTACAGTAAAAATTTTAAATCTTTCTAATGGTTTATAATAAACCATCAGTAAATATGACTCATTATACCAACGGATTTTTAAAAATCCCTCAGTGAGTCTAACATGAATAATTTGCATTTCTCCGATGGTTTATCATTAACCATTGGTAAATTATAATGACGGAAACTTTAATTCCGTTGGTGAGCACCATAAGTATGTTACATTTTTGTAACAATTTATGATAAACCATCGGTGAGTCTATCATAAAGGTATTAAATTTTCTTTTTAAAAATCCTAACATTAAATTTTATTTCATAATATTATGATTAAGAATTATCTGTGCATAATTTTTTGATTTGTTTATATATTTAATTTGTTTAAACAGAAAGTTGATGATCATATAAAGTTAAATTTCAAGAATATTGATAATAAAAACATTAAATTGTACATAATATGTCTTTTTTAATTCAAACCAAATGACTACAACAATTCTATTGTCCTAGTGACTGTGGATGGTCTAAGTCTCTAACCTTCCCCTTCAACTGCTCAATGTCATTTTGGAGCTTAGTCATTTACTCCATCATCTGTTGTAACTGACTTGTCAATGTCTGCATTATGCTCTCAAGCTAATGGTATTGTTCTATTGTCATTCGTCTACTTGATGCTCCTATATTGGACGTAGAGGAGTGCGATAACATGTGTTCGCAAATGAACCTAGCCCGAAGATCCTTCCATGACTATCCTTACTACCTATTGCATCAAAATATGCTTGACTCTCATCAACAACTTGTTCTCCTTGAGAATGCCGCTGAATACTTTCTTGTATTTGGTCCTATTAGGAGGCAATGTTTATATTAGTAAGTGATAATTATTAAGAACAAATATTAAAGCATAAATTTCACATACATTCAGTTCTCTACGTCGACTATTTATGAATATCACATCATCATGTTTCTTAATGTGAGTATGCAAAAACAGCTGACAGGGTGGAGGCCTTATGTCCATAGACTTTTCCTACATGATAATAAAATGTTTTAAGTTAACTAGAATTTATAAAAATTTCGGCAAACTCTCCTCTATTTTTATGATATTTACCCCCTATTTAACAAAGAAAATAGCTCAACATAGCCATCTATGGAACTAGACATTTATACCATGATCATTATCCATAATACACATATTTTCATTCCAACATTCACACATCAACTTAAATTGAAATATAGCAAAGTAAAAAATTAGAGTATAAGTGTAAATTTTAGATACTTATAAGTCTCTCTGCGTGCTCGTGGTGGGTAATTGATCCTCCCGTATGTACAGGAAGACTCTTTCCCCTTAGTCCTCTATGTTTGTTGGTCGAGTTACGTCCTAAGGTGAACATTGCCTCAGGTAATGTCCAATACTCCTGTCAATGACTCCATATGCCCTTACAAATATAAGGCGGTCATACACCAGCCTTGTATATCACACCAATGAAGTCGCGATAACGTGTGCGAGCTTGCCTCTCCCACATTTGATGTATGACTCTGTCGATACCAAAATCCTAAAAAATTATTTCTAAAATAAAAAGAAAAAAATTCGATAACTTATAATCTAATAATATTTATCTAATTAATGTATACAAATCAATGAAAAAA
>JANSVA010000002.1:15119542-15146403 GCA_025504915.1 Erythroxylum reticulatum | reverse complement strand
ATCTCCCACTTAGACTCATAACCATGCATATATTATTTTAACTCTCATTCCTTCCGTATAACTATCAAAAGTCTTTGCAGGTAAGCTCTTTGTAAAAGGATCAGCCAGGTTGTTTTTCTGATGCAATCTTCATTACTATCACATCACCCCTTTGAACTATGTCTCGTATCAGGTTATACTTCTGCTCAATGTGTTTTGCCCTTTATGGCTCCGTGGCTCCTTCGAGTTTGCAACCGCCCCACTATTGTCATAATAAATTGTAATAGGCGATTGAACTGCTGGAACCACACCTAGATCCATTAGGAAGTTCCTAAGCCAAACTGTTTCCTTGGCTGCCTCAGAGGTTGCCATATATTTAGCTTACATGGTGGAGTCTACAACACAAGTTTGCTTAATAGTCCTCCAACTTATGGCTCCACCTCCCAGGACAAAAACATTTCCTGAGGTAGATTACCGAGAGTCCTTGTCAGACTAAAAGTCTAAATTAGTATAACCTATGGGTACAAGGTCTTCTGATTGGTAAACCAACATATAATCTCTAGTTCATTTTAAGTATTTGATTATATGTTTGACTGCAGTCCAATGTTCTCACCCAGAGTTAGACTGATATCTACTAACCATGCCAACAGTAAAACAAATATCAGGTCTTGTACACAACATTATATACATGAGGCTTCCTATGGCAGAATCATAAGGAAATGCCTTCATGCTTTCTATCTCTTCAGATGTCTTAGGAAATTGATCCTTAGATAGAGTAATTCCATGTCTGAAAGGAAGAAAACCCTTCTTAGAATCCTGTATGTTGAAACGAGTAAGAATGGTATCAATATAAAGTGCCTGTGACAAGCCAATCATCCTTTTCTTGCAATCTCGCATAAGCTTGATCCCAAGAATATGAGTAGCTTCTCCCAAGTCCTTCATATCAAAATGCTCATACAGTCAGTCCTTGACAGAAGTCAACATACCTACATAATTTCCTATAAACAGAATATCATCCACATATAATACCAAAAACACTACCTTCTTACCATTCCATTTCTTATACACACAAGACTCATCATGATGCTTATCAAAACCAAAAGTTTTGATCAACTACGCAAAATAAATATTCCAAGACCTAGATGCCTGTGTTAAGTCCATAAATGGACCTATTCAATTTGTATAGAAAATGTTCTTGGCCATTAGCAATGAAACCCTCTGGTTGCTTCATATAGATGCATTCATCAAGACTTCCATTTAGGAAAGCTGTCTTGACATCCATTTTCCAAATTTCGTAATCCAAATGAGTTGCAATGGATAGAAGAGTTCTAATAGACTTAAGCCTGGCTACCGGTGAAAAAGTTTCCTCATAATCGATCCCTTCTTTCTAAGTATACCCTTTCGCAACAAGCCTCACCTTATAAGTTTGTACTTTACCATCTACACCCCTATTTTTCTTATAGATCCACTTACATCCGATGGGTTTAACCCCTTCAGGTAGTTCTACAAGTTCCCAGACTTGATTAGAGTACATAGACTCCATCTCAGATTTCATAGCTATAAGTCATTTATCAACATCTTTATCTTGTAGTGCATCGTCGTAACATACTAGTTCGATATTCACTTCTTCAAGAATTATGTCAAATGCTTCTCCCAAAAGTGTATATCGAACCGGTAGTCATCTCATTCTCCCACTATGACGAAGTACTACAGGCTGTCCAGCCACAACTTCATCTTACTGTGGATGTAAGACCAGCAAGTCGATGACTAGTGGGATCACATCCTGGTCATAGTCAAGAGCCTCAATATGTCCATCATTACCAACAGGCAATGAAAAGCCAGGGACTCCTACTTTTTGTTCGTCTAGATTTGGATCAATATCTACTGTGTCAATCCTAACATAACTCCCACTATTTTTCGGGTTGTAGTGGAATGTTAGGAACTAACTTTTGGGTCAGATGATGATCTTCTGGTCCACTGACATTTCTCCCACTACAACGAGGCAATGGAATGTCAGCTCCGACCAAGAATGGTTTAGGTTTATGTTCTGTTGGAATTGTTCTAGCTAGTATGTTTTCTCCTCTCAACTCACACAAGGCTAATTGACTTTTGGGAATATGATTTGCAATATAGTCCTCCTCAAAGTAATGTGCGTAGGTGCTAACAATGAGCTTCTTATCCTTAGGACTATAAAATAAACCACCTTTCGTTCCTTTAGGATATCCAATAAAGAAACATAACTCTGATTTGGATTCCAACTTGTCTGCTTTCCCTTTAAGCACATGAGCTGGGTAACCCCACATCTGAACATGTCTTAGACTAGGCTTATGCCCAGTTTACAGTTCTGTAGGAGTCAGAGGTACTGACTTAGAAGGAACTAAATTCAGAATGTATGCTGCTGTTTCAATTGCATATCCCCAAAAAGAAATTGACAAATCTGAATAACTCATCATTGATCTAACTATTTCCATAAGCGTCCTATTTCTCCTTTCTGCTACACCATTCTGTTGTGGCATACCAGGTGTAGACAATTGTGAAGTAATTCCTTGTTCTGATAAATAAGCAATGAATTCCCTAGAGAGGTATTCGCCACCATGATCAGATCGTAGTGACTTGATATATTTTTCATGTCGCTTCTTTGTTTCTGCCTTAAATACTTTGAATTTTTCAAAGCATTCAGACTTACGGCCCAATAGGTAAATATATCCATACCTTGGGTAATCTTCTGTGAAAGTCAAAAAATACTCAAAACCACCCCTAGTTTGGACACTCATTGGGCCATACAAATCAGAATGAATTAGTTCTAGAACATCATTGGCCCTATTACCTTTTAAGGGAAAAGGCCGCTTAGTCATTTTACCTTCTAGACAGGATTCACAGGTTGGTAGTGCCTCCACTTTTAATGAACTCAAAGGTCCATCTTTGACCAACCTAGAAATTCTATCTAAGTTAATATGGCCAAGCCTTAAATGCCAAAGATAAGTGTGATTGAATTCAATATGACGTTTTCTTTTTAATGATACAACGACATCAAAGTTATTTACTTCAGAATTAAGTTGCAGTTCAGGTGTAAGCCTTAATAACCTCTTTAGAGGCACCCTCACCGGGTTTTTCATGACACACCTCACTGAGCATAAACTTGTACTCTTCAGCAGTAAGCAAAATGTCCAAATTCCTTTTCCAGTTCACATAGTTAGGACCCTCAAGCTTGTTTTGGGTTAGGATGATGGCTAGGGGATTGAAGGATGTTGTATTCAATTGAGATTAAGCAAATATCAAAATAATATTTTCTGAATTTTAACACATAATTGAATAAAACAAATATGACCTTAAAATTCATTTATGCATATCTGACATTCATGAACAGTAATCTCGATGGGAGAATTAAATGAACCATATGTCATACATAAATAGTAAAATAAATGACATGCACTGCTTGATGGGAGAAACATGCCAAAAAATTATTATAAATAAAAAACCATTACATCTAGTCCATGCCCCTAATGAAATTATTCAAATGGAGAGTTAAAATAATACAGACAAAACTAGACTAGATCCAGTGATACACAAACACATATCATCTTTCGATGGGAAAGAATATGCAAGTAGTCACAACTAGCAAGTAATGGAAACACCTTTTTCTTAATAAATTCTATTTGACTGTATGATGTAATAAACAACAAATTTCCAGAAGAATTAAAAAAAACTCAAAATTTCACAAAGAATTTAATTTGCAAAACTAAAAAATATTTCTAGGCCATTTTTCAAAATTAAGAAATATTTTAGATCATTTTGCAACAAAACAACAACTTTCTGGTTTAAGAAGAAATTTTCCGGATTGGTTTTAAAAACTTTAAAACATGGCCCTGAAAGAAAAATAAGGACCTGTTTGTAAACACAAAACTTTGAGGATCATTTTTTTTGGGTTTGTTTGAAATTTTTTAAAACTTGGACCATCCATAAAACTTGCCACTTCATCGTCTTCCTCACGATATAAACAAAACCAATTGCTGTTTTTTTTTTATTTAACAAAAAACCACTTTCACTCTTGCATGAAAACAGAAAATGACGTTTTGTATTATTAACGATTTATAAGATTTTCAACTTTCACGTTAAGCAACAAAACTATTTGTTTTTAATACAAAAATCATTTTCAGTTTTCATGCAAACGATTTTTTATAAAAGTGGAAAAAAGGATTTTATGCAAAACGATTTACAAGATGTTCATATTTCACATTAAGCAACAAAACCTTTTTTTTTTAATGGTTTTTCCTATTTCTGTGAAAACATCTCACTATCAAAAGCTATTAACCAAAAGCTTTTAAACAAATTCCATAATCCACTGAACTCTCTTCCTTTTAAACGATGCATTAAATGAGTTTGTCCTAAAACACAACATATGTTAAATGCATTAAAAGAGTTTTTCTTTTTCTTAAGTGAAACCAATTTCACAGTGAATGCTTTTAACCATTGCTATCTCTCATTTTTCGTACTATACCACTTATTCTTCTTTTTCGTTATTTCAATTTAAAATGAAGAATGAATATGGATGTTTTCATACAAGAGGAAACAGAAAACGATTTAACATGTTTTTCAACTTTCACGTTAAAAATAGAAAACGTTTGTATTATAAACGATTTACATGAGTTTCAATTTTCATGTTACGCAACCAAACGATTTTCTCTATTCTCCAATAGACAAATCGTTTCCCATTTTCCAAAACAGAAAAATGAAACAATTTTCATCTTAAGGAAAACGAAAACGTTTGTAATGAAAATGAAAAAGAACGTTTTTCTGAAACAGATAAACATATTTTTTTCAAGGCAAATCGTTTCCGAAATACATAAACATATGTTTTCATGGAAAATCGTTTCCGAAACATAATTCATGACAAAAAAAAAAAAACACACAGGCCACCTATATAGAAAGTTTGATTTTTGCACTACCACCTTCTACTGTAGAATCACGATTTTTGCACGTAATTCTCCATATTTTTACAGAAATGCTTCTCTATCTTCTTCCTCTCTTCTACTTAATTCCTCATCACAAACTTATACCCTTACATTTATCCCTCTTATTCACTTTCATATCAACTCAACTTAGTCCCAAAACAACTCAAATTCAAGTTTATATTCAAAACACCAAAACCGATCATACATGTATTTTACCATCTTCAGCTCTCTCTCTCTCTACTGTAACTTTTTTAGAAACTCAATCTCACATCAATTAACTTCAACAATTGTAAACAATTCCTCTAACTCATTTTCTTAACCCATTAGTACACACACACAATTTATAAATCCAAACTTCACACTTAGTATCATAATCCGACTCTCATACATGCCACTTTGAATTTTTGCATTTTGTTTCTCTTTCTACTTTTATCTGATGTATTGTTCCATTTTTACTCTTTCATTTCATCAAAACAACTTATCAATTCATCAACTCCATATCACAGACTTCACCACATCTTCATTTAAATTCATTCAACTCATTTAAAACCATCTCCAGAAGCTCTTAATAATTTCATGCATAACAGTACAAATCACCATATTCAGATTCCTCTAAACCAAAATAGAGCATGTATTTTTACACAAAATTTCCAACACTTTTGCATATCCATTTCAATATAACACTATAACCTACTTCATAAATCTATCATTTAATTCATTCATCACCGAAACTACACTTCTTTAACCTCACATGCATGCATTCATTTACACAACAAAACATCATTGAATTTACTTACTTGAATTAACAACAGTTCTAGTAGTAATTGCGGTAGATAAAGGATAAAAAAGCATAAACTTTACTTTGAAGAAGTCAAATACACAACCATAACCAACTTGGTATTTTCGGTGTAAAACAAAGCCAACAAAGAACAAACTCCAGTTGCAGAACTTTCCTTCCTAAATCACGTGTATACTTTGCATGTAATTCACGTGTCATCTAATTAAGACTACCACATATCAGCACATATGCAAGTCATCTGTCAATATACTAAGATTGATCCAAAATTTCAATACTTTTCTAAAATTCACCAAAATTTTCTAAATACCTGAAATACACCAAAATGACCAAATCACATTTTTTTAATCACATTCAATAACCCAATTATACCTGGAACATATCATGAATGCATGCACAATAATTGTATGTGTCCAAAATGCTTATGCACAAATAAGTAAATATTCAAAAATGCAAAGCATAAAATGTATTGAATTTCCTTAATATTCTAACCCCTAGTATTGGGTGTTACAATAGCTTACTCAGTGAACAAACTTAGCCAATCTCTATCTCAGCCCACCAACACTCACTTTCAAGGAGTAAAACGTATTCTCAGATATTTGGGTCTATATATCAAACCTTTCAAATCTCTTCAAGTAACTGCATTTATTGATGTAGATTGGGCCACAGATGTAGATGATCGAAAATCCATGGCTGGTATTTTTGTATATCTTGGAAATACATTGGTTTCTTGAAGTATGAGTTGTTTCTTGCTCAAGCACGAAGTTTAAATATCGAGTTCTAGTAGATGATGCAACTGAGGTTAAGTGGATATGTTCATTACTGTCTGAACTTGGATTATTTTTACAACAACCATCTATGATATGGTGTGACAATCTAACTACTCATGCTCTTGCCTCTAATCCAGTTCAGCATGCACGTAGTAAACATATAGAGATTGGTATCTATTTTATTCACGATCTCACACTGTCAGGTTTCATCAATGTTCACTATATACCTTCATCTCGTCAAGTAGCAGATTGCTTCACCAAGGCGCTAACTCATTCTCTGTTTGTTCAAAATCGCAACAAACTCTGGCTGACTTTAGCACCTTCTCGTTTAAGGGGGAATGTTAGAACATAGAATTAATTTCTTTGCTTTGAATTATTCTTTCTATACTGTATCATTTCAATACAGGTGTATAGCTAAGCTACTATCCCTTTGTCATGTATCGAATTCTGTTATTCACAACTAATATATATGAAAAGCGTGTGCACACACTTCACATTGTGCCAATCATTTCATTCATTGCGTAGTCTTTCTAACTAAATAATATTGTGATTTCCCCTATTAATTTTATGAGAATTCTTACCATCATTCAACTTCAATAATCATAAATACTTAATTGTTTACATTAAGTGGTAGAAGTCCTCTCATCTTCATCTAATCATTACATGTGAAGAGAGCTTCAGGTGGTTTCGATTTATATGTAGTTTTACTGAGCTGCCAATTGGATCAACAATCCCATCAAATGGAAGTGCAGATGCTTTGAACAACATCATCCTCTTTTGCCGCTTCTATTTGCTGCCAATTCAACGCAATTAAGCTTTTCCTTGGTTATTTCATTTTCAAACAATGTATCCAGGAGATTCAATTTTCAGGGGAATCATTTGAGTTGATACCTTGTGCTTAAAAATGTATATTGTCCGATCTATATGAAAAAAATGATATTCGCTTGAGAAGGCAATTGACATGAAGATAATGTCAGTTGCAAGGTAGGCGGTGCGAAGAAGGCAAAAATTATTGTTAATGCTAGGTTGTTAATACTTACCCTTCTCCTAATATTGATCATTCTTTTTGCTTCTTGGAATAAAACTATTAGCCAAAAATCTTCTACTTAAGCTTAGATACTCGACCCAAATCCTGGGAAGTTGGTTGTTTATGAATGGCTGGAAGTGCAGAGCAAATCATATCTTCAGTTGGCTCCAAAAGCATCATGGAGAGGAACAACCAGGACTCTGAAAAGGGTAATCACCAAAAGTCGAGCATCGAAGCAATCCTTACAGCTTCTAAGTTGTCAAACGCAGGTCCTCCGGGTTCTAAAAGTCATAGCATCAGGAGGCCTCGAGGCAGACCCGCTGGCTCAAAAAATAAGCCAAAACCACCGATTATTGTCACGCGAGAGAGTGGTAATGCACTCAGGGCTCATGCAATAGAAGTCAGCTCAGGCTGCGATATAAGTGAGGGATTAGTGAACTTCGCAAGAAGAAAGCAGCGTGGCATATGCGTGCTCAGTGGAAGTGGGTGTGTAGCAAATGTCACCCTGCGGCAGCCAGCATCATCAGGGGCCATTGTGGCCCTCCACGGCCGGTTCGAGATACTGTCACTGCTTGGATCAGTCTTACCTCCACCAGCCCCACCGGGAATCACGGGGTTGACTATTTACTTGGCTGGTTCTCAAGGGCAGGTTGTTGGTGGTGGTGTGGTTGGTTCACTCATGGCTTCAGGCCCTGTTTTGATCATGGCTGCATCCTTTATGAATGCAACATTTGATCGCTTGCCGTTGGACGATGAAGAGATTGCTGCGGTTAATCAGCATTACCAAAATCGCCGTCATCACCACCTTGAAATCTCGGATCTGTATGGAGTGCCACAAAACTTGCTCACTGATGGTACTGCACCACCTGAGATATATTGTTGGGCACCAGGGCGAGCCATATCTAAGAACTAGACTCTCATCTGCCACAAGTTTCTAGAATTGATAGACTACCCTGTATCAACAATATCATTGTAACTTCACTTAGCATGCTATATAATAAGAACACACACACTTATCTCCTCCTTTAAGGCCTATTTTGGTTATCTAACTAGAGACCCTGGTACTAGATTTAGTGGCTACGTGACATTCATAAATCAAAAGGTTCGTTGATGAAGTCCTTGCGCCAATTCTTATATCAAAATTCCAGAATATCCAATATATGATAGATATCTTTGGCTCTTGGATGCAACCTTCCACTAGCTACGAATTCATGAACATTCCCATCCACTTCAATCAAACTACAGCCAGGTTCTTTCTCGATATTGTTTTCTTTCAAGTAAAGCCTTTGCCTAAACGCTTTCGCATAATGACCAGAGGCAGCATAGACATTAGACATGAGTACAGGACTTGAACTTTCCTTTGGATCCAACTCATTCACATGCTTTGCTGCTCTATTTGCAATTTCTATGTGTCCGTACTTGCTGCAAGATGACAGCAAAGAACCCCATATAATGGCGTCTGGAACTATTGGCATACTTTGTATTAGCTCTTCTGCCTCTTCAAGAAGTCCTGCTTGACCTAGCGCATCAACCATACAGCTATAATGCTTTATAGATGGTTTAATTTTATAGGTTTCTGTCATTAACAGAAAATAGTCCTTTGCTCTGTCCACCAGGCCTAAGTGATTACATGCTGTTAAAGCACCAATAAAACTGACAGCATCTGGCTTGAAACTTGATGAGGATTTGAGTGTTGAAATCAATTGGATAGCTTCATTGTCATGGCCATTCATAGCTAGTCCTAAAATCATGGAGTTCCAACATGACAATGCCTTCTTGGGTGCACTCTTAAACACTTGAAGAGCCTTATCAATGCAGCCGCACTTGGAGTACATGTCTACAATTGCAGTAACAACAATAGGATTCAACTCAAAATTCTGCTTCACTAAATACTCATGAATCCATTTACCTTGCCTAATTGCTCCTAAGCAACCACAAGCATTCAACAAGCTCACCATAGTAAACTCACTAGGCTTAATCTTCTCCTGTTGCATCACACCAAAAAACTCCAAAGCTTCAATGAACCTACCATTCCTCACATACCCACTAATCATAGAGTTCCAGGAGACCTCAGTCCTCGATGGCATGTGATCAAAAATCCTCCGGGACTCATCGACTTTCCCATTTTTAGCAAGTCCCATTATCATTGTATTCCATGTAATAACATCAAATTCCACAGCCCCGTTAAAGACTCTTTTTGCTTCACTCAGAAACCCACTATTTGCGTACATATGCAAGATAGTGTTTCGTATGAACTGATCATTCTGGAGTCCCAACTTTATGACTCTCGCATGAAGCTGAACGCCTTCAGTGGCAAGGCCAAGCTGAGCATAAGCCTTAAAAACTGAAGGATAAGTCAGGCTTTGAGGTTGGATTTGCGAAGTAAGCAACATCTGATTGAACAGGGAGATTGCGTATTGTGGAGTTGAGCTTTGGCAGAAGCCTCTGATGATACTATTCCATGCAAAAAGGTTAAGACATGGTAGATGGGCAAAGACTAAGCAAGCATAGCTCATGTCACCAGCCTGAGAGGTGCAAAATGCCAAGACACGGCTAGCAGCGATAGGGTCTTGGGCTAGACCAGATTTAATGAGTAGGGTGTGGATCTTTTTGAGGTCTTTCATATTGGTGCAGCTTTTCTCTAGCATGGAAAGGTAAGGTTGGTCTGTGATGAACTTGGATATGGAAGTTTGTGTGGCATTTACAGGGCAAGAACAGAGCACCATTTTTCTATGGTTGGATTTTCTTCTGAAGAATGCGCTATCGTCTGTATAAGAAAGGCAGATTGATGGAGCAATATGCATGTCCCGGACCTATTAACAGCCTTTTCCTGCGAAAGCCCAGAGAAAGGAGGAGATCAGCTTTGCCCTGTGGGCTTAGCTCGTGTAGTGTAGTCCAGAGCCACAACCACTTTCTCCTTAGTTACACTAAAATAATAAATGTGCAACACTGGTCACTTATGGAGGGTTAGTTTTACTTTTCATGATGGGTTCAGATTCAGATTCTGTCTGCCTTATTACTCTCTTCCAACTATGTTTTTATCCCAAAATAACGTCATTCTCGGATAAAAGTAAAGTTAGAACAAAGTATTTAGGATGGAGGATCTTGTGCCTTTCATGATAGGGTATTGATTAAATGGCTATCATAACATTATAAATTAAAATACTATTATGTAGTACAAAAGTTATTTGTATACGCTCCCTTCAAATAATTCACGGCCTTAGAAAATCTTAGGACTTAGAAGTCACCGTCAATCAAATTTCCAATCTATAAAAAGATTGATTCTGTATCTGTAGATTAAAGCTAAAAGAAAAAGTAAAACCAAAAATAAAAGTTGTCCATCATCCACATGATCTTATATATTATAGGTATCAAATTGATCAAAAGTGCAGCGGCCATATAGCAATTTGGACGGTTCCCTTTGATCACCCTCTCGGATTTAAATCATAAACTCTGATTTTTCTGTATATTACAATTCCCATAACTTTGTGCTGTACGATCAAATCATACATTAGGGTATAATAAATTAAAATTCCTAACATAACTTGCGGATTTATGCACATACATGTTATACAAACGTATAGAGAAAAACAGAACGTGATTCTTCTCTTCTCTAATCGATACAATTGGGGAGCTTATTACAAGTGTTGAAATTAACATTTAACTATAATAGTTAAGTACTAGTGACATTTTCATCTTTAACCATAAATTTGGTTCTTAGCAGGATATTGGGTTAACTATATGGATCTAATGGAAACCAACAAAGTTTCCATTTGTTTTTCCGTTAATTTCTTTTATTTGCCTGCAAATTTCTGTGCTTGAACTGTCAATAGCTGAGATGAGCATAGAACCTTATTCTCCACAGACATAAAGAATCCTTGTCAGCTTCCATCTAGAGAAGAAATTTTGACATGGTAAAAGAAGAACTAATTAATAAAGGACATTCTTTTCTTTCTAGTGTAGAGTAGTTGGTAGTTGGTAGCCATATCCAACAACAAAACCCAACAAGAACATATTATTTCTGGAAACAAAATTCACAGACTGCGGAATCTTTCCTTGTATAG
This sequence comes from Erythroxylum reticulatum, assembly GCA_025504915.1. Classification (NCBI taxonomy): domain Eukaryota; kingdom Viridiplantae; phylum Streptophyta; class Magnoliopsida; order Malpighiales; family Erythroxylaceae; genus Erythroxylum; species Erythroxylum reticulatum. Next base: position 15,134,815 of record JANSVA010000002.1, on the reverse strand, counting down.
ATATCTCCTCTTGGTCCTTTTCTCAAGTTTGCCAGTACCAAAAACGGGAAACCTTAAAAACTCCCTGTTCATGAAAGAGTTTCAACACTTAAATGACTAAGAGAAGGGATAATCAAGAATCAAAAAGCATAAGCGCACACATTATAATCATCATTACAATCATCACTACCAGCGCACATATCAATCCTAAATTCCAATACTGTTCTCTTTTTCAACCTTCTTCTCACCTTTTCTTCGCTTTTTCCCTCCTCCTTTTTGCTTGCTCCCTCCTCTACACCCTATGTCTCCTCTCTCAACTCTATGTCTCTCACATGCTCGAGTGCCCATTTATTCTACAAGATATATATATATATATTATACAACGCCAAAGGAGCCAAATCCTCTCCCTTCCAACACGATCATTCAACTTCTGTACTTTAACTTATCTGTTGATGCTTTTCCAAACAAAGGGAAAGCTAAAGCAAGGCTAACTAAGTTCATTCACAAGAAGAAGAGGAGGAGAAGAAGAGGATCGGTTGTATAGGCAAATGGTTGGCAGAGTTTTCTACTATAAAATGTTTTTGTTCCTGGGTCTCTCCCTCGCTTCAGGTGACTTGAACTCTTCTAATCTTTTTGGTATGCTTCTGTATTCCAATCACAAAATTTTGGTTTTGTCATTTCCATGCTAACTTATTAAACTCTAGTTTCAGAGTGATCTCTCTATCTTAAATTAATCGTATGTGCACATTAGCATCTTTTCATATACAGCATGCATGCATTCAGATTGTGTCCTCAAGTCAAAATTTCCAACTCCTGTAGCTCTTCTTCCATGTCTATCTCTTTGATTTCAAACGTTTTGCGACTTTAGATGTTGGATATGGAAGGTGTTTGCTTTCCATGCGAGTCTGGTTCTCTTCTTTTTGTGAAAGTTATGATGCGAGACAAAGTTTGCTTCTTTTCTTCCAGCTAATGCGTCTACCATGATGGTACTTGCTTAATTTCAATCCTTTCTTTTCTTTTTTGTTCTTGGCTTGTAATTATTAATTGCAAAATGCTGGCATACAAGTTCTAGTTGGACAACAAATTCTACCGTCATTTACTTATGTCAGGCAGTGCGAACTGCGAACATAGATTCAACTTTATGACTTTATGACTACTTTTGGTCGTCTTTTCACATGATGAAATTGAGTCCTCAGTCCAGTGCTTTCATGTGAAAATTTGAATGATTAGTTCTGAGTTTAATTGAAGTACTAGTGCAATTTCAGGAAATGATTTTATGGAGAGATCAAGAAGTGAGTCAACTGACCACAGCCAAAAGGACATCACAACTCCAATAACCACAGTCCCTATAGTAATTCCTAAAACACCTACTTCCACAACTCCGACTCTTAATCCCAATTCTGACCCCGATACAGTGTCGCCCGCCACCACGACTCCAATGGTAACTCCGACCACGACAACTTCGCCAGTGTCCCCAGGAGCGAGTTGGTGTGTTGCAAGCCAAGGTGCATCACCTGCTGCTCTACAGGTCGCATTGGACTATGCCTGTGGCTATGGTGGAGCAGATTGTTCATTAATTCAGAAAGGTGGAAGTTGTTACAATCCCAACACACTTTATGATCATGCCTCCTACGCATTCAACAGCTACTATCAGAAGAATCCAACACCAAGTAGCTGCAATTTTGGAGGAACTGCAGTCACTACCAGCACTGATCCAAGTAAGTAAACAATTTTCTACCTTCAGATAAAAGGGGCCAACTTAAATCTTAATCTGATAAATTAAAAATAAAAGTCTAATCAATGGAAGTTGGTGGCGATTGAATGGGCAGGCTAGAAAAGAAGAAACATCACCCATAATTTTCCCATTGAATGGGACCATTATGTGCCTATTACCTTGCCCTCCTTTTTACCATACGGGCCATTTTTGGTGCTCTAGACTAGTTGACTAGTTCCTGCTGGGAGAAAGTCCTCACCATTATGACCTTTACCTCTTTCTTTCTTTTCAGGTACAAGCACATGTCAGTATCCGTCCACTAGGTAAAAGCTTTCTTCTTAGAAAGTTATTCCTTTATGTTTCAATTTGCAGAGTCTCTTAAAAGGAGTTGCCATTTCACATACGATTTTGCAGCACGGCTTCATCAATCTTGAACACAACAAATACAAACGGTGAAACAGTTTTTGGTGCAGTACCCTTTACTCCTATGCCATCAGCAGCTGCCAGAATTGATGTCTCTAGCTCTCTACATCTCAGTTTCATGGTTATAGCTCTCGTTTTGTTGCCTCGCAAACGTCATTTCTAGATGACGTAGAAACTGGATTGTCATAACTTCTGGTTGATGCACTCATTGCTGGTCTGTGTGCTTTGAGTATAGAGGAACAGACAAACAGATTATGTGCATTTGTTGTTTAGGAACGAGAGTAGAAAAAATTAACTGCAGTTTGATGGGCTTCTTGTCTGGTTCCATACAAACAGTTTAGAGCCTAGATTTTTCTTTTTTTTTTAAAATTTTGTAGTGTAAGAATAAAAACATATTTCCCGGAAAACGATTGGCTTTTCTGATGTTATAACAAAATCATTAAGAGAGAGAGAGAGAGAGAGAGAGTACATTGTTAGCTGTCGGGGTTGAATATGGTTCTCGCTGCCATGTTGTGATGCAACTTCCGTAACAGTGCATATAAAACAAAAATATCTTCTCAGCGTCAGGAGCGGGCAACCTGATTCGTGATAATTCGGATAGTTGACTTGAGGCTTTGTGTAGAATATTAGTTAACGCTCTTCCTGAACTTTGGGGTTTTACTCCGGGCTCAACCTTGTTTAGACTCTAGGCTAAATCAAGTTAGAGATTGATTTACGTGAGGTGATTCAATTACTTTTCTCTCTATCCTAACAGCAAATGTCTCTTAATTTTCTAGTTTTAAGTATCAATGAATTATTTACTCAAAATTAGGTAATCCTATTCGGTCACATTTATAGAGAAAACAATCGACGTACGGACTGATTAGTTAAATATGCAAAGAATTTTTTTTTAAGAATCACTATTTTTGATTTTACACCTATAGGGTGCCTTTTAATCCTGTTAAAAGACATGTTAGGAACTTGCCGAGCATTTTGTAATTTATATTGATTTCTTTCCCTTTATATAAAAAAAACAAAAATATCTTGCTTGTTGAAACAAACCAGCTAACATAGGATTCCACAACTGGTAACAAGTAAATGGAATGCATAATGCTTGCTAACTTGAGATTAACAATCATTTTGTGCAATTCAGTCAGCACAACTAAATTAGTTATATTTTAATGCTTCTTCCTTTTAATTTTTTGTTTTTTCGTTTAGTTTCTAGGTCACGCCAGTTCATGCTTTGATTGGTACACTAACCTAACAGTCCCGGTACTGGTTTCAAACTTAGACCGGGAATTGAGGAAAGTCAAATAGTTCTGGAAGTTATCTAATCACTAAGAATTCATATAAAATTGTAAAAAATAGTTATATTAAGATGCAACTGGTTTATAATAAATTTAAGATTTAAGCAATAAAATACAGAATTTAAACCAATTGGTCACTCGTCAATTCAATAAGAGATAAGCAACTTGCATTGGACAATCTGGTGAGTTATTCTATTCGATTGATCTGGTTTTCAGTCACTACTCATAATCGAACTCAACTTTCTTCGAAAATCCTATGAAAGATTCGTCTTGGTATTAATTAAAAGTCAGTGACCGCGCATTAGATGATACCTAAAGGAATGTATTTCGTACTAATCAAGTATACTTGACATTCATATCTTATGTACTCCAACAAAATATATGTTTACAAAAACTGATAATTGAATGTGTTAAAAAAGTTTGATAATTATCATTTGCTAAAATAAAATTCTTCTTATTAATAAATAATCTTCAAATAATAATAATATAATTAGATCCTTTATTCAAATTATGCCATCAAGTTTCCATGTAGGACCTAATCGGCCAATTGGTGGTTGATGTTTAGTTTCATGAGTAAGAGTATTGAATCAATGTGTATAAGAACTCGTTTTGATGATATACATATACATAAATACATATATACACACTCACATGTACAGATGTCACTATCATTCAATTAATGCATATTAATTAAACTGTACAACATATCAACCACTTTGATTTAACTTCAACCAGTAAGATAGTTACTTATGTGTAGGTAACGGACAAGTCGTTGCTTTAGAAAGAAACTCCACTATTCCAACGATCATTCTTTCTGTCCTGGATGGAGCCCAATCGATTTATTTAATTTTGTTTTCATTAATTAAATAGCATCTAATTGCTAAAAACCACAGCACATGTGTGAAGCAATACAGTAATGCGGTTGACCCTCACTCTCATTATTTCTATCAGTTATCTTAAATGAATTATGAATTTAAGTACATGGTAAGCTTTTGATGATGATTATTATTATCAAATAATGTAACGACCACAAAGTTTTTTGTGTGAATTATTATGGCAAACATAAATAGTTCTCCCCACAACACTCAACTTGTATTTACCATAGATATTCAAGGATGTCCTTCTAACGTGTTGAAAGAAAACCACTAATTGTCCAGCATTGAATATATAAATGTCTGCTCTATATGCATATATATATATATACGATAGGCATCCATTTAATTCCTTCTTCTATATGATATTCATCTGCTAAAATCATTCTCTTCTATGGAAGATCATTACCTCTCTCAACCACTCTTGCCCACCACCATTAACGCCTCAGTGTCGTCTTCCATAAAGTCTAATCCCACCCTCGCATATCACAGGAAGAGTGAGCCTTTCCTGTCCAATTCTTGTGTTCTTCTTCGGTTTATAACAATAATTGTCATAGGAGTTGTATCTGTATGGGCAAATTACGAAGCATCAAAAGGCTTCTCCATTAAGATAGTTAACGATGCCAACAAGGAGTCTCCTGCAGGAAAACGTTTCAATCTTTTCTACGTAACCAACGACAAAGCCACGCGCATTATCCTAAACACCAGTTCCTTCGTGGAAAACCTTCTGTACCCAGATGCCAACCGCAGCAAGAAGCAAGTGGACCATGTCACTCTTCGGCTGGCTAGCTACAATTTAACCGGCATGAACGTGGCCAAAACAGACACCAACCGGTTTGACATCAATATAAGCCCATCGACTGTGCGGGATGTGAAACGCTTGGATGCTTCCTTTGTGCCAATGGTTTTACGTGGTATGGCTCGTGTATGGCTCTGGGACGGCGAATCTACGGTGCCGTCGTGGCTTCTCGACGGCATGGTGGAATACATAAATGGGTTGGCCGGTTTTGGTCCGATGGGCAGTGTAGAGGCTAGCAAGTCAGCAGAAAGCTATGAATTCTGCCTTGGGAATAAAGATCCATTGGCTTTAGCCAAATTTTTGGGTTACTGTGAGAAGCATAGAAAAGGATTCATCCCGTGGTTGAATCAAGCTTTAAAGAATGAGTGGCTAACGGTAGAGAATGCGTTGGGCATGGAGCTACAGAATTTATGTGATTTGTCTAAGAACCTGAGTTCACATGACCTGATCTACCTCTAGCTGTCATGCAACATGGAATGTCAATTGGTTTGGTAATATGCTGATATGAAGATAGTTGGGTCATAGATGTTCCTATATTTCGTTGTCTTTCATTCCTTTTTGTTTGTCTTTGCTTAGATTCAACTTCTATGTATGTGCAATTAACAGCGTTGTAATTGGTAAATTTTTTGTGTGCTTCATACCTGTTAGATGTTCTTCCAGTCCTTCGTGTTAATGCAAATTAGAGTTATATAATAACAGCTTCTGTTAACCTGGCATGGTAATAAAACAAGAAGAAGAAAGTTGAAAAATAAAAATCATACATACCACGCACAGGATTTATTGAGAAGTATTATGTTTTAAATTGTAAAAGATGCAATTCCAATTTGTATAGGAAATTGGGAAAAGAAATATAAATTACACTTGTATAAAAGAAAACATAACCGATCAGCAAATTCTTCAGTTCTTGGAAATTAATCAGACTAAGAGATAGAAGTAGGTAACAGGGAAAAATTAAACAGAATGCAACAATTTGCGTGGTTGGCTCAGTTTAACATGTATCCATAAACAAGCTATGTTGAAACGAAAATATTAAAGACGAATTAAACTTTAAAAGAAGCCTAACAGTAGTGCTTTACTCGACTTAAAACATGACCCCCCGACATGCTCGCATGTCATGATCGAGGCTGGAACCAATAATTTCTTTCCTGGTTTATCTTGATCAAATTAACGAATTTTGTCAGTTCTGAATTTAGTTTAGAAAAATTAAGAGAAAGTAATGTCCTTTTTAGGAAAGCACAATAGAATATTTTGCTTGTTCTATTCACTAGTATACAAAATTACAAAATAGCCAGCTTAATTATCATTTAGTTCAATGCGTATGATGTTTCTTTTCTGCTTTCTAGACTTGGTTTTCATAATTCAAGAATTGAACAAAAATTTTCTGGTATTATTCGACTCCTTATTATTGCTATAATTAACATAAAATAATATCTTATTTTAGAATAATATTTTGAATTTTTACAATTTCTAAGAAGAAACTATTATTGATAGGTGATAGACCCTTAGCAAATGTATAGATTGAGCTTCAGTTGGTTCAATAAGTCTGTCCATTTTTCACATGTTTTCTTGTTTCGGACTTATTTAAGAGGTCTTATTACTAAAAAAAAGATTTGTTTAATTTAAATAGAATTAAATTATGCAAGGAGTAGAATCTTAATCAAATACCAACAAAGCTCTAATGGAAGTTAGACCCAACTCTATTGAGGCTGACTAGGGTTTATTATATTTTAAAGAATAATTGCTTATAAAAATGAAATGCCCAAAAGAAGCCATCTTAACTACTCTTAACAAGCAATTAGTGTCTTCCTACTTTACTGATTTGAATGATTAAGTTTCTCTACCAAAAACATCCATAACTTATCAATATTCATTTCTTATGCCTCTAAGTTCAAATTAGCCAACCAAGATTATACGGCAACAACCTAGAATCAATGTCTAGATCACCTCCGTTTCAATGATTGTTATCAAACCTAAATTCAATCAATCTAATAAGACCCTTCACCCCCAAAACAGCAAGGATTTGGTAACAAAGAGTATAAAGATTATAAGAATTGAATTAACGCCACAAGTTAGAACTTACTTGATAAGTTGAATCAATCCTCAAGATAAAATAAGCAAGAATCTGAATTCTCTCTTGAAGAATGCTTTCTAATTCTATTTATGTCTGATTTGGTGTTCATGCCTAAAGCAAGGGTTTAAATACCCTTGTGCAATACAAATCTTAACAAAGATAACCTAAAAATCCTAAAGAAAGCCCAAAACATCAAGAAAGGCTTTCTTAAAACAAATCTGCCCAAAAACAAATTCCACACTGATTGGGCTTCAAAACTAATTAAAATTGATTAATCCTAGTCCAAATCGGATAAGGAAATAAGAAAATTAAAAGGCTAACTCAAGAGGGGAGAATTGGGCTTTTAAACTAGGCCCACGCACTTTGTTCCTTAAAATAAAACATGCACATGACTTTTTAATGAAGCACATGCACATGACTTTTTAATGAAGCACATGCACACTTAACACAAATCAGCTCATGACAAAGCCCAAAAGAAGTCCACACACCCTTTACAATAAAAAATAAACCCAAGCCCATTGATTAGAATTGTGCTTGTGAAAATTAGCTAAGTATTAGCCTTCTTGGTTTGATGTCTCCAATGTATACACACATTTAGGCATCTTCCTAAGCTCTTCCCCAAGCTTCATCAACAAAACTTCTTGAAGTTCTTATGAAACAAAAGCTTGTAAATAAATTTGAAATTATGCTTTGATCTTGTTGGAGCGTGACCTTGTAATTGGACCCATTAGCATCCTCAAGTCTCCATTGCTTTGGTGAGTTGCATCACAAGCTAATTGTGGATTCAATCTATATCATTTGGTGTTGATATATCTTTTACGAGGACCTAAATGAAATCTTCAAATACCCCACTTAAGAGAATCTCATAAGATAATTAAGTTTTTACTAGTCTAAGAAAGAACAGTGAATATTGTCTGAAGCATTCATTTTCTCGAATTCCCTATAACAACAAATACCTGATCTTAAACTTATCACATCCCTAAATAGCCTAAGGATCAAGTAGTTGAAATTCTTATGTTGCAAGAATAAGTGAGATAGTTTTTGCAAATGAAACAAACAAATGAAAGGAACTAGTCATATACCTAACAACTACCATCAAAAAATCATTCATACTTTATAATCCCACACCCCATGCCCACACTACTAACCACCATCAGGAGGAACCTCCTCCATAACTCATAACCCTTCACCCCAAGTTCACACCTTGTATCCACTATCAGGGGAACTAACCACACGACACAATCATGAACCCAAACTCACACCTTGCAATCACTATCAGAAAGAGCAATACCTATACCCACACCTACACTTCTCAACCTTGCACCTCAATCCCATAACTTGCAATCACTATAAAAGAAAATGTTATCTATACTCTTTTTTAGCCTTACGACATGCCAACTAAATAAGAATCTTGGAGGCAACCTTAATAGTTGATAACCCCTTAGTGTTTGAAAAATCTTGGACATTTATAATAGTGTTACAATTATGTTGGCCATGTGCACTATTATAGGAAAGTTTTAAACATGCATGTCACATTTGATGATACATGATGCATAATCTTGTCTTTCCCTAACTGGTGCAATATGACTATAGTTTCAAAATTTACTATAACAACCCAGATCACCCATTCGCAAAGAAAATTGTCCGCTTTGGGCCAAAGCCTTAGTGCTCCCAACTCGTATGGTTTTGCTCTTCCCAATCCCTTAGTGGCTCTGAAAAAACGTGTCTGCGAGGTAAAGGTTGTCACAGCCTTATAAGGTATGCTTCATTCGCCTCTACGACCGATATGTGATAACGAGTATCCACCCCTCTCGGGGCCCAGCATCCTCACTGGCATACGATCTGGGTACTGGATCTGATACTAAATGTAATATCCCAGATCACCCGCTCGCAGATATATCAATCAGAGAAGCGAATGAAGCATGCTTTATAAGGCTGTGGCAACCTCTCCCTCACAGAGGAATCACTAAGCTTTGATCCAATGCGGACAATATCTGCGAGTGGATGGTCTAGGCTGTTATATTTGGTATCAGAGCCAGTACCTAAATCGTATATCAGTGAGGATGTTGGGCCCCAAGAGGGGTGGATACTTGTTATCCCATATCGGTCAGAGAGGCAAACGAAGCATGCCTTATAAGGTTGTGGCAACCTCTCCATCACATATGCATTTTCCCAGAGCCACTAAGGGCTCTGGAAGAACAAAACCGTGAGCGGGAATAAAGTCCAAAAGAGGCCTACATGCAAAGCGGACAATATCGACGAGCAGGTGGTTTGGGTTGTTGCATTTACTCCTTACCTTGATAGCTACTTTTCAACAACTAACTGGAAGGTTTATATCACATTTTACTAATGATAGATATATACCTTATGTAACGTTGAACTATCAAAGCCATTTTGTATTGGTCTATACTTGGAGATACTACTGTATATTTATATATACATGGTTGTATATAAGTTCAAAAATGTATTTGAATCCTTTCGGTATATATGCCAGTGATATATAATGTTATATGCTTTTACATGAACTTAGAGTTCATCGATATACGAAATCTTTGAGAATTTTGACATATAAGCTTCTAAGTGTGTAAAACTGAGTCCATTGAATGGGTATGACCATGGTGGCAGAGTTAAATGTGTTCTAAGGCCTTAGAGGTGATTAGACATGATTTATAGGCTTATTGGATACTTAGAAAGCTTAATTGAAAAAGTTGATGTACATAAGGGCTTATTTGAGAATTGTTAAAAGTTAAGGGGCTTAAATGTAATTTTCAATTCTCGGAGGACCAATATATAATTTTACCAATATGTAAATTTATAAAGTTAAGGAGCTTAATTATAATTTTTAAAAGTCCGGGGGAACAAAATGAAAATAAAAGTTTTAGTCATTCTCCAATTTTGGGCTTAATTGCAAATTTAGGAAAAGTTTGGAGGGTATAATGGTAATTTCACATAAGATGAGGGCAAAAAGGTAACTTCACCATGTGTGGACAAAGAAGAGTCAACATTTTAGACCCTTCTTCCTTGTGTGGTCGTGCACCCCACCATTAAATATTAAAAACACTTTGTTTTAATTGAAAGAAAGGAGAAGAAAGGAGAAGAAAGGAGAAGTGAGGAGGAGAAGAAAACCATTCGGCCATCACCAAATTTCCACCATTTTTCTTTATTATCCAACCCAAACCAAGGTATTCTAAGTTAATTTGGGATCAAGGAACTCAAATCCATCATTAGATTTGAAAAATTCTCAAAGGATTTTAAGATATCACTAAAGGAAAGTTTAGGTAAATTTTGTCTCATATCTCTTTATATTATGATTTTGAGTTTGGTGTTAAGACATGTTGTTCTCCATGTTTTAATATGTATGAAACGTAGTTTAGATGAATGAAATGAGTCATGGAGAAGTCTTCTTAATCCAAAACTGTGATGCCTTGTCTTTGGTGAAAGTTTGTGAAATTTTGAATATCTTTTGAAATTGATAATTCAAATGAATTCTAAGGTGTTAATTATGTATGTGTAATGTGAATTGATGATGAAAAATGAAGAAGATGTATATTGGATAAAGCTTGGCCGAAATGATGGGGAAAGAAAAGGACTAATATAATGAGTTGTATAATTATGATGAATATGACTTAAATGAAGGAAATTGGATTAAATGGAGTGGTGAAATGTGTTGTTGTTTAGAAGTGGTTGTTATATAACAAGATAGGAGCATGAATTACTATGATAAAGTCTTGAAAATATGACTTGAAAGTCATACACATTAGGTGTTTGATAAAATGCCTAAGTGAACTTGGCCTAGAATTTAAGGATTGTAATGGTGTATATTAGAAAGAGGCTTTCATGTTTACTTAAAGTAAACTTAAATTTTTTCTTAGATTGATGAGTAGTGACCTAATGTGCTTGGATAAAAATGTGCTTAATTATGCTTTGAAATTTGTAAGTATTGGATCAAAGGCATTAAATGCCTTAGAAAATCAAAAGAAAGCTTATGTGAATAATAAGGGAAGTAACTATATGAGAAGCTTAATGGTCAAATCCTATAGCTTAAAGAGAGTGATATTATATTTTATACACTTTTGTGGTGGTGTATGAATATGAGATACATGTTTGAGTAGTAAATATATTGTATATTTGTAAGTATAAAGGCTTAGGAGCTGTGGATCAAGGAGCTCATACTGAGGATCATTGAAGTCAAAGGAGTGTAAATCTTCTTTTAAGGTTAGTTGGGGAAACCATATCTCTCAAATAGGATTAGGACATCCCAAGACATGCATGATGTAGCACCCCACTCTCATAGGACACGTACCTGACATTCTGAAGGATATTTGAGTACGTACCCTAGAAGAGTGGCATGCTAGGGCAGTTAGTCGATCATATTCAATTCAATATTTTAGAAAAATACCACACGCCTATACAAAAATCAATAATGGAACTTTCAACCCATTTTATTTATAAACATTTTCAATCGTAGTGTTACTACCATTATACATATCATTAGAAATTCAGTAGCCACTTGGGCTCATTACAGATACAAAACACTTGTAGTCATAATGTCATTACATTACAAAATTATTTATATACACATTGTAAAATACTTTTGAATACATATTTTGATACAAAATAATGAAATATATATGCATATGTGAACTGATCTCGACCTTTATCTCTTACTCGAATGCAGTGGCTAGATCGCAATTTATCTAACTGGAGATCCTCTCTAAGCTTGAAAATGTTGTAAATTTTGGGTTAAATTTTGTGAACTCAGTGAGTGAACCATCCTCGATGGCTTTCTCAATCACGTAACACATCAATTCATCAATTCAACATGTTGTGTCACATACATTTCATATTCACTTAATTTATATTTCACATTCAGAAACCATTCAATCTATTTATTTGAACCATTTAAATCATACATATCAAATACATATGCAATGCTCATAAGACTTACTTCCAATTATTATTGTTGTGACCGAGTGCCTTTTTACTGGCCCATATACCTTGTGGATACCAACCTTGTTTTAGATATTGTCCCATATCCCTTGTGGATATCGGGCACATTAATAACTGAGCCTGTGGCTCTTGTGTATATTTCAAGCTTTAAGCTCTTTCAGATTGGTCACTCCAGTCACAACTGCCTTTATGTTATCCTGCATTCATGTAATGAAAATGCATCCAGTCACATAAGATCAATCAGTCACTTTACACATTTACTTTCACATGTCAATGGACCTAAGTTTGGCATTTAACAATTATATTAAGAATCATTTATTTCTATTAGATTCATATACAAGGAGCACTTCCAATGTTCTCACATTTATCAAACTCCTCAGACTATTAATGTCTGAAATTGTCTCAATCACATTCACATCAATCATATAAGTACTAATTCAATGCAGAAATTTAAAATAGAACAAACGATGAAATAAGACCATCTAGTTCGACTCACTGTATGCTCTATATTAGCATTTGCTTCTTCAATCTGTAAACGTCTAGATGAGGACATTCTATCCTGTGTATAACATTATATACACATATTGCACACACATTTTTAATTGCATAATCATATAAACATTAAATTATACACATATGCATATGTGTAATGTATAATGTATGCTCAAATTGACTATTCCGAGTATGTTTCCTTAATCACGTCTCTTGATTATTCAAACCTTATCATTTGTATATGTCTATCTTATTCTTAGGTTACACCCCAAGAATACTTGGTTATTCTAATATTATAATTCAATTACTTGTCATTTCTTTTCTAGCATTATTTGCTCTTATAATACCTAATTCTCATTCACATTTACTTAATACATATTACTCAACTCCTTTGAATCATAACTAAAATCATATGAACATCTTCATTCCCATTATACTCATCCTTTGGTTCTTTGATATCAACAATTCATTCACTAAGTTGTAACCTCAATTATCACTTCATACATATCACACATTTGGTCACTTAATCCAAGCATCATTTTAGGTTCAATTCAAGCTCTATTCAAGCCTAAATTAAGTCCAAATTGTCGGCGAATGTACGTTGGGTAGACCTTCTCAGGTTTTCCAGCTTTCCAGCTTTGCTCATGTCTATTTAAAGGGACATCATGTCAACTAGGTGGATCTTAATGGGTCACTTATACAAATGTAAAATTTTAACCTTCTAAATAGTAAAATCTCTCCTCGGGGTCTCATAGAAGTTGTAGAACTTGAAGTCCTCATTGAAAGCATACTTAAATGATCTCAATCAGACCTCTACATCAAAAGTTATGTCTCTTGCCCTAAAATCTATCCAATTGTATCCATATTTTCCGGATTTCTAACTCTTTACTTACAACATTCAACACCTTATACTTGGTCTATCATTTCTAGTTTAATTACTAATCATTTCCCATTCATTCTTAACTCCATTTCATCTTAATATCATCCATAAACAAATTATAGTTCATGATTGATTATGAACACTAAAAATAGAACATATACATATATACATTCATCATCAACTTTCTGCACATGTTCAACGTCATTTCCACTTTCATTTCACTTCTAACTATCACCTTACTTCTTCCCATTTCAAGACACCACATTACTTCCTTTCTTTAGCTCTAGACTCATTTTAGTCCATCTCCAAAATAGCCAAAGAGATCCACATTAATACACCAAGAAAACAAAACATAAAACCCATTATTTATCAAAATTTTTTGCATTTTTTCCTAGACCATCTTTAATGATCATTCTAACTTAAATCATCTCAACAACAACTTATGAAAAATTGATCATCATAAATACAGAAACAAGACATGAATCTACCTACATTTCTCATTCACATTTCAGTATGTACTAATCCTCATTTTATGATTATTTAACTCTTAATTATCATCAAAACATGTTTCATTGAACAAATAAAGAAGAGTAATGCTATACTTACTTGTTTACTTTAAAACCTTCAAATGACTCTTAACCCTAGCTTCTCCCATGCATCCCACGATCATCATCTTGCTAAAGTAGAATAGGTGGGTCTTTTATAACAAGAACTTTAAAGTAGCTAGTGATGGAAGAAAGCAAGGATCAAATTTGATGCTTGGAGAAGAGAGTGTCGTGAGAAGGAGAGGAAGATGAAGATGAAGATGAGAAAAGCTAACAAAGAGAGGAGTAAATAGCAAGTGAAAAACCAAAATGAGAGTGGGTCTTTCACGTAATAAAAATCGTGGATTAAGGCAACTGGTGTGGTCACTTTCTAATGGTCCTCTTTTGGTCTTTTAATTAGCTAGTCCATTTGTGTCCCAATTCTAATCCAATTGACTCCCAATTTTAAATGACATATGTCATTAAATCCTAATGTGATTCATCAAAAATTCTACTGCCATCAGACACTTATTTTTACTACTATTCATCAATTGTCTTGCCACTTGGATTTTTTTAGTCCAAAAATACCCATAATTTTAGAAAATTCTCAAATTTTACTAAAAATTCTGAGTCAATGTTTTAGTTCACCAGATCAATTTTTAAGGCAAAATATTCACTATCTATATCATAATCGCATTAAAAAAATCATTTATACCCATAAAATGTCAAATGAGTGCATGAACAAATCATTGTAATATATGCAATAATCAAACTCACGTTTATGTATACTATATTATGCATGATCATTGTAGCGCTTCCTTACCGCAGGGTACACACCGGGACGCCCACAGGTCATTCCGGTACATATCCTACGATAAGGGTGAGCTACGAAACAATCACTATAATCACTTCACATGGCATCATAATAAAACATCAATATTCAAATCACAATCTTTTTGAAACCAATTTTTTTTTCTTGCTCGTTTCATTTCATAGAAACCAGAAGTTTACACATCTGTCAGTTTTCACTGTCTGTACAACACTCCAAAATCCTAGTACAATATGCTACATGAAAGAGGGGAAATACTGCAGATCTATCTAGGTCATCCCAAAAGTCCCAGCTGGCCAACCTGTGAGCCATGACTTCTCCCGCCAAAATA
The DNA here is from genome assembly GCA_025504915.1 of Erythroxylum reticulatum. Lineage (NCBI taxonomy): Eukaryota > Viridiplantae > Streptophyta > Magnoliopsida > Malpighiales > Erythroxylaceae > Erythroxylum > Erythroxylum reticulatum. The sequence goes on along the minus strand of JANSVA010000002.1, from coordinate 15,119,665 downwards.
ATTTACACGGCTCGAAAAGTTCCTCTGGAGCGAGGAGTCTACTCTTGGTCCTGAAAAATAAGTTGCAATTTTGGGTGAGTTTGCGAACTCAGTGAGGTAACCATCATCGATGGTTCACTCAAT
>JANSVA010000002.1:15053625-15065109 GCA_025504915.1 Erythroxylum reticulatum | reverse complement strand
CCGCTCAGCTTTCTAATCCATCAACCAACAATAGCCCTCTATCGTCCCCTCCTTCTATCCCAACCCACTTCTGTCTTTGAGAAACCAGAGCACAACAAAACCTAGCATACCCAACCAACACCTGATTCAAAATTCCCCCCAATCAAAGGTGCCTCGGAAAAATTACACAAGGCTGATAACAGGAAGGCCACTTGGAGCTCCATAGTGGGCAACTCTGAGAGTTTAGGTAAACTCAGGTTTATGGAATCTGAATCTGAGTAGTCGATTTAGGCAACTATAGAGGTACACCAAGGAGTTCAGAAATGGAGAACCTCCCTTGTGGGGCTTTTCCTAGAGAAGTGACTGGTGTTCCCCATAGTCAGTCGATGGCCAAATAACACATAGAGGAATAAGGGATTAGAGCACATCATCGTGATTGAGGAAGAACTCTTTGTCTTCAAGTGTAATTTCGAGGAGAATGTGCAAAAAGTGTTAAAAGCTGGTCCATGACACATGATGGGGCAGCGAATACTCATCAAGAAATTGTAGCCGGGGGTGAAGTTAGACAGAAGCAAGCTTAACTTTATACCGCTATGGATCAACATACATAAGGTTCCTCTAGAATATTGGTCAGGGGAAGGTATGAATTACATAGCAAGTAAAATAGGTAAGTCCTTGGGACTTAATGAAAACACCACGTTAATTAGGAGAATTGGGTTTGCACGAGTGTGTGGATGTTGACATTTTTAAGAAACTCCCTGAAAACTTGAGAATTATGAGACTTTCTGAGAATGGTGACTTAGTAGAAGATACCATAGGGATTTCTTATATGTGGAGACCAAAAACACAAGAGGCGTAATAAGTTTGGAAAAGAAAGGATGGTCAAGACGGACAGCAGAAGTTGAAGAATGGTCCAGATCATTCGTATTCAAATCCGGTCAGAGAAATAACTCCTAACGTGCATGTGGAAAAGGAGACTTGGAACCTAATAGTAGGAGGGAAATTAAAAAAAAAGTGGCAATAAGGGTGATAATGACAAGGTAGAAACGGGTTCTCCAGAATCAGTGAATCAGGCCAGTGAGGATACGAAACTGGTGGGAAATAGTTAGGTAGCACCAAAGATGCATAAAGATGCGATAAGGAATCAACGTGACACATCTCTCGGACGGACCAACGAGGAAGAAGTCATGGCTAAGGAGGTTGAGGCTAAGATTACTTTGGATACAAATAAGGCGGAGGTGAACATAGTCAGGCTAGGGAATCAAATAAGCAATGAACAAGAGAGATTCCGGGTTGAAGAAGAACTTAATGGGACTTTTGTCCAAGAAAGTGGGGAAGCATCAAGTTCTCAGTCTGGTACTATATCAATCTCCCTAGAAATGAGTAGGAAGGCCAGGAGGAAATGGTATGGTAAAAAGAAGAACTTATAAAACTAGTAGCTTGGAATGGTAGGGGCTCAATGGCCTAAATAAGCAGGTTGCAATCAGGTAATTGATTAGGAATAATAAAGCAGATTTTTTTGGTTTATTGGAAACTAAAATAAAGAGGGAACACCTGGAGAAGGGGTTATAGTTCCTGGATAAACACTGCAGGGTGGTCTCCAATCATGATTAGCATATGAATGGTCGAGTGATAATAGGTTACAATGCTCAGAAGTTGGAAGGGGTACAACTATTTGGGAATGATCAATTGTTACACTATGAGGTATTGAGCAAAGAACAGGTAAAGGGATTGTTGTCACCATAGTTTATACAGAAAATTACAAGTTTTAAAGGTAGTGTGCTTGGCGTGAGATTATACGTGTCAGCCACAATAATAGTGTCCCTTAGATGGTGGTAGGGGACTTCAACTGCACTCTTAAAACAAATGAAACAAGAGGGGGAAGAAGATGTAATAAGCTAGACTACAGGAGCTATAAGAGTTGGTTGAAAGCTCAGGGCTAACAGATTTGCAATGGTATGGGAATATCTTTACTTGGAACAACAAGCAAGCGAGAGAATAGTCTTTAATGCGGAATTTAAGGTGTATGATGAATGGGAAGTGAATAGAGCAATTCCTCCTGAGTAATGTCACTTTTAAAGAACTGAATGTTTCAGACCATAGTTCAATCGTTGTGGAGTTAGCTACAGACGGATGGAGGCCTCCAATCAGAATATTCAATCATTTGATGGAACACACAGAATTCAGGGAAATTCTAAGCAAGGGGATGAAGGTGGAGGTTAATGGACATTCTTAGCATTAGGTTGAAAGGGTTGAAGGTGAAATTGAAACAACTAAGCAAGGACTCTTTGAAACCAGGACAGATAGAGAAAGACAGAGTGATAGATACGTCGAAAGAGTTCCAGAAAAGAATTCTAGAAAATCTAGAGGATTCACAGCTTAGGAAGGAGGAAGCTGACCTAATGTCTAGTTACAATGAATTCCTAATCAATATTAATATGCTGCAAAGATAGAAATCAAGAATGTTATGGTTAAAGGAGGGGGAACATTGTACAAAGTACTATATGAGTACCATTTCATTAAGACGAAACAAGAACACTATTAAGGAGATGTACAATGATCAAAAGAGTAAAAAAACGTTTTATCTTTGACTACTTTAGTAAATAATATGGAGCTGATACATAAGTAAAGGAGATACCGGGAGAGTTAGTTGTGAACCTGAAGAAGGTGAATGAAGAGAGCAAAAGGCTACTTATTTGGGAAGTCACAAGGCACGAAATTCAGGAGGCAGTTTTTACAATGAACCCTGAGAAATGCCCTAGACTAGATGGGTACAATGGTAGATTTTTTCAAAAAAATTGGGACATAATGGGGAAGAAATTGTTGGAGCAGTACTAGATTTTTTCCAGAAAAAACCTTCCTAAAGGAGTGGAACAAGACATATGTGTGTCTAGTCCCTAAATAAAACAATGCAACAAAGCTATATCTTTATAGACCTATTACTTGTTGCAATTTTCTGTACAAAATCATTACAAAATTTTGGCATACAGATTGAGAACCAGCTTAGAGAAAATGATCAGCACTGAGCAAAATGCCTTTCTGAAAAGGAGATCGGTGAGTACTAATATACCCTTATGACAAGAATTGATTGAGGGTTATTATTCTAAGAGGAAGAAGAGAAATTGTACCATCAAGACAAATATAGCCAAGGCTTATGATTCAGTCAACTGGGTGTTTCTGTTCAATATCATGAAAGTTGCAGTCTTCCCTTAATTGTTTAGGGAGTAGGTAGAGATATGTATGACTACTGCCACTATGGGCATTTTGGTGAATGGGGAACTCACTGAACTGATAAAAGCTAGGAGAGGACTCAGGCAAGGGGATCCTCTATCCCTTTAGTTGTTTGTCATCTAGATGGAGGCCTTAACCACTCACCTTCAAGGATGATCGTAAAATATGCAAAATTCCAATTCCATTATAAATGCAAAAGTATGATACTAACCCACCTTACTTTTGCATATGATATGTTGCTATTTAGCAAGGTTGAGGGAAACTCCATCAATTTATTATTGAGATCTATGGAGGAGTTTCAAGACATATCAGGGCTACGGAGTAACCCAATGTAAAGCAACTACTATCTTTCTAGTAACTTCAGTACGATGGAAATGCATAAAGCAAAGAAATGGGGTTGAGACAAGAAACATTACCTTTCAAGTATCTAGAGGTTCTAATATCACAAAGAAGATTAAATGTAGCTGATTGCAAACCATTGGTGGAGTCCATACATAGGAACATCAACCAATGGAGCACAATGTTCCTCAGTTATAGAGGTAGGCTCCAACTCATATCGTCAATCCTCTGTAATATTACCAACTACTGGCTAAGTCATATTTTAATACCTAAGAGCATACTCAAGGAGATAGAAAAATTTGGGTGTTCTTTTAGAATGGATCGGATCAAGGCAGAAGCAAATCCAAAATCAGTTGGAGTAAAATATGTAGACCAAAGGAGCAGGGGCCTAGGATTATATTCTGCAAGGGTGATTAATAGAGTTTGTCTCGCAAAGAACCTACGGTGATTATGCAGCAAAAAGGAGGACCTCTAGGTGAAATGGATACATAATGTATTCATTAAAAATGATACCTTATGGACTATAAAGCATAAACAGGGCATGTCTGGGACTCTAAGGGACATTTTAGGCACAAGGGAGTGGATGAGGAGCCTGATGTTCCACAAAATTGGAGATGGTAAGAGTACCAACTTTGGTTTGACAATTGGCACTGTGAGGGACCTTGCCTAAAACTTCTGGTCCCCTCAAGTACCCTGGTAAGCAGGTTGATTAACTACAATCAGTGGAATTGGTCATATCACAACTGTAGGGGAACAGAGATTATATTGACTCAGGCACCAAGATGTAATCAGACGGAACAGGATGAAGTGTTATGGATAACTGCCATATTTAGAAAGTTCAATACCAAAGATTGTAAACTCCTTTTACAGAAAGAAATACAACCATGAGTATAGTGGATGAAATTAGAGTGAGATATGGACATAAGACCAGCATACTCCTAAATACTATGAATGGGAATAAATGATGGATTACTTACGAAGGATAAAATCAAGTTTCCCATTAACTCATTGTTCTGTGAGCTTTGTAATGTAGAGTTGGAAAATTTGGAGCATATTTTGATTAATTGTAGGTATACAAAAAAGATATGGAGTTGGTTACAGGCATTGCAGAATATTAATTGACCAACAGATACATTGGAGGAAACGATTAACTGGTTGGTGAAAACTAAGATGGAAAGTCATGCAAATTACAAAGTACTCAAGATTAGTTGGGCCTTAATGACTTATCATATCTAGAAAGAACGTAATTGCAGATTTTTTAAACAACAAAGCAAAAACAAAGAGTTGTTGTTTCAGGAGATTACCCTACAAATTTGTTTAATCTTGTTAACTAAAGGTATAATTGATAAACTTACAACAATTATGAAATTGATATGAACACTAGACTAGATCTCATAGAATAAGATTGGAAATCAAGAATGTTTCTTTTGTAACTAATCTTTTGTATTATACTAGCACTTTTGGGGTGCTATAGTTTGTATATAATATCTTATTAATGATAACCTTTACTTTTTGAAAAAAACAACATTGTTTCATTTTTATATGAACAAGCTCCCTTAGAATTATGAAGTGATAAAATAAGGTACTTTAAGTTGTAAAATTTGATTGGGACATTATATTATTGTACTTGGGCTGATCCAAATAAGATTGAGGTTTCTTCTCACCTTAGAAGGAGATTGTAAAAAAGTTCTTCTTTACTAAAAAAGATTGTACAAAGATTAATCTTCACCTTTAAAGAAGAATTATAATGTAATTCTAAGAAGAATCTTAGGAGTAAATGTAGGTAAGGGTTGCTTGTCGAACCATTATAAATTAGTTTGCATTTTCTCTTTCTTATCATCTTTAAATTATTATTAAATTATTTGATTAATTTATGTTAAGCAATCCATTTATTCACACACTCACTCTCTCTCTCTCTCTCTCTCTCACACACACACACACATATATTGATTATTATTAAATTAAGTTGATTAGTTAGAAAATTTCGTAAATTTTGTGAACAATCAATTCACCCATTTTGGGTTACATTAGGGATTAACAAGTGGTATTAAAGTATGTCTATTAGGCTAACATTTCTAATGAATTCATATATAAAAGATCTTAATGGCATATTTAGAAGCATCATCATTATCATTCAACTAAAAGGGATAAAGCAATAGTAGAGCCTCTTTTTTAATAGAAATGACTATCTTTATTGGAAGATAAGGATAAAATATTTCTGCCAAGAGTGTTGATTTATGGGAAATAGATTTAAATGACCCCTTTGTACGTGTAAAAATTGAAGATAACAAAAGATCTCTCAAACTAAAGAAAGAATGGGAACACCAAGATAATAGATTAATTTCTTTGAATAGTAAGGTTATACACATCTTATTTTATGCATTAGGAAGAAACAAATTCTATAAGGTTTCTATTTATGAAATAGCTTTTGAAATTTGTCATATATTAGAAATTACATATGAGGGCACAAATCAAGTTAAGGAGAGCAAAGTAAGGGTGTTAACACATCAATGTGAATTGTTTCAAAGCATATCTAGCATATATACTAGATTTATTGATATTCTTAATGCTCTTAAAGGTCTTGGAAGGACCTATATTTCTTTTTAAGAAAAGGACCTATACTATGTTAAAACGACAAGAAAGTCACCTAGATCACTTTTAAAGATGTGGGAAGCTAAAGTGATGGTGATAGATCAAGTCAAAAATCTAATAACATTACTATTCAAGGAACTTATTAATCTCTCCTCTTATATGAAATGAGGTTATAAGAGACACAAAAAGAAATGAAACTCCTAAACAAAAAGAACTTATCATTCAAAACATAAAAGGAAAAATCAAGTGAAAAGGAAAAGACGTCAACTAATGAAAGCGGTGAAGAAGACATTGCCTTAATCACTAGAAAATTCAAGAAGTTCTTGAAGAAGATATTCTCCAAAAGAAAGGACTTCAAAGAAGAAAATTTTTATTTAAACATAATCTATTAACATTATTTAGTTTAAATGTAGGGAAATTGGTCATATAAAGTTATAATGTTCTCTGCTTAATGATAATGAGAACTACGAAAGAAACTATAATTAAGAGAAGATGGACAAAAAGAAAACACTTAAAGCATTAATTTGGGATGACACAAAAAATCCAAAAATGAGCATTCAAAAGAAGAGATAACTCATTTGTTCTTTACTGCTATGGATGATTAACATCCAACCCTAACTTATGTGATAGTGATGTTGATTTAATATGTGATGAATTAGTTAAAAGTTTAGAGATCATAAGTAAGAAAAGGAATAAATTATCTTCCAAACACAAGATATTCAAAGATATTTCGATGCATACACGAATGAGAATGAAAAGATAAAAAAAAATGAATAGCATAGCATTAAAGCATCTAAAAATTTGATTATTGATGACAATCATAACTTAGATGTGTTAAAGCATGAGAATAAAATTTTGAAAAATTGACTCCCTTAAGAACTCATTGTCCAAGTTTACTAGAGAGAGAGAAAAAAAATTAGAAAACATGCTAGCAGCTCAAAATGGATATGGAAGACAATACAATTAAGGAAGTAAAGACAATTATAGAACCAAGTTTTTAAAGGCAAAATATTTGTCTAATGAAGAAACATTGCCTAATATGACCAATGTAGAGCATTCACATTTAAGCATATGCTTGCATATGCCATAACCATAAGGACTAATTCTTAAATCAAGCGTCATGATTTCTCTTATGGATCATAACCTAGGCATAGAGTTCAATACTATCAAGGGAAGAATAGGCATAACTTATATAATAACATGCAAACCAACTAACATCCTTTTAGGCCTCAAAAAAGTCATATATCAATCTTTGATTCATAGTAGACATAATACATATTATTATGGTAGCTCATTTTATTACCTTAGGAAACCATCCAACATCTTTAATCTCCAAAGGAAGTTTCCTCATTATGCATACATACATAAAAGACCAAGCATTACATTTATACATCATCATGACCTATATAACATGGTAATTCATTTTTATAGCAAGTTTAAACATATTGATAGATGTTGTTTTCTCAAATAAAGAATGGTAAGAAAATCCTTAAAAGGATGGGTTGAAAAGAAAAAGCAGCTTAACAATCAAGGACCCAAACTTATTTGAATACCTAAAACACATTAATTAGCTTGTTATGTACGTATCTTAACAAGGACTAGTATGTAATAGATATGGTAGTTATTGAATTGAGTATTATCTATGACAATCTTATATTTTTTATGTTGATGAATCTAACCTTCTTGTGTATAAGAAATTCTTGAAAATTTTATGTAGAGTTTGGATAAGTTTGCTTTTAAAGAGAGTAAGAATGATCAAAGTCTCTTCAAAAGAAACAATCATTGAACTAAGGAAGGGTTATAAAAAGGATGAGGTGCTTCCAATAAATTGTTATCATAAGAAATTCTTTATTCAATCATTTGTAAGTGATGTTCAACAAGAATTAAAAAGGACGAGAGATTGTAACTCAAAAATAATATTTATTTAAATAATTCACAAGTGATGTTCAACAAGAAGTATTTATTAGTTCATACTTTAGAAATTTGTCACATATTGCAATTTGAGTATAAATGATGTTCAAAAAGAAGTATATATTAGTTCATAGTTTAGAAATTTGTCACATATTGCTATTATTTATCAATTTGAGTATAAATCTGTAGCGTTAATTATTTGGGTTTGAATTATGAGTAAGATTTTTTAAAATAATTTTTTGTAGTGTGAATTTTAGTACCTAAACTTAGAGATTATATACAAAATGTTTATCTAGACCATTAAATAAGGATAGATTTTACTCAATTAGAAGATAATTAGTTATGTTTGAATGAATTATATATGAAAAGGATCCCTTTATATGTTTTAATTCATTCTTAATATTTATCTTATTGATTATATATTTTAAATCTTTTTACCTGAGTTTTAAGGAATTTTTTTTACTTTTCAAAACATAATAGTTGACCAATATCTTAATATGGTCAACCAGTGTACCCCAAAACCATGTTTTTGTCTTTTTAGTGAGTTTATTAACAATTTGGTCAGTTTTTTTGGCCATCAATATAAACAAACTAATCAAACAATGCCCTTCTATGGTCAATCAATATCCCCATATTTGATATTCCCTTCTTTCTAATGAGTTTGTAAGGAGCTTGGTCGCTCCTTTGGTCAATAACCCATACACATTGGTTGACCAATATCTTTTAGTGGTCAACCGATATCCCCTTGTCTAAGCAACTTTTCTTTCTAATGAGTTTGTAAATAAAATTGCTGCATATACTAATCAACCACACCAATCATTAGTTAACCAATATAGCTCTCTATAGTCGGCCAATATAACAAGTTCAAAATAAGATTTTGGCCACTTTCTCATCTGTTTAAAACTACTTCAAGAAACTATCATTGATTAGTATAAGCTTTGTAGTTTGACCAATTTTCATGATCTAAGAGCTTTCTCCTTTTTTCTTCTCTGTTTATATTTTATGTTTATATCTTCCAAAACCTTAAACAATTCATCCTATTCTTTGAAAAACTCCATGTTCTATTTCATAAAAACCTTGTTAGATTGTAGCAGATTAAAATTTTGTCATTCTTAGGTTTCAAATTTGGGGATTTTCAAAATTTCGCTTTATGAAGAGTTGTTCTTCAAATTGATGCTTTCATAGTAAAATTGTAAAATGAGTTAAGGTTGTTTCCTCTTAAGTTATATTTATAGATTTTTAATTTTGCTCAATTTTAGTATCCTGGACACTTTTTCATATTTTATTTTTTTAATTTGAAGCTTTTAAAATCATACATTTTTAATTGATTATTGGATGTTGGAATTATACTTATATTATTACAATATGAATCCCTAATTTTGTAAAACTTTGCTCTTGTTGCTTTAATTAAATTTTTAAAACAACACCAAAATTAGGAATTTTTTAAAAATTAGACACGACTATTTCAAATTTGAGCAATTACTTTGACTCTTTAAATATTTAAGAGCCTTTTTTCTTGAATAAAATTTCCTAAGCTCAATCTAATTTGTATTGATATTTTAATCAAGTTAGGTAGATGTATGACACTTTATATTATGCATTTATAGATAAATGATTTATTTTTTATGATTTCAAAAAGGGGTAGAAAGAGTAGTAATATTAGATTTAGGGGAGTGATGAAATCCAAGAGGAGTATCATTTTGTTATTTTCGAATTTCTTTCACTTTATATGATATGCTTGAGAAAATTTATGTTATCTACTTATATGGATATTTCTTTGATATTAAATATCTCTTTTGTTCCTGATATTGATTATGTTTTTAATATTTTATTATGTTTTATACATGAATCAAGGGGGAGTTAATCACCTTCTTGATAGTTTTTTATACACTTAATTTTATTATTATTCTCTAATATCACAAGTGTTTTATCATTTATAAAAAAATTGGAGATCATTAAACCAATGAAGGTTCTAATCGATGTTTTAATAATAACAAAACATAATTTGTTGGCCCCCAAATTTTTTTCTTAATGAATAAGTATGATTTACATCAATTATAAGATCTTTATGAAAGTTTGTAAAGTTAATTATTATGTTGATGTTAGAAAGATTATATGATATGGGTTGATTGAATTAAAGTGTTAAGGTTATAAGAATATTCAAAGGTGTTTTTGGGAAGACACTTAAGGTTAAAAGAACCTAAGCTTATAAGGAAGGGCAAATTGGACATTTCTTAAACATTAATGGAAAAATTGAAATATGAAGTGTTAGCTTGCTTTTAAGAGAAGGAGAAAACGTGAATTGGGGATTCTAAAAGAAGCTAGATGCGTGGATGAGAAAAGAGAGAAGAGAAAGAAGCACAAAAAAAAGAGAGAGAGAAAGAAGAGAAAACAAGCTAGGGTATCAAATTTTTTAGCTTTTGAGAGACATTTTGAAGTGGTTCAAGAAGAAAAAAAGGTAGAGGAAGAGAAGAGCTTCCACTTGAGCCAAAGATCTCTTCATTTAGTAAAGAATCAAAAAATCAAGAGAGGCAAGAGGAACAAGGGAAGAGGCATTTTTGAGCAAGTCTATAAGCAAGGAAATCAAGGTAGGTACATGTTTATAATAGAGTAAATAAGTCACTACTGTTTTTCTTTAAATCAAAGACATTTATTGATTTTAATTGCATCATAAGTGCTGCATTCATTGTTCTTGAATGATTTGTGAAATTTGCTATATGTTGCTACATGAATTGTGTTGATGTTTGATAAAAAGACTTTGCAAATGATTTCTGAAAAGATACATGTTTATTGAATCAGTTTTCAAGAATGGTTTTCAAGATATATATCAAGTATATGAAAAACAAGCTTTCGAAAAAGTGTCATTTTAGGTAACAAGTTTACAAGTCATGAATTATGTCATATGTGGATTTGTGGTAGTCCCCTAAGTTCCGTCACGTGCACGTTGACCAAGTTAAAGTCTTCTCCCACCTACTCGCTAGTGGCATGGAGCTCCTTCATGGACTCCCCCAAGTTTATGACTACACAAGACCCTTATGGGAATTGTGTAGTACATTCTGTTTTGGATCCACCCAAACCATTCTGATGTGCTTATGTGCTTATGTTATCTTAACAAGTTTGATGCATTCATGTTTTATGACTTGTGGATTTTGGCTGAAAGCCTAAAAAACATATGTTTTATGAACTAAATGAAAATTTTCTATAACAAGTAAAATGGTTTCAAAGGTTTTACTTATTTTTTGTTATAAACTGTTACCCACGAGTTTTCAAGCTCACCCCCTTTTTACCCCATCTTTAGGTGATAGATAAGAGATCGAGTGATCAAGAGCCTAAGAGAAATTCTCTAAATTTGCTTAATTTGTATTTTGAGTTGATTTTAGGAAAGCAACAAGTTTGTTTGTTCAAGAGCCATATGTAAATTTGAGATTCTGA
>JANSVA010000002.1:15037391-15053525 GCA_025504915.1 Erythroxylum reticulatum | reverse complement strand
AGCCTTCGTCTTCAACTGCTTCTTGATAACTGCTTCTTTCTTCTTGCTTCTTGATTCTTGATTTCTTGATTCTTGTAGAAACAATTATTTATTTGAGTTTTGTAACTAACTCAAACTAGTTAACCGTTCGACGTAGTATCGGTTCTTTGTCTTAGTTTTTCTTCCTTCTTAGTTTTGCTTCCGTTTCGTCTTACTTTTGTTTCCACTTCGTCTCACTTTCTTTTGTCTCACTTTTGCTTCCGCTTCGTCTCATTTTCTTTCGTCTTACTTTTGCTTCCGCTTCGTTTCATTTTCTTTCATCTCACTTTTGCTTCTGCTTTGTCTTACTTTTGTTTCCACTTCGTCTTACTTTTTTTCGTCTCACTTTTGCTTTCTCTTTGTCTCATTTTCTTTCGTCTTACTTTTTCTTCCACTTCTGTCTCACTTTCTTTCGTCTCAGTTTTGCTTCCGCTTCGTCTTATTTTCTTTCGTCTTACTTTTGCTTCCGCTTCGTCTTACTTTCTTCTGTCTCACTTTTGCTTTCACTTCCGTCTCACTTTTGTTTCCGCTTCGTCTTACTTTTGTTTCCACTTCGTCTTACTTTTTTGCTAATCAAAATGGTTCAACAATTTCTAATATTATTGTTATTTGAATGTCATCAAAATTATTAGACGTGAGGTCATTTTGACTTAACATTATCAACTTAAGTTGATGATTTTGGAGCATGAATTATTGATACATATATATGTAGATAGATATATACCTAAGTGAGATATGTGGAAAGGAAAGATAAGAATTATGATTGATCAGATGTAGTTGGATGTGATGAGACAAATGAGTTAAGTTTTGGGAGTTTCATGAAATCAAATGGGTAGCTGAATGGTTGTGTTTAGGACATTTCAAGGTTGCACCGTGCAAAATTACAAGCCTTACATAAGGTAAAATTTGTGTTATAACTTAAGGCAAAATTTTGGACTGATCTAGGCTGAATTAGACCAAGTTGTCTTTAAAAAGTTGTAGGTCTTTCTTTTAGCTTTCCAATGGTATCTAGTATGAAATTTTTGGACCTCTGGATCGAGAGTTTTGGTCTTTAGAAAGGGAAATGCTTAGGAGTATAAAGATGTATCGTCTGTAAAGACGTAGTGTCTGTGATGACGTCACATCGTCTGTGATAATGTCATTACGTCTGTAAGTATGTATCATCTGTAAAGATGCATCGTCTTTAAAGATGTATTGTCTGTAAAGACGTATCGTTTGTGATGACGTCACATTGTCTATGATGACGTCATATTACCTATAGAGTCGTATCGTCTGTAAAGATGCTTCGTCTTAAGAGTTGCATCATCTTAAGTTGACTCCGCTTCGTCTTAAGAGTTGCATCGTCTTAAGTTAACTTTGCTGCGTCTTAAGTTGACTCCGCTTCATCTTAAGAGTTGCATCATCTTAAGTTGACTTTGCTTCATCTTAAGTTGACTCCGCTTCGTCTTAAGAGTTGCATCGTCTTAAGTTGACTTTGCTTTGTCTTAAGTTGACTCCGCTTCGTCTTAAGAGTTACATCATCTTAAGTTGACTTTGCTTCTTCTTAAGTTGACTCTACTTCATCTGCTTTCTGTTTCGTCTGCTTTCTACTTCGTTTGCTTTTCACTTCGTCTGCTTTCTACTTCATCTGCTTTCTGTTTCGTCTACTTTCTGCTTCATCTACTTTTCGCTTCGTCTACTTGTTGCTTCGTCTGCTTTCTGTTTCGTCCGCTTTTTGTTTTGTCTGCTTTTTGCTTCGTCTACTTTCTGCTTCGTCTACTTTTTGCTTCATCTGCTTTGCTTCGTCTGCTTTTCACTTCATCTGCTTTCTACTTCGTCTGCCATTTGTTTCCTCTGCTCTTTGGCTTAGTCTGCCCTTTTTGCTTCATCTGCCTTCTTGTTTTGTCTGCTTTTTGCTTCGTTTGTTTTCTGCTTCGTCTTCTTTCTGATTCGTCTGTCCTTTGTTTCGTCTGCTCTTTGGCTTCGTCTGCCCTTTTTGCTTTGTCTACCTTCTTGTTTCGTCTATTTTTTGCTTCGTCTGCTTTCTACTTATGTGACATAAACTTTTTCTTCTGTACACTATTCGTTTGATGCTATCGTCTGTTCCATTTTCGACCCTTCAGATAATAGAATTCATCTTCAAGGTCCTTATGAAAGCTGCAGATCTTGAAGTCCTCTTTCGAACCCTCCTAAAATGATATTAATCTGAAAATGCTAGAGCAAGTTATATCTTTTGTCCCAAGATAGGTGCAATATGATTAAGGTCAAAACCCTGTTTGATTCTTTTAGCCATAACTTCGTTATCCGACCTCCAAATGAGGTGAATCCTATGTCTAGATAAAATAGAAGCATAGAGCTATCAAGTGATCTGAAGGAATAGAATTTTAACCCAGCCTCTAAGATGTTCAATAACTAGATGGAAGTTGAGCATAAAATGTTTACTTCAATATAAGAAATATTTGGAAGATAAGGCTCGATATTACAGTGTTAGATAATGAAGTTTAACCGAGGATTACCAATGAGGGTTAAATGGGAATAACCATGCATGGTATCAAAGCAAGAAGAAGATTCGATGATGGTTAAGGAAACTTCATTGGAATAAGTTCAATGATTATGATTTCGCAAGAGTTGGGTTCCAAAAACGGTGGGTTTCGAAAATGGGACCCAACATAATTACTATTAATGAGTTTTTGATTTTGATGAAAAGTAATATAAGAACAAATAAAGCCATAAACTTGGGAAGCTAGCTTACGAAGTTAAATTTTACAGTAGCCAAAATGATGATCAAATCAAGAAAAAGAAGATTAACTCATATCAAGTTTGTTTTTAGTTTGAAATGTTAATTATAATCTCTTGTAATAATTTTGATGTTCTAAAAAGCTCACAATGCTTAAATATTTCATTTCACTTTATTGCAAGGGTATTTGCATTCATCAAGAGGCTTTGAAGCTTTTAGTTTTAATATAAAAGTCTCTTCATCTTTCAAACAAACTTTAAAGAATATTTTAGAAAGTTTTTAAAACATAATTACATTAAACAAATTGAGTTTGAGTATTTTAAGTTTTAAATCATGTTTTTTGGATAATTAGTCAACCTGTATGGGTTAGTAGTTAACTAATATAGGTTAAAGTTATTAAGTTTAATGTATGATGAGTTTGTTCTAATATTAATAACTTCTTCAAAAAGAGATATAATTATTGTCTCATTTACAGATTCTACATAATCTAAATCTATTCCAGATAATTTAAATAAAAGTTTTCCAGAAAAATAAGAAGTTGTGATATAATTATATACAAAACAGTTTCCAATTTCCAAATTAAAGGGTCGATGACTTCCATACATGTATCTTGTTTTGACCATAGCTTTATGGGTTTTTCTTTGAATCTTTTCTTAGTGGTTTGAGAGATTTCCATGTTATCTCCTTATCTTTCTTATTCAGAGTTGTCACTTGGATGTACAAATGTTAGATGCTTCAACTTTTTCTTTTTCTTTAAATGTCTTCCAACCAAGTATACAAGAAGGATAGATATTTTCTATATGATTGTGGAGATGACAAAACCTTTTCTATACTTCAATACTAGATCTTATCTTACCTCTTTCAATCATATCTTCATTTTTACAAAATTTTCAACAACTAATGGTGTCTTTTAGTTGGGGCTATCATTAAAGAAGAAAATTTGCTTTTCTGGCATTAGTTCAAAATCCCTTTTTAAATGCCACCTCCATGCCACAAATAAAGGTTCATATCCTGATTCTTCTTAAATGGACATCAATTTTAGTGTATTTAGAAATTTCTTTTCTTAACTTAGTATCCACTATAATGGGAAAATGTTTTGCCTTTCCCAAAGTAATAAAATGATAAGCATCATATCGTTCATCTTCATAAAAATTTGGTTCAATGGATAATATCTTTAATACCAAAGTATCTTTTAGAGTATTTGTAGGATTACTTAGATAACAATCCTTAACATTTTCGTAAATCCATCTAGGCAATAATGACATCTTAGGAAACTCTAGGTTAGTCAAGTATATAACATTTATCGTTACAAAATCATACCAATCTTGAATAGTTTGAGGATGAGCGCCTTATAAAAAGTTTAATATATATCCCAAAAAAAATCAATATTGCAGGAATCACTATGTTGTAGAGAATATAAATCTCTCATTACCTCATAATGCATTTGAACAGTATGATGACCTTTTCAAAGGCTATCAATCATGATATTTCTATATATCCTCGAATTTTTTGGAGTATCAGGTCTTAGAGAGATATTATCAAAAGTAAGTGCTTTTGTCTTAATCTGTTGACTAATAGATTCCCTTATTAGGGAAAGAGAGCATGCGGAAGATGTATCTTCAACTATCTTACCCTTATTGTCTAGGTTATAAAGTTTTTTTTAATAATTGTAATGTTTATCTTGGTTTGTCAAATAAGGAAAATGAAATAAGTAGCTCTTCAACTTCTTTCGGTATTGAGTTAAAGTTTGCAATATATAATAAATCTTTAATTTGTGTCTGGAAAATATCAATTTCATTAGACATTTGTAAGAATATTATTATTATATTTGATAATAATAATAATTTCATTAGACATTTGTAAGAATATTATTATTAGATTTGATAATAATAATATCAAACTCTTCTTTGAGGAACATCTCTAGTTAAAATATTTGCAATAATAATATTATTATTAGAATTGATAATCTCAATATCAAAGGTATATTCTACTAATAAAGTCTATCACTTTATATACCTTTTATATTCAGGTTTAAAAGGTAAATTATTTTGAATAAAAGCCTTGACTTGAGTGTTATTAGTTATTAATAAAAATCTTTTAGGTAATCAAGAATAATAATAAAAATTACAACTTTTACTACCTTTAATAATTCTTTTTCATTTATAAGATATTGTTGAGTATCTGTAAAGATTCCCAAAGTATACCTACAAAGAGACCCATTCATTATAATCTATCTTTTTCAATATTCCACTATAAATATGATCAAAAGTATTAGTTTCAAGAATAAATCATCGTCATCTGTTAGTACCGAAATTTTTGGTAGTGTAATGCATAAGTCTTAATTTTCTTTACCTACTCAATCAACATAGGGTGAAATTTCAAATCTTTGATTTTTCTTTAAAAACATTTGAAAATATTTTCTTATTTCAACTAGGTTTTGAATAACTTCTGGAGCATAGCTTAATGCTCATAAAAAACTTGTTTTTTTATCTAGTAACTTATCAAGAAATTGTGAGATCTTTTTTGGGACATGAGATTGAAATTTAACTCTACTACCATCTATTTCCACGCCAAAAAATTATATTTCACTCTGACATATCTTAGTTTCTCTCAGAAAGAGCTAAATCATGTTGTTCACATAAATCCACAAATTTATTAAGATTTATAATATACTGAGCAATATTGTCACTAGTTATTAAAATATCATCTACATAACAATGTATGAAATTATGATACTTGAAGATATTATCCATTTTTCTTTAAAATATTTATGAGGCATTTTTTAAACCAAAAGACATAACTAGTCAATCATAATGACTATATGGAGTAGAGAAAGTAGAATCTAGAATACTATCTTCATTTATTTTGATCTACCAAAATTCACTCTTACAATCAAATTTAGAGAAAAATTGTTTTCCTCTTGTCAAGTTTATTAATGTTTCTTTATAGGTTAAGAAGTATCCATCAAAAATTGTGTTATCATTTAATTTTTTATAATTTACTATTATTCTAACTTTATTTCTAATTAGTTTTGCATAGTTTCTAAGTATAAAAGCTGCGGAAGAATGAGGGGATTTACTAGGCATAATTATCTTTAGATTTTCTAATTCAAGAAGTTTTTTAAATTCTTCTTGATCTTCTAAAGTATATCTCAATGCAGTAACTCTAATAATCTTTTGTTTATTTTTCATTTCTAAGTTTGCTTCTTCCCTGTTTTTATCCCAAAATTGTAATAGGTTATCAGAGTAATTTTTCTTTATCTTCTATTTTATCAATTCTAATCCATCTTTGATGGTTTTATTTGTTGATACTTATTTTCTAGAATATTTTATATTGTTAATAAATATTTTCCTTCTAGAAAGATCGATTTTTCTTTATATCCTGCACCACTTGGACTGTGCAAGGTTTAAATGTAATGAGGGTAGATCGAGCATCATCATTTTTAATTTTATTAACTATGATCCAATGACCATGAGGATTTTTGAAATATAGTTGTTTAATAGTATCAAATAATATTTTATGAAATAATTAGTGAAAATTATTTCCTAAAAAATTAGTCATAAAATGGTATACATTTTTATTAAAAATGATCCTAGGGGTATTTGGGGTTGATGAACATCTTTAGATAAATACATCTTATTGTTAGAAATATCTAATCCTATTATATTTTTTAAGGTCTCATGATATTGTAAAGGAAAACAACTTATTTTACATGAACAAGAATCTGCTCCATTATTTATATAGGCAGTAAAGTATTCGGCTCGAAAATCTTTATAAGTTATTCCAATTGGAATATAAACACTAGTAAAACTAGTCATTATCTTGAAATATATATTACATTATTGTTATAGGGTAGTTGCATTCCATATTGAGTTATCTTATAAGATTAAACTTATTCGAGAAAACTAGTTCTTATCATTATCTCTAAATCAGATCCTTCATTTTCAATTAATAATCTTATAGGCATTTTATTGACTTCTATCTTAATAATGCATTTAATATGATATTACTAAAAAATAGGATTAAAATCCAAAAAACACTATATGTTCCATGGTATTAATCTTAAAGAAAAATCCTAAATATTAATTCAACTTCTAATAAAATAATGATTTCTTAGTTATTTAAAAAATATATTTCTTAAAAACTTGATGACCAAAAAAAAGGACAAAATTATAATGTATTGATTAGTGACTGCATAATATATTAATTAGTAACATCGAATTTCATTTATCCTACTAAAGATCAAGTGTAAGAAAATATTCTAACATTTAATCATTTAGCCTATTAAAAAAATTCACAATCACAATTCATCACATCAAACCTGTATTGAAATCAAATAGTGCATATCCTCTGAAATCCCATCATATCAATTAACTTTCATGGGATCAAGTCTTAAGTACCCTTTCGAAGGCATCAGATCACCTATTCTGTAAATGTTGTGCCTATTCTGTTATGAGATTAAAACATTGACGTTTTAATAAAACCAAACCGTCTTAGTTTTACTCTCGCCTAAGCCAAGCTGATACTCCCTCGTTCTTTTGATTTTTCTTACCGCTTTACTTCTTCGATCTTGCTCCTATTCTTCTCAACTCTTTCCATCCTCCTTTTGTGTTAATTCATGGCATGTCTCCTTCCTAAGCTAAGGTATGCTCTTTACCAACAAAGCTTCATAATTTTGTTCTCTATCAACTACATCTAGGTATCCTCTGTTTTTCATTTCTTTAGCATTCAGATGATATGCTTCTCAAATTTGTTAAATTTTCCCATGGTTAAACAAATGATTTTGTGTTCAAATCATAAGAAAATTTCTCTTCCTTTATTTGTTTAATCATAGGCAAATTTAACAAATTTGAATTGGTGTTCAAATCATATTACTTCTTTCTCTTGCGCTTGCCCAAGCTATATATTGTCATAAATTTAGTCTTCAATGATTTGTCAAACTCATAGCCTTATACTTTGTTATGGTGTTACCTTTTGCACGTCTCTTGTGTAGTTGTAGTTTTATAAAGGTGTGTGACTTTTCTGGGGTTTGGATCTATGAAATGACAATGCATCATTTCTTGTCCAGTTTGGATCTATGAAATGAAATGACAATGTTGCTTTAGTCTCTTCTTTTTCCCTCTTGTTGGTTCGAACTAGTTTAATTAATCAGTATATAATGGGAAATTTATGTGTTAATAAGTAATTTTCCATGGATGTGGTGTTGCATTTTGTGTTAGATGGGATTTGCAAAATTTCAAATTATGTGTGGCTGATTCTGTCTTGATTTATACATATGGGTATCTTCTGTTTTTCATTTCTTTAGCTATCGGATGACATGCATCTCCAATTTTGTTAAAGCCCCACATGTGTTTTTCATTGATGGGAATTTTTAAGAATAAAAAAGGACTTTTTTTAAATGCCAAATTTTGTTTCTTTAATGGAAAACTCTTCTAGGTTTGATTTGATTTTGGAGGGAATTTAAGCTTTCAATTTTGTTTGTGGTGTTTCGTTAGGGGTATGAGAAACGAATCTTGTAGTTTGTGTGATAGAGGCAAGGAATTTGCCACCAATGAACACTAAAGAGCTGAGTGATCTGTATGTAAAATTCAAGTTGGGAAAGAAAAAGTTCAAGACCAAAGAAATGAAGAAATGCTTGAATCCAGGTTGGAGTGACGAATTTAGTTTCAAGGTTAATGATTTGCGTGACGCACTTGTAGTTTCTGTATTGGATGAAGACAAGTACTTCAACGATGACTTTATTCATTTCATTACTTTCTCCAACATCTTCATTAGCCATTTCTGCGATGTTATGGAATTTATCAAGAGCTGCTTTAGTCTCTTCTTTTTCCCTCTTATTGGTTCGAACTAGTTTAATTAGTCATTATTTAGTTGGAAGTTTCTATGTTAATGAGTAATTTTCCATGGATATGGGGAGAAGGTTTACGAGTTGTGATAAAGCTAACTGTCCATAAAGCCATAATTGTTTCTACTTTCAGTATACTTCAGTTAACCTAGTCTTTGCAATTTAGAAAAAATTATAAGGTCATTTGAGTTTGATTGTAATATGGAAATCACCTCCGCTCTGGAGTAAGGATGAGTGGATAAAGTTGTTGTCTAGAAACGCATTAAAACACAAGAGGCTCTGTAATATATAGATTGATGTCATTTGTCTTATTGTTTTTATAGAACTCATATGCAGAAAACTTACATTATTTTCTAGATGTCCATGTATGTGTTTATATTAGGAAATCTATATATCCTAGTTTTCATTAAGTTATACATGCAAGATATGTTTCCTAATGGAGGGTTGTGTTTTGATTTTAGGCTGGGCAAGAATCATTCAGGTTTATCACCAGATCTTATTATAGAAGAGAAGTTGGAGCACTTCTGGTTTATGACATAACCAAGTTAGTTTATGTAAAAGTGTAGATGATAAGTTAGATTGAAATCATAACTTGTAGAAGTGTTTCAGTCACTGTTGTAGAATAATCATAGGAAATTTGAAACCATGATATACTATCCACCTCTTCTCCTGTTAGACACCTTGCTTTTAAATTATGGATAAACTTAGCATGGACATATTATGATGGGTTGTGATTTTTCTGAAAATTAAAAGAAATTCATTAACTATAGTAAAACTATTTACAATATCGATGCATATCGTTACATTTGAGGTCAATTGGTTGGGTCATAACATTGGGAATGGCTCCACTTTATAAACATTGTGAGAAAGGCTTTCAATTTCAATAACTTTGCCAGTTAAACTGATTTTTACTTTAGGTTGTGATTTTTTTATCGGTAAGTTTGAAATGTTTTGAGTAATATCTGAAAACTCCAAGCGTCTTGACATATGCATTATTAAACTGTGAACAAACAAAATCCAATTGTTGGTACTATTTTATAAGGTCCTGTCTCACTTAAAGACAAAGTAAAAGAATGATTTAAAGAAAATCATACGTAGGAGGATTGTGGGCTCACAAGTTAATGACTTCTTGTTGAACGTTCAATTGTTTCAAATATTTCTACATTTTAGACTGCATGGTTTATGAATGATCCTCTGTATAAAACTACGTAATTATCAATAATTATATTACTGTTATAATTATTTTTACCTTGGATTTGAAGACATTGATCTTTGTGACTAGAAAAGGTTTTCCTTGAAAAACTGACAATGAGAGCAGCATTATTCACACAACTATAAGACTAAAGAAAATATCAGCTTGACTTCCACAGGCACTTGATAATGAGAGCAACATTATTCACACAATAGTAAGAGTAAAGAAAAAATCAGTTTGCCGTAAAGAAAAAATCAGTTTGACTTCCACAGGCACTCTCTGTTTGTATGTATTCTCTCTAGTTCTCTCTAAACAACAATGAAAGATCAACATTTAGAGAAACCCACTTCTTAAATTTTATTTCTTTAAGAACCAGACCATATTCTTAGTCCAAATTCTGGTTTTGTTTTGAAAAGAGCCAGTCTTTCTTAATTTAGCATAACAATAACTAAATTGTTTCAAAAATGTCTACGTTCTCGGCTGCATGGTTTATGAATGATAAATATACTTTAAAAATATAGTATCAAGTGTGAAAAAGCTACATGTGGTCCTTTTTGGAGGTTATGTTTGAATTTGAAGTCTATGCTCTTACTCAATAGCTTTCAAGGGAAAATAAATTTGGCATTACAATTGCATAACTTCAATGCTTCTCAATCGGTAATTACTTTCACACTACTCTGATTTATTTTTCATTTTCATGACATAAACTACTTCATTAATTTAGTCACTTAAGAGCTTCTTCTAATTCTATTTAGCTTTGTTTTTTAATGGCTAACATGTTTGAGCATCCAATTTAGTTTTCAGCCTCCATGTTGTAGGATAAAGAACTGTGAAGATTACTCATAATTGTGGTGTGCGTTGGCATTTTTTTGGTTGTTGGTTCGATCTTTGGTGTATCTTAGTTGTCAAAAGGAATTAAGCCTTTGACATTTGGTGGTATTAGATTGTCTTCAAGGTACGATTCGTGTCTACATAATGGATTTTCTTAGTGGAGTGGGACAAGTGTTCTTTTATGAATATGCTTGAGGTTTTTGCAACAAGTCCAGATATTTTGTATTAATTAGTTTGTTCCAACTCTGTAGAGCTTGGTAGGAATAAGATGTTGTCTCATGAGCATAGACATTGATGATGCAAACCAAGCCTACACTGTTATCATTGTCCATTGCTTATGAACGTAGTTATATTCCATATATTTTAATATAATTTTAGTTCAACTACCAAACCAAAGTACATGTTTTTTTATGACAAATAGACCTTATGTTGTATAATCTAATACTTTAATGAGACAAGTTGAGTTTTTCATGAAAATTCTTATGTGTTAAGTGACATCTCTTCCATATCACATTCAAAATTGATTTTCATACAATAACACTTAATTGATTATGATGGAAAAAGGAAGTAACTTTTATTTTAATTCTTTAAAAGAAATAGATTGTTTCAGTGCTTGTGAATGACAATTCGGATCCCCTATTTCAATAAATATGTTCCAACCTTATTCCACCACAATATGATGTCATTTTAATAAGCGTATGATGAATCGAATATATTCTAGCTTTAGTGAGGTCAATAACTTTTCCTTTTCCTTTCTTCTTGTTTTCAGTTTACTAATACGTGGGAACGCCAAATAGAGAAAATAAACATTTTTTAACAATTTGTTTGGCACCAGTTGTTAGATTTTTATTTAAGTTTAATGCTAAAGGATTCATTTTTTGCTTCTTAATTAAATTGTGAATTCTACACTTAGTGTTTTTCTATATCATAAAAGTGAAGTATCCATTTTCTTTTTTTTTTGGTTTTTAGGTGTTTGCTTTAGGATCAAAGCTAATGATTTAATAATGGGTGTATCTTTGTCTTGTCGTCAATTAAATTTTAAAGATGGTAATGAAGTTGACAGGAGTGAAGGTGAAGATGAGCTTCTAGTTTTCATGAGTTTAAACAGTAATAAGGATTTGCAAACTACCAACTCAAGTGAAGTATCCAAAGAATTAATACCAAAAATTGGAATGGAGTTTGAGACAGAAGAAGATGCTTACCAATTCTATTTGGCATATGCTAAAGAAGTTGGGTTTAGGATAACAAGAAGCAAAAACCACAAAGATAAATCTGAAAATTTCATCAACAGAGTGTTTTGTTGTAGTGCTGAAGGTAAATGAGGAAAAGACAAACGAGATATACATGTGAGAGTAGCATTCCCTGAAACAAAGTTTGGTTGTGAAGCTAAAATGAGAGTCAACCATTAAAGAAGTGGAAAACTCTGTGGTTTAGTTTATTGAGGAGTATAATCACTACCTCTCAAGTCCAAACAAGACACACTTACACAGATCTCCCTGAAAGATAAGTTTATCTATAGTGATGCAAATTGAAATGGCAAATGACATAGGAATCCCACCAAAGGCATTTTATGATGTCATGGTTAGGTAACTATGTGGGCGAGAGAATTTAGGTTTCATACCAGATGACTACAAAAATTACTTATAGTCTAAAAGAACGAGAGATGTGAAAAGAGGGGACACAGGAGGTGTTCTGGAACATTTTCATAAAATGAAATTTGATGATCCGAATTTTTTTTATTCTATCCAAGTTTATGAAGATAATTTAATAATCAACATTTTCTGGTCAAATGCAAAGTTGAGAGTAGATTACTCAAATTTTGGTGATGTAGTTTGCTTTGACATAACTTACAGGAAGAACAATGAAGGTCATCCCCTTGCATTGCTTGTAGGTGTAAATCATCACAAGCACACTACAATCTTTAGTGTTACATTGTTATATGATGAGACATCCCTTACGTTTGAATGGTTATTTGATACTTTTGTGAAAGCGATATGTGATAAAAGACCTAAAACTATTCTTACAGATCAAGATGCAGCAATCGCAAAGGCTCTAGTACTAAGATGGCCCGAAACTCATCATCGCTTATGTATTTGGCATATTTATCAAAATGTGGCTACCCACTTAAGCGGTGTTTTCTCTCAATTCAAAGATTTTGCTAGAGATTTTAGCTCATGCATATATGATTTCAAAAAAGAGGAAGATTTTGTAAATGCATGGAATGAGATGTTGCGCAAATATAGACTTGAAGACTAACTGGTTGAGGCACATGTTTAGGATAAAAGAAAAATGGCCTTTAGTGTATGGAAGATAAATGTTTTGTGCAAACATGACTACAACATAAAGAATTGAGAGCATGAATAGTGTTGTAAAAAGGTATGTCAGTTATCAACACAAATTCTTGTAGTTTTTTCATTATTTTGAAAGACACCTTGAAGATCGTAGATATGAAGAGTTAAAGGTTGACTTTAAATCAAGTACAAGTATTCCGTCGTTATTGTATCCAATTGAAACTTTGAAACATGCAACAAGTGTTTATGCTCTTAAAGTGTTCAAGTGCTTTCAAAATAAGTGGTGTAAGTCTCATAATTGTTGTATTGAAAGTTTTGGGGAGGATGGATCAATCACAAAATATCAAATTACCCCTCATAAGAAGAGCTATTACCATATAGTTACTTATGACTCATTAATTGGAAAAGTTGATTATAGCTGTAGAAAATTTGAGTTTGCTGAAATTTTATGTTTTCATGTTTTGAAAGTTTTTACTGTGAAAAATATTATGGAGATTCCAAGTCAGTACAAATTAAAAAGGTGGACATGTAAAGCAAAACTTGGATTCGTGGGAGCTGAAAATTATGGAATCAACATAAGCAATTTGGATACCAAGATATGTCAAAGTGTACAATATAAAGAATTGTGTGGGCCATATTTTCAATTAGTTACAAAAGCATTTGAGAGTGAAGAGACTTACAAAATTGTTAAAGATTGTATTTTGAAGATATTGGAAATCGTTGATGCTAGACTACAAGGTAATGGATCAACTGTCCAACAGTCGATTGCGAGCTCCAATGCCAGATTACAAAGTGAAGAGATGGTTCAATATTCAAATGCTATAACAGATCACTTAAACCAAAATGGGATTGAAATTCATGAAAAGAACAGTATTGGAATTAAAGGAAAAAAGTTCAGACTCAGCCAAATCTTACAATTACAACACCTACTTTACCATTTAATCTTGAGGTTCTATTTGTAAAAATTTTTCTTAAATTCCATGTCCCTTACATGTGTACTTTTTAATAAAAAAAGATTCAATGTTTTAACAATTAGTCTAGTGTTTTGATTATATACTCTTTAACTTTTTTAATGACAGGTTGTCTCTGCCAATTCAAATCAAACAAATTCTATTGAAGGTGTTCCATTTTCTATGGACATGACCTACTTCTAATTGGTATTTATCTTTTTCCAGAACACTATTACTAACGACATTATGTTTGGTAACTTATTCGCAATTCACTAATGATACTATTTTTTATGATTCTTATAGGCACAACAACTATATGATATGAGCAATGTGATGATAAATAACTCATAATAAAATAGTAATGTTAATTATGATAGTGCAGATATTGTGGTTTCGTTGAGATATATGATTGTTTAGATGCATATATAGGAGGCATATTTTATAAATACAAAATGAAAAAAAAGTAGAGTGTTTAAGTTAATTTATGTATCTTTATCGACAAGGTGCATATTTCATTTCGTACTGAGAATTGGCATTTTCTTTCTTATACTCTCATTATTATGTAATTTTTATATATTTTGTTGATTATAAATTGTCTATAAATGATGAATCCTTATGTTAAAAATTATATTTGTGCCAAAATGTGAACTGTTTAATTCTTGATATTGTCATTAAACTTCTTATAATGGTATAGACAAAAAAAAGAACATCGAACTTCTATTTTTTGGGGGATGACATTGTGGCAGAAATATTAGCAAAAGTGAAAATGTAAATGAAGTCGTAATGTAAATGAAGCTATGAGAAACTCAGTGGAATGGGGAAAAAAAAAAGAAAACATATTGTATATAAATGTATATTCATGGGTTACAATCTTAAAATTAGCATTCTTAAAAACAAATCAACACTAGTCAATTTTGAGGATAAATCACAGTCGACAAGTATAATTTGCCACAAAGGATCTTTGGATTAATGAGCTAAACAATTATAATACAAGTATTGGCTTTAACTCTAGCTTTCCTTCAATATGTGCCAAAGAGAGCAAAGAGAAGCAAGAAGTTGAACCAATTACATTTGGAAAAACGACTGCCTTCATCGAGATTGTCATGAAACTTCTTATAATGATATGGACAAAAAAAATAAACATCGAACTTCTTTTCTTTAGGGATGACATTGTCGGGGAAAATATTAGTAAAAGTGAAAATGTAAATAAAGCCTTAAGGTAAATGAAGCTGTGAGAAACTCATGGTAGAATGGAAAAAAAGAAACCAAATTGTATATAAAAGTGTATTCATGGGTTACAATCTTAAAAGTAGCATTATTGACAACAAATTAACACTAGTCAATTTTGGAATAAATCACAATCTATAAGTATAATTGCCACAAAAGATCTTTAGATTCATGAGCTAAACAATTCTAATACAAGTATTGGCCTTAACTCCAGCTTTCCTTCAATATGTGTCAAAGAGAGCAAAGAGAACCAATCAGATATTATTTAAAACCCCCTGTCATCATTTGATAGTCATTAAACGCCTTAAACACGCATATGCTAAACCTTGTCCTATCACCTTTATCCCTCGCACAGCCTAGCGTGGTGATATTGGTTACACAACTAAACCGATTTTTCCAAAAACTTATCCTTTATTGGAATAGCAGCTACAATTAAAGGAACTTGATACAACAATAGATACTATTAGTACAAAATTAGAACGGTGTTATACAGAGAATACCTTAAAATTTTGGGATAAAAATCAATTATATGCTAAATTAGAATTGATAGACAAAAAGAAACTTATTAGAGTAAAACCTATGAGATACAATGAAGAAGACCAAAAGAATTTAAGATACAGATAACAGAGTTATTAGATTTAGGATTTATTTGAACCAGTCAGTCACCTCACAATTCACCAGTTTTTATCGTAAGAGGACATACAGAACAAGTGAGAGGTAAGGCAAGAATGGTGATAAATTATTAAAAAATTAAACGATAATACAATATTTGATGGATATTTTCTTCCACATAAAGAAAGTCTGATTAATAGAACCAAGAATAAAACAATATTTTCAAAATTTGATTGTAAAAGTGGATTTTGGCAAATAAAAATGCATCATAATAGTATTCAATACACAGTATTTTCTACTCCACAAGGACATTGTGAATGGTTAGTAATGTCTTTTGGATTAGAAAATGCACCACTAATATTTCAGAGAAAAATAGATAATCTCTTTAAAGATTATTTATATATATATGTATATGTTGATGATATTTTGATAGCTTCTGAAGATATGTCAAA
>JANSVA010000002.1:15013674-15037291 GCA_025504915.1 Erythroxylum reticulatum | reverse complement strand
CATTGGTATGATTTTGGAGCCTTAAATGCAATATATTTATCATTGCCAAATTTCCCTGAGATAAGCTATTTACCACACTGGATAAAAGAAGGAGTACGAGATTGTTATCTCAATAATCCCAATATAACTCCTAAAGATATTTTATTCTTAAAGTTTTTGTCTGCAGGACCCGATTTTGATAATGATGGTACTTGTCCAGCTTACCATCAAAGGACAATTCATCCAAACATTTTAAACTAGAAGATAAGGGTCAAGACTAGATAATATACTAACTCCAACATGAACCAAGACATGAAGTTCTCTAGTTACTTTTTAAGATCATGTTAAAGCTTCTGTACACTTCAAGATTGAGGATGAAACACAATATCTCATCATATCAACCTTCTCCCTCCCATCCTAATGCTCTGATTCAAACAGAAATGGGAGACCATATGGGACCATCCTATCCTACGTACCAAACGTTATCTCCTTGTTTAATCCTATCTCAGAGGGGACTTCAATGTATAATAAAATCGAGGAGCAATACCAATCCAAAGCATTATATAATTTGCCCATAAAGAGTTACGATCACTAGAACAGCATTTGAGAGAAACTGAGTCCTTGACAAAGTTGAAGCATTAGTCCTATCTTGCACTCCAATAAAATGCACATAATTGTAGACGGTGAACCAGGTTATCTTATATTGTTAATGTTCCAAACGACCGACGCAGGGCACGGATATGTTTCAGATATATTAATCTTAGAATCCAAAATCTATTTTGTCCAGCAGTTGATAGCTTCCCAAACGTGTTTATGTCGAATAACGTCTTGGTTAGATCTTGTTGAAGATCTGTTGCTTTACTATTGGCCAGTTCAAAACTAGACAAGAACTTGAAGGCTGTACCGATGCCGCAGCAATTGATATGACACTCTGTGAGATGTTCAGATGCTCGAAGTTGGATATTTTTCTGCTACAACAGCTACAAAACACTGATCTAAAAAGAAAACTCAGTTACCAATGCACGACATCAGGACCACTCAAGGGATCGATGCCCATTGATATAACAAAGAAACTTGTATCTAGTTTAGAAAATTACTTTTAAGATAATCCATACTGATAAATCTTGGCCATACATGCATAACAATTAAAAGGTTTTGCTAATGCTAAACGTTAATGCTGGTGTCTCTTACAACTCCATCATTTCCTGCTAGAATCATGTACTTGTCCTTCCTCGTAAGATTTGTACACTCAAATCCCAGAGCCTCAGCCAATTTCTTCTGGAGATGGTTTGCCACTTCAAAGCTCGATTTGCCACCTGCACATGTGAACTCTCTTGGCAACTTCTCAAGTATCTCTATGTGATAGCTAGGTTTAGGGTTCATCAGGAAGAAAATAGGGTCCAAACACTTGAGCCCGCTGGCAGTTGTCCCATAAAACATGCTTACTCGAGTGTTCATGGCAACGGGGACGATGTCATCAGCTAACTCAGCAAATAATGAACTAAACCTCAACAGGTAAGGTTCCCTACAAGTGGTCCCTTCAGGGCATACCACTAAGTCGCCTTCGCTTAATAACCTTCGCATTGTTTCCCCGTCTTGTTTCCTCTCTCTCGTCAACCTTACAGTCTTAATGGGGGCAATTAATTCAGACATTTTGCTCAGGCTATAGGTGACAGCAGTTAAAGGCTTAGCCAGAGAGGTGCTTAGGAAAACAGGGTCCAGGAGGGTTCTGTGGGTGCAAACATAAAGGACTCCTTTTTTGGGACCTGAACAATTTGGAGGGCTTACCCCTTTGACCCTTATGTCGACCCCACTCCATGTGCCCAACAATATTGCTAATTTGTATGGAAGCACTGTACCAACAAATATCCTGAAAATGGAAATCCCGAGTCCAAAGGGTAGCCAAATGAACATCACAGCAGTTGCTTTCGGAGTAGGCAAGAAAGCGAGCCTTCCATCATGAAATACAAGAGGTTTTGGGTATTTGTCTCTTGTCATCACAGAACTTGAAAACCCCTTGATGTCTTCATTGCTCACCACATAAGCTTCCTGTAACATTCAAACGTTTCAAGAACACAAATAATAACGGAGTTCGCAAGAAACTTATCCATCTTGCAGTTTAAAAGTGGAAACCTTTTTCATGCAAATACAGATTCTCCATTAAAAGACATGGCCATGTTCATTTCCTCATTCTCAGGTTGTTGGCTATAAGAGCACGTAAAACAAATTTATATATACACATTGTTGTCTCCAGAAAAGACGGTGAAATGGCACTGCTTCAACCACAGACACTGAGACAAACAAAATCACACAAAAGTAGCTTTCCTTGCTGGACATACCTTGCAGAGGGAGATGAAGGGAAAATCATGGATGTTTGAACTTCCAAGGCCTAGGTCAGGCTTTTTGTCTCCAAAATAATCCTTCAGAGCTTTTTGTTTTACAATTAATCCAGAATCAGACGCCAAGCCTGTGAAATATCGGCCAGCTGTGTGTAGCTCAGTCCCTATAATCTTGTCAACCTCTAAGTATTCTTTGAGAAAAACTTGTACCATCACTGTAGGGACACTCGTGAAAACAACCTTTGACCCAGTTGCTGATAGTACCTCGTACGCCTGAAGATGAAGATTCTCAAGGTAAAACTTGGGCAAAACAGCTCTACCAACAATATCTATATCTTTCAATCTAAGCCCACAAAAGGTAATGAATATCATAACCCTCATTTTGTGCTCATAGTCCAGAAGCCATATAATGGGACATGATAGTAATAACAAGAATGCTCTGAAGA
The DNA here is from genome assembly GCA_025504915.1 of Erythroxylum reticulatum. Classification (NCBI taxonomy): domain Eukaryota; kingdom Viridiplantae; phylum Streptophyta; class Magnoliopsida; order Malpighiales; family Erythroxylaceae; genus Erythroxylum; species Erythroxylum reticulatum. Next base: position 15,034,527 of record JANSVA010000002.1, on the reverse strand, counting down.
TGCTACCACCTTCAAGAGCAACAAGCATGAAGTAAGGGAAGAAGGATTTGGTTCTTAACAAACCCCCGTCAATATCACAAACCAAAGTATCAGAACGTCTATTCTCTAGACTACACTTGATCACATTTGGTAACAAAACAGATTGTTGTTGAGATGATTTTGGAGATGGATTCTTTAAAAAGAAGCCATAACTTCTCAACTTTCTTGCAGCCTTATAACATGAGTTGGCCAACAGCTGGTACAAGATCCAGTCTGCAAGCCTGAGAATAACCATAGCCAAGACCATGATTATACCTTCTGATATATTCGAATACCGTATCAAGTAAAAGATGAGCAGTAACTATGAGCACAAAGAAAGAGAGAAATTTGAGACCAAAAGACTGGAGAGGGTTGTGAAGGACACAAAGAGAAGCAGAGAATATTTATAGAGTGATTAGATGGGAAAGATACGTAGTGGTCGACTAATCCGTTTGGATTTGGTTAGCCACACCGCTAGCATTAATTGCTGCATACAACTTGTTAACAGAGTCCTATGTGCTTCATAACATGCATGCTTCTGCACAATTCTATGGATTCTATCTTCGTTGCACACAGTAAATGGTAGGTTAGCTTGTTGGTGACCGTCCCATATGTCTTCTGCGCTTTTTCTTTTTTGACATTTTTTCTCTCTGACGAACATGTGTATGTTATTTCATGTTTGACAATTCTATTTAAATAAACACACTTTATTTCAAGATACATACATACATATATATATATATATATATAAGAAAAGGGTTGCATCGATCACAAACTTCTCATTTCTTTTGTCTTTTTTCTTCTTGTTAGAACATGTGAGGCTAGTCAGTTCAGACTGATGTGGAATTCAATGCAAAAGACATGTATGATAATTATACATCCAAATCAAATGATTAAGTGTTCACCAAATTATAACGTGAAGTAAGTGACCATAACAACTAACTATATCATTTAGAATTCTGTACGAGTTAGTTATATTATACATTACATATCAAATTAATCATGCAAGTCGATAGGAAAGACAATTTCACATTTTGGTAATCTAATATACTACCAGTGCCTTGGAAATTGTTGCAACTCAAGAATTCGGGGAAAAAAAGTAACATATATTTCTTGGTGAAATACTGTTGAGCGTGCAACAACCAATTGATCCCAAGACTTTCTTGGAAGTATCCCCTGCTGGCTCTGCCTCTGTGTGAACGGTAGCCGTCGAAGAGACCTTTACCATGGAGTTTTTGACAAAGTCTGATGTCAGACCAACTGTGCCTGGCGGTCACAAGTTGACTCAGTTTAATCTATTATCACAAGTTAGGAGATGGATGGGATTAAATTACTGTAAATTTTGACCATTTAAAGCTTTTTTATTGGCGGAGGCAAGTCAACCAGACAGGTGGTATTGTTTATCTAACTATGGGATTGGTCCTTTTGAAATTGAAAATGGATTCAGATCCAGAAGAACCTCAAGAGTCCCCTGTGCACACATTCACAGCTAAATGAAAATTGTTGGGTGGGGTTGACAGCTCTGAGGAGTAAATGATAGTTTTATTGCATGGCTCACAATTTTTCATGCAAGTTTGTCAAGTTTTGGGAAGTACAGTATTCCAGCTGGTAGGGTGCTCAGAGCATAACATGGCTAATTAATGGCCGCTTTTTGAAAACACAATCCATTGTACATGGATTGCCTTTGCGTTTAGTGAGCCTTTGCCGAGTATTTGCTTAGTTAGTGCTAGCAAACCGGCGTTTTTTTTTTCAAAGGAAAATAAAACGAAAAGCTAAAAATAAAGCTAACTAGTGCAATAATCTGCAGTACAATACTCGTTGTTTGTCTCGATAAATGAGCTCTATTATTGTCAATAGAGATTTTAAGAAAATATGAAATCTTGGACTGGCTAGGGTTGCGATTGAGGGCAAATTGTCTACACATTGGTTCCCTTCGGGTTGAACGTGCTGAAGATGCACCTCCCACTTTTGTTGGATTAATCCACAGGTACCTATCACTAAAAAATTATCATTAAATAAAGCTATATTTGATAAGGACAGGATGTTTATAATTTCTAAGGAATCCAATTATAGTATAAGTCGTCGATAACTCAGTGTCCAAGTCAAGGTGAGTCCTAAATGAACTCCCCAGCAACGAGCCTCGTCCAATGTGCTAAATGACCCACCGCACCACTAACCATGGTAGTCTCTAAGTAACCCCCCTCCCCTGCGGTAGCAACGTTAGTCCTTGTTTTATTGTTCCATTAGTATTTAACTTGACCCAGTCTTCTGGTGGTTTTGTCCACCCAACTCAACTCCCCATGGGTAATCCCGGTGATGGCATCATACAACTTTCCACTGCCCTTGCCTATTCTATCCATTCTACGTACTCCATAACAGCCTGGTTACCTTCTGCTGGCCAAGCGAAGTCAAATTCAAAAACAATTTTGTTGCAGCAGTGCCATACAAACCAGCAGGCTACTCCAAAGATAGAAGCTCAGTCTAACTGCCGCACTTGAACCTGCTTCGTAAGGTTAAATTTCACCCACAACCCCTCATCTTATAGGAAGAAATTCGTATCAAATAACTCCGGTGAGAAATTTTCCTATAAAGCTTTTACTCTCAGGCAATCCCTAATGACATAGAGAGTAGACTCTTCTTGGTCACAATTGTGACATCTGCTATTCATAGTGAGGTAGCGCGCCACTCTTTGTTGATTAGTCATCAGTTTTCCTTTAGTCATTAACCAAAGGAATGCCCTAATTCATTGAGGCCCTGCCCATTTTCAAATTAATTCCCAAAGGCTATTATTCTCCTCGATGGTACTCCCTGCAATTAAGTCGTAGGCTGACTTCACTGTGAAAAGTCCATGCGTTGTTGGTTCCCACTGTAAAATATCTTCTGCTGTGCTATCTACAAGAGTGGGGACCTACGCGATATCCAGACAAACGGTGGAGGGGAGGTATGTTGGAATAAATTCCATTTCCATTTGCTATCCTCATTCTTGAAATCTACAACAAAAGTGTATAGTATGCTTTCAGGTATTGAAGAGGTCGCCACGTAGATAAGAGGTCCCTAGTCCTATAACCAATTATCCAAAATAGGATTCTCTTTCCATTACCTTGCTTCCATTTTATACCTTGGCGAACAACCTACCAAGTTGCAGAGATTCCCCCCCAAATGCTCGAAGCCCCGGTTCTATCTATTGTAGGAGATATATGATATGGGTCTATGCGATATTTAACTCTTAAGATCTTAACCCATAAAGCTTGAGGCTGTGTAATCACCGCCAAACCCAACTTAGATAATAAAGTGTCATTGGAAGTGCAAATTCGTTTAATGCCCAGGCCTCCCGCTTTTTTGGGCTTACATACGGTTTCCCAATTTGCTAGATGCATTTTCCTGTGCTCACTCGTTGAATCCCAAATAAAATCTCGCATGATTTGTTCCAAGTCATCACACACCAGCCTCGGAAGTCTAACTGTTTGCATCGTATAAATGGGCAGTTTCTATATCACAGACTGGGTAAGTCTAACTCTTCCTGCTATAGACAGTACCCTTGCCTGCTATCCTATAAGTTTCTTGCGTGCATTATCTAGGATATATTGATAAGTTTGCCTTAAAATCCACTCATGTAACAGCGGGACTCCTAAATATTTCCCCAGATTGTTCGTATGAGAAATGTGCAAGTCTTGACTGAGCCTACACTCAAGTGTTGGGGGTACGTTCTTTGAGCAGAAAGTTCGAGTTTTGTCAGTATTCACTTTCTGACCAGACGTCGTACAAAACTCTTCCAACGTGCTTGTGATAACTTAGGTTTGAGTGATCGTAACTTCCGCAAAAAGAACTAGGTCGTCAACTAAAAAGAGTTGGGATAATTGAGACCCAATAAGGCTTAGTTTATCGGTCTCCATAGGCCTTGTTCCACCTTTCTCGAGATAAGTTGCCCTAGCCTTTCATGCATAGTACAAAAAGGTAGGACAAGAGCGGGTCTCCTTGTCTAATACCTCGTGATGGGCTAAAGGGATTAGTAACTGTGCCTGACCAAGCGACTTGCAAGGTCACCGTCGACACACACTTCATAATGACCGAAATTAAATTGTCCTGAATCCTAATGTCCTTTAAGGTATTTTGAATAAAGTTCTATCGAATCCAGTCGTAAGCTTTTTCTAAATCCACCTTGATAACCAAAAACCCGGTCTTCCCTTTCTTTTTGCGCATTGAATGGATGACTTCTTGGGCGATGATAATATTATCAGTTATTTGTCTTCCAAGAATAAAACTACTTTGAGGCACCTGTACTAGCCAATCCATGTGATTTTTCAACCGATTTACAATAACTTTGGAAATTATCTTGTACAACACATTGTAGAGGCTAATCGGTCAGAATTGCGCAATAGTCCTTGGGGAGGGAACTTTGGGTATCAGGACTAGATTAGTTTAATTTAAATCATGTTCCCATCTTTTCAGCCTAAAACTTCCTTAATGTACTCTATCACCTTCGGCCCGACCCCTATTGCTTTTAAAACAATAGGGCATTGAAACCATCTACTCCAGGAGCTTTGTTCGGGTTCACGTCAAAAACTGTTGCCTTGATCTCGATGTCTTGGATTGGCTGATTTAAAGCGTGCAGTCTAGCTTTCGAGAGCAGTGGGAATGCTCCTAAGCTCGGGTAACAGTGTATGGGCCCTTCTTCCTGGGTATACAAATTGACGAAGTAATCCTGTGCTAACTTGCACAGTTGTATCGGTTCAGAAATCTGTGTCCCATGAGAGTCAATGAGTCACTTTATCTTCAATTTCTTCCTCTTAGAGAGAGTAAGGGTATGGTAGTATTTTATATTCTTATCACTCTTCAAGATCCAGTCATATTAGACTTTCTGATGCCAATAAATTTCCTTCTCACATAATACCTGCATCAATTCCCCACTAAGTTTTTCCTCCAATTCTAAAAGATAGTCCAATTTATCTCCTATCATTGCCCTCTAAATGCCTTGAAGTCGAGCTACTAGACGTTTTTTTCGTTGGAAAATATTCCCAAAATCTAATCTATTCCAACTCATGAGTTGAGCGGAAAAAAGGGCTAAAGATTTACTCATCATCTCGTCGATTAGTAGTCAATGCGTTGCGACTACTTCATCAAACCCTGAATGTGTGAGCCAGGCATTTTGGAATCTAAACATTGGGGACCCAATTAATCTAGGAGCCTAATGTTACAGATGGACCAGAATGGGTCTATGGTCAGACCCAAAGAAAGGTAAGTGGTGGTTTTCTGTTTGAGGAAAAGCTTGTAGCCAAGCCGTCGAGCGAAAAACTATGTCCAACCTAGCTTGGAACATTCCTCGGTGCCACATAAACTTGGAGCCTATAAAACCAAGATCATATAGGCTACTTTCGTGTACCTAATCTTGAAACTTTTTGTTCACTGTTCGTGCAGTCTTAGCTCCACCCCGTTTATCTGTTGACTCCAATTTAGCATTGAAGTCCCCTCCTATGAACCAAGATCTATGAATAGAGTTTCCTACCTATCTTAAAATCAGCTAGAGGTAGGTTTGGGAAGAGGCTTGCAAGCTTGCGTAGACCGCTATAAAATCAAACGAGCAAATAGCATACTTGATCGTGGTATGAATAAATTGGCGATGTGCCAGACTATTGAGATATTAAAGTCCCCCTTCCATAAAAGTCATATCCCTCCAGGAAAACCCTCTACCTCTACTCTAAACGAGTAATCAAAACCCAAAAGTACTAACTACTTTATTGGCCCTAGGATCACTAATTCTGGTTTCCATCAAAACGAGGATACCAGGATTAAAATGTCTAATGTAATTACGGAGTATGGCATAGAGTTTCTTCCCTCCTACCCCTTGACAATTTCAAATTAATATCCACATAGAGAAAAAAACTAATTAAAAGTTGTGTCTCCATTGGGGACTTCCTTGGAGCCATCTCCCTAAGGTTGTGTCTCGTGCACCTCTTCGTAGGGCAGTTGATGCATAGTGTTTGGGCTTCCCTCTCCAGCTGCTATGTCTGGAGGGTCTGGGTTGGGCATTTCAGTATCCTCACTAATTATCCTAATCTCCTCCTGGGCCTCAACTCCGTCCATTAACTGGAGTCTCTCTTCAGTAACCAGTTCTCTGTCTTCAAACAACTGGCTGTCACATACCATTTCCGTATAGGACTTGATTTCCATCGCTATATTTTTTTCTCCGATGGTGGGTTGTGGTTGGATTTGTGGGACTGTGTCCTTATCCAGCTCCTGAGGTACATTGGTCCTGGAACTTTCTTCCCTGATTTTCTACGTTTAGGCTTCGATATGGCCTTTGGACCCCTTTCTGGGTTTAGGCCTAGTAGACTTCAATATCTGGTCTTTTCCTTTACCCATAAATTGAGTCAGTTCCAATCTTATTCCTAGGCCCAACATGCGACTGGTTAATGGAACCTCTGCTACTGTCCCATCTGTTGTCTCCAACTGATCCTATTCTGACAAGAGGGTAAACCTCGAGCCTCTCCTCTGAAGAGACTCATTTTTCCTGCCCATTTCAGTACGTTGCATGGGCTGTGCTTGACGTTGTGGAGGGATTCTCGGTTTGCGTTGGACCTGAATCCAAGGTCTATAACCGTTGGTGCTCTCGACAGTTGCCTTCCCTTTAATGTTGTCTCCTGCTGGTGTTCCAGGTGTTGCTACTGGTGTTGTCTCCGTAGCCGACGAGCCTGATCTTTCTGCAGGATTTTTGGGACGTGCAGGTGTGGCCCTTGGTCGCTGAGGACACACGATAGTCTCATGCCCAATTTTTCCGCAAGTGCAGCATATTTACGGCAAGCCTTCATAAACGACTCCAAGCGTTTCCCCGTCCATCTACACAATGTTCTACAATGGAGAGGACAGGTCTATGTCGACCGCAATCCGGGCGTACTTTCCTCACTATGCTAGTAAGGTGGCTTCATCAATTCTGACAGTAGTTCCAACAAGATCTCCCAAGGCCGTGAGGATGCTTGGATGGTACCGTGCAATTGGAAGGTTTGGGAAGCGGATCCAAACAGCTACGCGGTGGAGCTTTCCTTGTGCCGGTCTGAAAGTGGGTGTCCATCGCTGCACCAAGAGCGCCTGGCCGTAAATGATCCACGGTCCGTTGGTGAGGGAGTGGATATAATCTGCCTCTTCCATGAAACGTACAAGGAAGTACTCATGCTCCAGATCCACGATCTTGATGGGTCCTCGTGGTTTCCACAAGTTCTTCAGCCTCGCAATGATGGTTTGGAAGCCTATCCTCCTTCCCAGTAGCTTTACGATCACAGCTTGTGTTCCCCCCCCCCCCCCCCGGTAGTTGTTGGATATCCCCTTCTTCTGGTTCGATGGGGTTTTCTGGAGGCCATGCTTTGTCTGGAGGCCAGTAGGTTGAAGAATATTATGGCGTTAGAATCTAAGGTTTGGAGTGATCCAATAATACGAAATATTAATTTTATTATATCCTTACTATTTTAATGAAACAAACAAGTGTCTGCCAATTATCCTATGCATAAATTACAAAATAATAGGAAAAAGAAAAACCAGAAGATATTCCATATAATTAACTAAACTATAGGTTTATATTATTATGATTTAAGAAGAAAGAAATATAAACTCTAACTATAAAGTACAACAGATTTCTGTTATTAAGTTAAAAACAATTTTCTATTTTAAGTATTTAAATAAAAATATTGTATTTAAGTATACTATTTTTTTACTATATTTACTTAATCAGTGTCATACTTACCATTAAATGCAAATTTCTATATTAAGTATTTTTAAATTTTTGTTTTTAATTATAAAATTTGTAAGTTTCAATCATATGTTTACTTAATCAATGTGATATTAATTTCTTTTTATATAAATAAAAGAATTATTTTTTAAAAATATATACTAAATAAATTCTCAAATATAAATCTGTAAATTATATTTTTATTAAATTATTTATTGGTGTTTATGCCTCTTTATTTTTGATAAATTATTTTTCAAACGTTACATGTCATCATTTGCACCACTCATTTGAGTATGTTTAATATGCTTGGAGTTGTAGAGCCCTCTATTTCCTTTCTTTTACTCGTCGATGAGAAGCCCTTGCAGCTATCAATAGCCTACGGGACCACGGGCACAGGCAAACGCAGCTTTGTTTTCGTTTTCATAAATTAATATTTAATGAAAGGTGAAGAGGTTGGAGCACGTCGCAAAACGGACAAAGTAGTAGCAGCCCGTACATAGTATCTCTGACATAATCTTTTGCAGACTTTTCTAAATGATGAGGACCCCTTGAAATATAAATTTAATTTTTAAATATTTTGATTTAGTAATCATTCTTTTTGTAATAATAACAAATGAGTTTAAATATTAATTTATTAATTTGACTAACAAAATCTTCGAGAAGTTTTAAGGTTATAAAAAATTTGTTATTTAATTGAAAATTTTAAAATTTTGAGTAATGAATTGAAAAAATTTTCAAAAAATTAAATAGTTTAAAATATATTATCCCTTTTTCAAATAAGATATTTTTATTTTATGATTTTAACTAATTTATTTTCATATAAAAACAATATGACATAGACTATATTTCAAACTACATATCCTAAATATTCTAGACTGAAGTCAAATAATTAAAAATTTTAAAACAAATTATTGATTCTTTTACTTGTACTATTGACATTAGTTTGGTACAATTATGAATATTTTATAATATTCAAAAAAATTAAATTAAATTCTATCAAATTATTATTAATTAAATTATACTCGCAATTTATCTATTATTATAAATTTTTTATAAATTTTATAATTTTAATTTATTAATTTCAAGTATTTAAAATCTAAATTTGTTCACTTGATTATTAATTTCTGTTTTTGTATTAATGATATGAATAATTTAAATTAGCTTAAATTTTTAAAAGGAAATTTAAAATAATAATAATAATTACGATGATGATAATTTTTTCTTCTAAATATCACTTCTTTACAAATTTTAAAATTCATTTTTGCCTATCCCGTAGGTACTACTTGTTGTCATCCTTATCTTGGATTAAGAGTTATAAGTAGAATTACTTTTTTACACTTTATGATTATCATAAGCATATTGTTGTGAAGATATTATATGCAATGATTAAAACCTACACTACCTCGAACAATTCAACAGTAAACACTTTTGAAATTTTTAATTTTTTAGTTTAATTTTTAAATTTTCAGTTTGATTTATTTTTAAAATTTTTGTTGTTAAAAACTCATCAATTTATTAATTAATCGGTTAATTCTCATAAATTAATAAGTTTTTATAAACTAAAATAAATCAAATAATTTTTATTTAACAATCTTTTTTTAATTAAACTTCAAATTTTTTTATAGATAAGAACAATCTATTTCAATCTTATTTTAAATTATTTAGTTTTTATTCAATTTTTAGTTGATTTTAAGATGATCCAATACTGGTTGAACTTTTTAAACCTTAAACATCTTATCTTACTAGTTTAAATTTTGATTCGGAAAAGAAGAGGGGTTCTCTGGTAACTCCATACATTCTAAAATTATGTAAATGATGGTCATTTGCATTATATTTGGTATTTTTAATACATGTAGTAAGTTTGTTACTATCCATTATTATTTGTCAAATATGAGAACAAAACATAATAAATCCTCTTAAGCTTGAAACTCGCTCAAATAAAAATTTTGCACATTTTTCTCCCAACCAAGTTGTTATTTGGTTGCGATGATGGTCATGTAAATAGTAATATGTTGCCAAGATTAAAGTGTCCTGCAGATGTTCTATAAATGGTCGGGTCTCAACATAAACACGGAGAAGAGTAGTATGTACCTTTCAGCTAATGTTAACAATGAACTTGAACTGAGGGCAATAACAGGTAAACACATCCAACCTCCACATATTGAGTTATCTTGGTGTACCTCTTACTACTTATAAGTTGAAGTTGTCTGATTGTATTCCTCTACTAAAGAAGATTAAAGGGAAAGTGAACTCTTGGCGTAGCAAACATCTTTCATATGCAGTAAGAGTAACACTCATCATTTTAGTCTTCAGTAGTTTGCATATTCACTGGAAAACATACATTGTTCTACCTAGAAAGATTATGAAGGAAATTGATGGATTGATGAAGGCCTTTCTATGGGCTTGTAATGATGAAATAAGAAAAAAGGCTAAAGTTAATTGGAATGAGATCACTACCCTTAAGAAACAAAGTGGATTGAGCATCATTTCTGCATCAACAATGCAAAAGGTGCTACTTAGTAAGAGAATATGGAGGCCATTCGAAGCCTGGAAAACAGAATGTTTTCTAATGAAAGTGGCATTCAACGTAACCATTTACCTAATTTGGAAGGAGAGAAATGGTTGTATGAATAATCAAAGGGAGGAAGATAATTACAAAATGGCTAAAAACATTGTAAATAGGATTCGAGCCGTAATGATAGGCAAAAGAGTAGATCATCTTCTACCAGCCGCTATGAATGCAAAATGGTTCTTGTAATTAGGTGTTTGTAAATGTAAGTGTTGTCTTGATATATTGACCAAATTTTATATGTGAATCTTCAAGTATGTTAAATACTCTTAGTTAATTATAACTTGAGAACCTTTGTATTATTGTAATCTCGTAATAGCTTTATCTAATGTAATATAATTATTCTTTCATTTTTCAAATAAAAACATTAAAGTGTCTTAAGGTACTATATTTATCTCAGTGTGATAGTATACTAAGTTTGCTTGATTTAATTAGTAACTTGAAGTATTTGCAATAATGAAATATTTCAAAAGCTCCCGTTATAGTGCTTCCTGAGGTTATGAGCAACTTGTATCATTTTCAAGTACATAATTTGTGCTGATTCCATGACTTAATTGTTGTTGCCTGAGTTAGTTAGCAACTTGAAACATTTGGGGCGTTTGAATCTTCAAGAAACATTAATTAAAATATTACCTGAACGTTGTATATGTTTATATACTTTACAAATTTTAATCTTATGCAGGTCCATGAAGTATACTATTGGAGTGTTAATCAAAGAATTACAAATTATAAAGTACTTTAGTTGTGAATTGTGGTTACATTTTGATGCATTATATTATTTTAACCGTTAAATATTTGATTTCGATTTCATATTGTAATGTCAAATTACGACGCATCTTTATTTATATATATATATATATCATCTTTTTATCATTACTATTTATGAAGAGTTTTATTAAATCCCAATCTAAGATCAAGTTATTTTTTATGAAAATTTGTGCTAATCCTTGCCTGTAGTTGTAGTTAGTTAGTCTAAGTCAACATTATTTGCAAGTTTTAGAAAGTAATAAATGAGTTTATATTAGAAAATTGCAATACTAAACCTACAATCTTTTGTTGCATTTAGTTAGATTGATGATGTTAGTGGATTTATGTTGTTAAATCTTGCAACAATTGCGTGATGTCCTTTTAGTATGATGTTTGGCCTTCATCATAATGACAGCTTTAAATTTTAATAAAATGTCTTCTTATTTACTTATTTGTAGTTAATGATAACGAATAATTTAACTCTTTAATTATCCTTAGTAATGTACTATTTTTGTTTAAAAATTTTAATTATTTCTATTTAAGTAGGTTATGTGATCATTAGGTTAAACATACTAGTTATAGTTTTGAAAGTACCAAATCTCCAAACTGTATTGTATCATATTTTTAGTATAATAAAAAATGTAGACTTCTCTTTTCAAGATATTTTTGGAGTTTAAAATTTTAAAATCTCAAACATTTAGAATGGTTGAATAAATTTTCAAAAATTTCAGATGGATCAACCTATGTACAGTCATAAACACTATCATATTCTTAAACTTGTTTCATAAAACTAATCTAACTTAACTTTTGTTGAGATTTTATTTATGAATGGTTAAAGACTAGGATTATTGCTTCACGATTCATTTAAGAGACATTTAAGGGTGATTAATGGAAAGTGAAGGTATGTGGAATTTATTAATACTAATTGATCATTCAATCATTTCATTTGAATTTGAAACCAAGACTTATAAAGTGACAATCTTGGAATATATAATATTTGACCTATTATATATATTTAATATAATTTAGTCAACACACAACTAAAATGTAACAGTAATAAGTTTCACTTTTATGAAAAGGAAACAAAAGTCTAATTTGAAAAATAAAAATCTAATGAAAAATATTTCTTCATTATCTTTTGCACATTTATATCATATATCAAAATTATCTTCTCAAATTCTCCTCACTTTTTCTAATTTGGGAACATCACATCTATAAACATACCATTAAGAATTGAAAAGGTCAACATGATCCAATTTAGTTTGATTAAGTTTTAAGCCAACATATTAAGTCTAAATTAATTGAACTTCAAACCAAAACCAAGCCTAAATACAATGTGATAAATACCATATTCAAACCAAAATCCAGCCTAAGAATAATATTATGAATATCATATCTATAGTGATATTAGATTTGGTTATGGTACAATACTGTACCAATATTGGTCAATACTGGATACCATTTCAAGTAATTTTTTTAAATTTATAAAATAGTCTCATTATATTTTTAAATTATAAATCAGTTCTTCAATATATTGTACTGTATAATTTATATTTTTCCATCAACTATGTCTCCAAAAATTAATAATAATAGAAATTTAAAATAACAACAATTTATTTATTTTTATTAATATTTTTATTAATATTTTACATATAAATAATAACTACAGTTAATATAAAAAAGATCATTTAATCATCATATAAATATAAAATTAAAAACAATACAAAATATTTAAAGTATTACAATTTTATCATATTAAATAATAATTACATCAAAACATCAAATAAAAGGAATTATAAATATCAATTACTCAATAACAATTACAATTTACAACAAGAGTTTGTACCGAAGAACTAACTAGAAGTGAAACATGAAATAAAAATATTTACACTTATATTACATATATAAAATTTAACATATACATCAAATATAAATAAAATTAAAAGAAGAAAAGAAACAAAAACCTAGAACGTCGTTCATTTGAATACCTGCTCAAATTGTATTGATCCAATTATCATTTTATAGAAAATCCTCATTGTTGAGAAAAGTCTTATTATCACCATCATCCAAATTCATAGCCCCAAATGACATGTCAATACTTTTCCATCCAAGATTATCTTCCAAGTCATTTTCATCTATTAAATTTGATTCCTTAGAAACTCAATATGCTAAAAGATTGATATCTACTTGTTCTGTTAAGAGTCCCAGTAAACAATAAAATTAAATTATTAAAAAACTATAGGAAATTATATCTAACTTAATAATAAAATAACATATCTTTTTCGAAGCTTTAAATTGTATCAAACAAAGACCAAGTCATTCAATCTTTTATGTTTCAATCTATTATCTTTTTGGAATGGATGATTTCAAATGTGTTTCAATTCCTTTTACACCATGTTACACTCATACATTGACTTAGAATTCAAATTGCAAACCTTTGCAATTATGGAATACTGCTTCTAAATTGGTCCCACTAAGCAATTGTAAGACAACAAAAGAACATTATAAACAAACTAAAGTGAGAAGTAGATATACTCAATAGTAATGGGTCATTGTGTGCAAAAAATTTAGAAAGAGAGGAATGCTAGAATATTTCATGCCAAGTATGAATCAAATACAAAAATTGTCACAGAAGTATTCAATGGGACTAGCGAAATCATTATTCTTAAGAACATGGCATCAGATTGCAAAACCAGTATTCTACAATCCTTAAACATCTAAGTAAGGCTTTATATGCTAGAAATAAATAAGGAAGTGAAGAAAGTCTCTTACCTGAAGAACAACCTTGCTTAACATGGAGAGGTTGATTACCGACTCTCTTCCTGCTCTACTAGTGTGGAGTTGTCTTCGAAGATCTTAACATTGAAAGCTTAGAATCTATGAGAAATTTTGAAAGAGAAAGAAGATTAAGATTCAAACCTACATGATCAAGAAGTGAGGCGATGAAAACCTCACCTATTGGGCTTTGAGACCATGAATGCCTCCAAAGAAAACCTAGAGGAGGAAGCCCTAATTTGTTTATTTTTCATAGGAGTCAAAAGAGGGTTTGAGAGTACTATCTGCAGGGTTTCATAATTGGGAATTTAGTATATGGATCTAAATTGTAGTGCTTAGGATGAGCTCCTTATAAGACTATCCATGTAAACGTTCCCTTATTTATTCAATAATTTCTTTTTCTTATAAAAAAACAGAATAAAGTGATGATTTTCACAAGTTTCAAAATTGAAAATATTATATACCTGAATTAAGTTATCTCTTTGACGAATAGCAATTATCATCCCAAAAATACTAGAAGCATCCTTATAAATATCCATTTATGAGCTTAGGGGATCTTACATAATCTTATGGGCAACAACTGTTACAATAGTTAATAGCATTCCCATGTTAACTTCTGCTTTCTTTGTAAAACTTGGTCTGAGATAGATACAATGATTCAAAAATGCCCTAATTGCAAACAACAGAGAGTAAAGTTGTCTTTCCCATTTCTCACTAATGAATGCAAGATAAGGTGTGTATAAAGAAGACCTATTTTTCATATTGGGCTTGACTGTTTCCTTCGCCTTCTTCATCGTATCATAAAACTGTCTCATTGTTGTTTTCTCGTTACTATCATCCAGATGAAGTATCTTCACCAAAAGCTCACAAACTCATATCATAAATTAAAATTGGGACCAAAATCCATTATCTTCAAGTATATTTCTAGAAACCTTCAATCTAGCATTAGACTTAGCATGCTAAGATGCAACTCATTTTTCACCTATAAATATTTGTCTTAACTCTTCCTTTATCATAATAAAATGCTAAAGTGATAAGTTGCAAATTTTGTAATAGCACGATGACATAAATTTCTACCATTGGTGAAATCCTTTCTCATTAAATTCAAGACCCATGCATAATTATAAATAAACTTGTTCACCTTTTTTGCTTTATGCACAGTCTCATCAATAATAGGAAAATACCTATAATCCCCTATATTTTATATCATCAAGTCAATGTAATGTGCAGCTCAAGGATTAGAAAAAGAATTATACTTGCTTTGCAATCTTCTTTTAGCCACTTTATAAGCAAAATTATTGTCATTAATTAATTGAACAATATTTTGTAGACCAACTACATCAAATATTTCAAATAGAGTATCATCATTCCTAAAAAGCCCAAATGCATCAATAGAGTTCAAAAATATTATTACCTTTGCTGAATAAACTAAAAAATTAATAATAAACTTATGTCTTCTATTTGTCCAGCCATCATATATGATTGAACACCTAAAAATAGCCTGAGTCATTTTTTTCCATCCAAATAACTTTTAATTTCATAAACAAAACTACTCAAAAGTTTACCTCTGTGGTCATCAATTGAAGGAGCTTAGTATCCTAAACTGTAAGAGACAATAATTCTATCATCGACTAATAATAATAAAACTGGGAAACATTGAATATTATATCTGAATCATACCACCATCTAACTATCATCATACCCACATTATGAGCCGCTTCTTTAGATTTTAAGGTACTGCAATTGAAGGCTGAGATTTAAAAGTTGTTCGTAGTGAAAAAAATTAGACATTTGTCTTATTCTTTTCCTAACATCTGGTACAACATTCCCTTTTTATTGGGTAGGAATATTATCACCTTCAACATTCCTACTGTCATCCTAAACACTAACAAAATAATTTTCACTTCCAATTTCGTAATTCAATCTTTGCCTTCTACCTTTTTCATATTGATACTCTTCGAGCAAAGTCTTCATTCGTCATTTCGTATCATAAACCACCTTTTTACAAGGATATACATCACCTTTGACCCTAGCTAAATGCTTATATAATCTAGTGATTTCTCCGCCTTTCAAATGCTTGTTATAAAACAAATAAATCATATGATTCTTCATTCTGAGAACTAATCCAGCATGAGCCTAAGCTAGATCATTGAAACTTACTAAAGTGGTTGAATTATCAAAAGCACTTGGACTTTCTTTAATTTATCTGTAAAAATAAAAGGAGACATGTGTCAAAATTAAATAAATAAATTCACGTACTAGTTTCTATTGTATATTTAACTACCTATATGATAAGATGATGAATATGTATTTGCTACTCATAAGATAAGATTAATATTTTTAATTTTATTTCCTAATGACAATAATAAACAATATAAACTACAAACATTTAATTTTCTTAACTTAATTACATGTATTAAATGATTTAATTATATATTAAATCTTATATTTAAATCTTCAATTGCTTTGCCTCCTACCACCATCGTGTTCTTTTGTTAGATATTTCACTTTTCTATTCATAAAGACAAATCATCTTTATTCTTAAAAAAAATAATGTCTTTCTTTGATCTTTCACTCTGTCAAAGCTTCAAAGTAGTAGAGATTAAACCTTTTGCTCTGTTAAAGTAGAGGACCATTGTTCAAGCGACTCATTTAAGTGCAAACCCACTTGTGGAGGCCATAATTTTGTGTTAGAAGTCTACAACCTCACTTTTTTTGGCCTTGATACTTTAAAATGGGAAATGGGATTCATGATGTTTATAGCTTACTTTGAATGGTTTGCGTATTAACAATGAGGTGTTGTTGTTGTCTGATAATAATGGAGAGTTCACAAGGGCTATTAGATGCAAGTTAGATTTGAGTGATAAACTTGTGGGATACCCGATCCTGACGTTTTATAGGCCCTAGGCAAATAAAAAAGATTCATATTTTGTCTTTTTTTTCTTTATAATAATTAAAAGTGGGCTCTTATAAAGAGAAAAAGAGGTAAAATAGGGGGACTTTTATTGCTCTTTATAAAGATCGAGACCTTTATAAAGAACAAAATAAAATAAAATGAAGCTCTTTTATTGCGTATTTTATTCTTTATAAAGCTGAGCCCTAGGTAGATGCCAAGCCTACCCTTGCCCAGGGTCGACTTTGATTAGGTGTGAGTTCTCGGAGATATGCTTTGTTGGCAGAGGTTAGAGTTATGATGGTGCTTAATTTAGAGGAAGATAGGGCTTTTACTTCTAGTGGAGTTAAGGATATGCTCAAAATGCTCTGAGTTTTTTTTTTCATGGCGAGTTTTAATGTGGTCATTGTGTCCCTTTTTTTTGTCTATGATGTTGATTTGCTATTCCCGTTTGGAGCAATTTTTGGTTGAGAGGTGGGTTTTGGGGCTTCCTTTTCTTGCTGTATGAGACAAGATTTTTGGGTTGTTAGGTTGATATGGCATTTAGACCTATCTCAAGGTTCTCCTTGATCTTTTTTCTTGCTCTCCTTCTTATTTTGTTTCTACTTGTTCGGTTCTTGTTTCCATTTATTACTTTCTGATTCTGGGTATTTCTGCTCTTGCTCTACTTGCTTCTTTTTTATCTAGATGTGAGCAAGTCTATAACTTGCTATATGTAGGTTTATTGACGTTGAGTTTATCATTTATGATTGTTTACGGTTTGTAACTTGCTCTGTACAGGTTTATTGACGTTGAGTTTATCATTTATGATTGTTTATGATGTATATTCGATGATGTATTGATGTTCCGAAAGAAAAGCACAATGTTAAGGGAAGGGGATGATGGATACATGTGCGATAAGGATGACACGCACAAGTCAAGAAATGGTGAGTAGAACTTTGCAGGATATTAGTTATAAGCAGAACTTTTCACATTAGGTATATATGCCTTGCTCTTTTCCTTACAACTTTGTCTTCTAATGCATATTTGTAGCTTTTTTAAAAGTTGCTATTATTTTATTTTAATTTTATTATTACTTTATTGTAAGGTTTTTTTCATCTTTGATGTTATTTGACTTTTTTTAATATCTGCATGTCACATTTACATATGGGTCCACCAGAAACAACCTCTCTACTTCAATAAAGGTAAGACTGTATACTATCAAATCTTTCTAGATCTCGTGTGTGTGCAGGATTCCACTGGGTGTTGATGATTTAAAAAAATCTCTTAATCTTTTACGATTAATTTTTTCTATTTTTATAAGTTATACAAAATTTCATGAATTTTCTACTATTTTCTTCAAACTTTTTCTTCTAATCTTGCATCTCCTAATGAAGATTTTGAAGCTAGTATTATTTTATTTTAAAATTTTCTATTATTATTTTTTAATAAATCTTCATATCACATTTGCATGTAGATTTACAGGAAACAACCTCTCTATTTTAGTAGGGGTAAGGTTACATACTATGAGACCTCCCTAGATTCAGCGTTAGTGCGAGATTTAATTGGGTGTTGATGATGATGATGATTTAAATGATTAATTATATGTTAAATTTTTTTATATACAAACAATAATTAGTAAATTATATGTTTAATATAAATTAATTAACAATTTAACAATTTAATGAATTAATTTTGATCTCATTTTTATGATTATTAAAATAACAAAAAATATGACATTTTTTTATTTATACACAATTCACAAATCACAAATTCAAAATATTTAAATATTCTTCCATAATTCATATACAATATTATTTTGATCTTATTTATTCATAAATTTACAATGCGTAAATGTCATCGAAATTGAACCAATTCACACAAATAATTTCAACTTTCAATCCCAAATTATCTAATACGTATTTTATAAACCATTTACAAAACATCCAATATAACTAGAATTCAAAGCAAAAACAAGTAACTTAAAACTCAATAAAAAATTCAGTAATTGTAATTAAGGGCTGGTCAGGTCGGTTCGGGTCAATTTTGGGTCGGGTCAAGATTTAAATCTAAAAAATTGGAAATCTTGATGTATAGATTGCAATCCATCCAGGCGAGTAGCTGAACTAGAGAAGACAACTTGCAGCAACCAAAGGACCAAAGGTGCGATGGCAGTGGCGGTTGGAGAGAGCGGCAGGCGGTTCGACCAAAGATGGAGGCTTGCAACGTGCAGTTGGACAAGCGGTCTGATGGTGCCAGATTGAAGCACGGTGCGATTGCAGGCGGTGGCGCGACTTGCCGGGCATTGATGACCCATAATTACTATGATGTCTGCATGAGGGAGATTGGAAACGATGCTTGTGTAGGGAGGCTGAGCAGAGAGGAGAGAGAGAGAGAGTAAAATGAGAGATAGACTGCAGTGGTTAATTTTGTTAGTTAATTTTTTTTACAAATCAGTCTCCCAACTTTTTAAAATTTACATTATTAGTCAATATTTGGCTAATATTATATTTTAAGTATTGGATAGTAGTTGTTACTGACCAGTACAATACTAAACTGCACCATTTTTCGACGGATACAATATAAAAGAACTCTTTTTTCAAAACAATGTCAATTTGGTTTAACTTCTCGTAATAATATTGTTTTGATTTTTAAGTTTAAACAAACATGATTTAGATTTAGATTTTAAAAAGTTTTAAAATCAAAACAATGTGGGTTTAAAAAATAAAACTAAGATGGTGTACATTCAAAGCTGATACCATTTTAACAATAGCCTAATACCATTTTAATAATCTTTAAATTTATTTATTTATCCTTATAATACACCAAAATACTAAAGCAAAGTATTTTTTTTTCCATTAAGCTTAGGCTTAAACTCAAACTCAAACTCAAATATACATCTACTCTAAGTTTCATGATGTAAGTGTTATTTTTGAACTTTTAAAAATATATAAATACAATATTTATATTCAACCATAAGAATATATTTTGAAACAATTATTAAAAAATTTAACTTTTTATGACAAATATTTATTACTTACAAAATTTTATAACATTTATTACGTAAGGACAATTTATAAATTTTATTATTAGTAAAATATTTATATCCATGCATAGATATTATTTAATATTTGTTGGCAGAAAAATGAATAATCAGTTGTTTTAGAAAATAAATTATCAAATAACCTGCTTAATAATTGGTCTTAAGATCACCATCTATTGATAAATAATTTCCCATTTTTGCCCTTTTTTTTTCTGCATTTCATATTTTTCTTTTTCTTTTTTTACCCAACAGACGTCATAAGCAGATCTCAATTATGGAAAGTACAGGTATTTATAGTAAGGTATCCTGATCCATTCATAAATAACCTGAACTTGAACCTAAATATCAAGTTTGGCAATTTCACGAACCTGAACCTAAACCTGAGCTTAAAGAATCTATAGAATAGGTTAACTTATTTTCAGGTTTGGTTTTTAAGGTAACCAGAACCTATTCATGTCAATATATATGACAAAAAATTATAAAAAATAAAAAGCTCTATTGAAAGTTTATTAAGAAACGAGACATTACCATAAAAACCTTACGTAACCTTTTATGTTCAGTTTTTTGTTAATATAATGAATAGTAATCACTTTTATATTTAAATTGAGAATAGCAATGTAATTTGTTTTTATATAAATCATTGATATAGTAATATAATTTGTTCTTATATGAATAATTGATAAAATTGTTAAGATCACTATAAATTCAATTCTTTTAAAAAAAGGTAATTCAATCCAACGGTCTTAACACAAACCTTATACATTTATGGCTAAGATCACTTGAATCACAGTTGATCTTTTATCAAATATCGCAATATAGCTTCTTATTACTATGAATCAATGCGAAATGAACCGCTCTATTAGACCTCATTGATTAAAAAAAATAGAATTATTCTTCTAACATCATTAAATCTTGTTTTATCATGTTAAAATAAAAAATAATAATAAACTAATAAACACAAAAAGTATCTTTTTTCTTACTGCAACTTAGTCTAGAAAATGCAATTAATATCATAATTAAAACTTCAAATATTATATTATATAAAGCACAGCCGTATAAATAAATACAATTTTATAGTCTATTATTAAATCAACTCATTTTTCATTCCTTTC
>JANSVA010000002.1:14999744-15013574 GCA_025504915.1 Erythroxylum reticulatum | reverse complement strand
CACTTATTAATTTCTTTAATTAATCTCTAAATGATTATGTTATTTTAGTCAATGAATTTTTCTACTAATAGTGTAATACTTCGATCAATAATTTTGACACATATTAATTACTATTTAAAGTAGAAATATTGAATATTATGCATTAGTTGTTACTTATAATAGTAATGTTCAAGATTAACGTTTAATAACATAGAATTAAAGTAATTTTTTTCTTTTCTTCTTTTTTTACTCAAGAATTAATATAGTCAATACTAGTTAATTTATTATTACTATTATTCTCTTAAATGATATCTAAATATATGATATATTTTTTGGATATTTTAGGTTAGGTTTAAATCTAAACCTATAAATCAGGTTCGATTCGATTAACCTAAAACTGCAAGTTAGAAACCTAAACTTAATTTTTCAAGTTCGATAACCTTATTTACAAGTTCGATTTATGCAGTTAAGATCCTATACACAAGTTTATGAATTTTCTTGAACACCCCTAATAAGAATGTTTCTTTATATATAATATCCATGTAAATATGTACGTAAAGTATACGCCAAAAAACAGGGCAAAAGAGAAAAGGAGGAATAAAGACACAGAAAATCAGCAATTAATGAAGACCATTTTTCAATTTAACTCACCCTCGGTTGTGGTGTGTCTGCGTCTGTCTCCTATCCTTTCACAGCGCTCCTCGAAATTCTGCTCTCAGGTGTGTACGCCACTTCCTCTCTTTTTCCTTTCATTTTTTCTGTGTCTATGTATCAACTCTCTTGCCTTATGGGTTACTTAATCTGCGGTTTGGTTGACTAATGGCTCTCAAACGTTTTGTTTTAATGAACTGAACCCATCAAATTTTACTTCTTTCTCTGGTTTTCGGAGTTTTTGCAACTTGTGGGTCTTTGGGACTTGTGTGTTTCATTGTTGCACCCTTTATGAGTAACAATTCCGTTTTGCAGAATGCTTGTTGTCAGTGATAACAATTGGTGTCTTGCTTTTAAGAGTCGGGGCTATATTTAAGAAACCGCTGTTCATTTGATTGTTTACTTTCACTTAAGATATTGAGAATCTTGCACGCTAGAGTTAGAGCCGATGAGTTCGTAGTATCAAACCACCGGATAAGCTATATTTGTCTTTAAGAGCTCAAGTCCTTCTTTGTAGAAGCACAAGGCCGAAAATCCCTGGAACCGTGGAATGAAACTTGTTTACTGTACTTTATGATTTCGGTATATGGTAATTTGTATCTATTCCTTCGGTCTGCATTTTGATGGAGGACTCAAATTCTTTACTTTTTCCCTCTTTGAGAACAGTAACTCGTATTGGACTTTTCTTACTAACTACTCTGATTCTAATCAAAACCGTCGGTTTCTCAATTCTCCTCTGTTCACTCAAGGACCAATAATTTTACTTCTTTCATAGCAGCAAACCAGTTCAGACTAAAAGTTGTAATCTGTCTGTACTTGCGTCTTGTAGCTAAGAGTTAAAAGCTCAAATGGGGGGAAACGCTGAGACTCAAGTACAAACCAAACTACAGCAGCACCAAAAGAGGAAGAAACAAGTCCTTCTCTTCTACTGCATTGAATGTGAAGACATTGCAGTGAAGATTGCTGCTCAATCTGACCTCATCACGCTGCAGTCAATTAACTGGAGGTGCATCTATCTCTCTCTCACACAAATCTATACATATGTGAATGGTATCGTATTTTTCAATCGATATTATGGCCTCGTTATGATTTGGACATTTCTGATATACTCATGTTTTTGCCATTTTGTCTTAACATTATAAAGTTTCAGCATTTTCAATGGAATAGATATGAATGGAGATTTTAGCATGCAAGTTTAGATAAAAATATTAAACTTTAGGTGAGAACAGATTTATAGTTCTTCTGTTGGAGATCCTGTTTACCAGTACTAACGGAACATCTGATTTGGAAAACAGGTCTCTGCTTTCATATGAAAATTGAATAAATTTTTTGTAACTGTTAGGTTGATTGAACTAAAGATTAAAAAGGTTTAAGTATAGTTTTGTTTTTGAAGAGGATCACTATTACATAAGATTTATTATTGATGGAACATTCTTGAATTTGGTAGGAATTTTGACGACGGATTTCCAAACCTTTATATAAACAATGCGCATGACATACGCGGTCAGCATGTTGCATTTCTTGCATCGTTTAGTTCTCCGGCAGTTATATTTGAACAACTTTCTGTAATATATGCACTTCCGCGCCTTTTTGTTGCTTCTTTTACACTGGTTCTGCCATTCTTTCCTACTGGCTCCTTTGAGAGGATGGAAGAAGAAGGGGATGTTGCAACTGCATTTACCATGGCAAGGATATTGTCAAATATACCAATATCAAGGGGTGGCCCCACTAGCCTTGTCATCTATGACATTCATGCCCTTCAGGTTTTCCTTTTTCCAATGTCTCAGCCTAAACTAAAATCATTACTTATCCAGACTTCTAGTAATGTTCTATATGTGCTCTCATTTTTCCTGATCTCATGGTTATTCTATTAGTTTTGGCTTTTCTAATACGTCCAGACTGGTGGAGTATGTTTGGACGTTCATTTACATTTGTTGACAGTTATTTTACTCCAGAATCGTTATGTTGAGTTTTCCACTAGATCTACCTTTTGACATAGTGGTAGCCTGTTACCTCTGCAAAATTTCTTGAACAATGTTATTAAAATTTTACTTTTTATTAAGGTTTTACCGGTCACAAGCTAGTTTTAAGGAAAAGGATAGTCGAAGGGTGGCTTTCTTCATGCATTTACTTAACTTATTTTGCAGTGTAGCAAAAGACTATCCTTTCTCGATTTGAAATTTTTGACATTGAAAGTGAGATCATTTGGAAAATTACTTGGCTAATTAAGAGATTGGAAGGAGAAGTTCACATTGTGCTATATCACCCATGGGCTTGCATGCAACCATTTGCAATCGTCTCCTATTATTGGGTGATCTTTGCTATTCTCCAATTATTTTGTTTCTCCTCTTCCTGTTTATACATTTTGACTAAATCATTGAACAATAAATGGATTTTACGGGAATCATGATACTCTATATGTCTCCTGATATAGAATTTTAAAAAATGGTGCGGATCTCAGATTCGAACTCTTTGATGATCTATGTAGGAATCTTCATTCTATCGTTGGGTGGCCTGCTAATCTTTGTGTAGAATTGGAGTTGAAATGCATGGGTTAAATTAGTTTTGAAACTCTAAATACATAAGCTTATGCAAGACTTGAAAAGCACTGGGATATCTCATCTTTTCACTTTTGTTCATATAGCTTTGGACCACTTTCTGAATCTTGTTGTCAGATATCGAGTTGCTAAATAATTATGTTTCAATGAACCTTTTGTTGCAGGAACGATTTTATTTTGGAGACCATGTTTTGCCTTTGTTTGAGACCGGGATCCCTCTGTTGAAGCAACGTCTTCATCAGCTTCCTGATGCTGATAAGGTATTCAGGACGGTGCTTGTCTTCTTGAAATGTGTTGTTCTTGTTCGGGATTCTAGAAATTACTTCCTCTTGCTCCTGTTACTTACCTTGTCATCTCCACTGAGAATGCAAGAAGGATAGTTCTTTTGGAAATTAAGGATAGTTCGTTGCTTGCAATCTGAACTTTTGCAGATTGTTGTAGCTTTTCCAGATGATGGCGCTTGGAAGCGATTCCACAAACTGTTAGATCAGTTTCCTGTGGTTAGTTTGTACTTTATGGTTCCTGAATTTAATATTACAATCATTTCATCGCATAACTAAAGTTTCCAACTTTCAGGTAGTGTGCACAAAGGTTCGTGAAGGGGATAAGAGGATAGTTCGTCTAAAGGAGGGAAATGCTGCTGGGTACCATGTTGTTATTGTTGATGATTTGGTGCAATCTGGAGGCACGCTTATTGAATGCCAAGTAAGATTTGAAGTTATCCTGCAATCCCTTGTTTTATAAATCTGTTGTTGAAACTTATTTGTAAATGTTCCTGTATATAGGATGAGGGGGAAAAGCAAAGTGAAAATTTTCTATGATGTAGACTATAATTACCCACGTTAGTACAAATTAGCCATAGCATTGATGCTTTCACTCTGTTTTTCGTTCCTGTTCTTTTATTTGTGTAGAATATAGCAACATTTTCCACACTGAATGAAACATTTTTGAAGTATTAAAAGGAGGCTTGAGAGTTTGCAGTCAAACTTAGGAGATCGGAAAGACGTGATAATAAGTGACTTCAACTAAATGAATGCTCAATTGGATTTCTAAAGTTTGCTAATGAGCTCTAGCTAAAGTAGTCTTTATTTAAATAACATATCAGCTGCTTTAGCTTTCTGTTATGGCATCCTTTTCTAATTCTTCATGGAAACTGATATTTTTTCCCCTCTATATTAAAAGATGTTTGCCTTCCTCCCATCTAGTAGAATCCAGACCGAGATACTCACTGTGGCGATTGCTAGTTTATGAGAAGATTCAGAGCAAAAGTTCAACTTCAACTGCCCTATTTGTCTTGTAATCCAAGAAGCTGTTAAAAGGACCAAAACTCATAAGGCTTTAAGATTCAAGACAGGAATTTGAGGAAGAAGCCAGGCGTCAACTAGCCTACTATTTATAGGCCCTTATCACATAATCTTGGCATGGGAAATTGGTTGCAAAGAATTGACATCAGTTTTTGATATAGTTCTCTTCTGGAAACACAATTGCCCTTTTAGTGAATTATGTGTTTATGTGACTTTGCCATATGTCTGCAACAGTAATGCATAGTATATACTTCGATGTTGAACAGTTCATCAGGATCTGAATGTTTAACATTATGTTGAATTAAGACATGAAATCTGAGGGTAGGCTTTTGTTTTCTGCTCTTTGTTCTTCAGAAAGTTTTGGCAGCCCATGGTGCAGCAAAAGTGAGTGCCTATGTAACCCATGGCGTGTTTCCTAAGCGCTCGTGGGAGCGATTCATACATAAGAATAACGGTCAGAAGCTTCAACTCTTTCTACACTAATTCTTTCTAAACTCAAAATGGATTGCCTTGTTTTTACTACAAATATACAAGACATCAACCCATAAAAGCCTTTTCTGTTACCTTGTATATGTTTTTTATTTGTGTTCTTTTCCAGTTGAACTTGTAAAGATAGCTGTATGATGAGATTCCACCTGTTCCTTTAGTAGGTTTTGAGAAGGCGTTTTCCTACTTTTGGATCACGGATTCATGCCCCCAGACTGTCAAAGCTATTGGAAATCAACCCCCATTTGAGGTATTGAGTCTTGCAGGGTCCATTGCCGAAGCTTTACAAATTTGAATGAGATAACTTAAATTTGAAAGGGTCCCATGTATTTCTATGATCAAGATGAAGGAGATCTCTAGGAATCCATTTCCAATATGTTGGATAAGGAGAAACTCTGATATCTGCTACTGCTCATGATATTGAAACTTGCCTTGTTGCCTATGTAACTTTTTCATTCAATCTTTATGATTAGCAAGTATTTTTCATGCCTATTAATCGTTGTAAATTTTAATTTACGTCATACTTAAAACCGTGCCGCATGAAATATACCAAAAGGCTTGTTTTCAAAATCTTGATGGGGAGGCAACGTAAGAAGCGTGTAGGAATAGGGTAAGGTGGAGTCGGTTCCTAATTGTTAACTTACCATAATGAATTACAATTGTAACTAAAGTTTAATTTTTTATCAACAAAGTTTTACTGGTGACGTTTTCCATCAACTACCCGTCAATCTCATGGGCTCAATGGGATTGGCACAAAAAAAGTTACCTTATTCTTTTACCAATAACAACGTAGCAACTGACAGTTACCATAACAAAGGACTTGAATCCTCATCACTAACCTGTGCCACTGGCACTGCCAGTCAATGCAATTAGGCCCAAATTCTATTTGCTTGTATATGTATGTGGGCACGGGAGTACGATGAAAAGAGAGAAACCTTTACAACAATATACATAGTAGTGACATTCACAAATTGACTGCTCAAGTGACCCAATATCACAGGGTTATACCGGACATTAGGGTCTGTTCATCTCCCTTTTCTATACAATTTTGGTAAACAGCCCTTGATCCCAGATAATCAAACAGACATATATGCATATGACTATATAAATAATTTATGCAAGTGGACACCAAGTCACGGTACAAAATGAGGTGAAATGAAACTAGGATTAAAAGAGAATTCCGAAGAATGGTTATCAGCACAAATTGATGAGTACGCATCAGCTGCAGAGTGACTTGACTTCAGTTCTCAACAAAATGCTGCACCTCATTCTTCTCCTTGGTTAATCACAATTTCTTGCTCTAGATATGAACAAAATGCTCTCTGCTTCTTCTGATATGATATTATGCAGTATCCATGGCCCAAAAGTGGATACTGAACATCATTCAAGGAATTATATGCTTGTTCCTTGGAATCTCTTCCAAATTTGTACATTTGAAAATACCTACGCAAATGTTAGCGCTCCTAGCCACCACTTAAAGGCTAAGAGTAAAATGATCCCGGTTAATTCTTCTCATCCAGACTGCCCTTTGGGCTCTCCAATGAATCCCCGGAGTAAGATCCATCTGGCTGACGGATACATATGTTTAGATTGCCTGATAGTAAAGGTTCCTGGAAACCATAACATACACAAAAATCAAAGAAAGCAATTAGCAGTTTACTACACCCCTGAATCCTGAAATTTAAAATATCATGTGGACACCGCAACCTACTCTTTACAAAAAAACTCTAAAACTGAATTAGATTATTTTGTACAGGGGTTTTGTTAGGACATAAAGGCTGTGAAAAGGCAGAACCATGGTCATTGCTTTGGGTCGTGCCCATTTTTCTAAAGCCAATTCTTTGCATTTAATAGCTTGTAGATTCTCTGCATCTTGATCCAAATGCACTCTAATGTGATTTGACTCAATGACATTCCAGAATCATTAGATCGAACTCGATAACATCATATAAAATATATTACATAGCTATTATTCCAATTAGTTTCCGAAATTCGGAAAATTAGCTGTAATCAGTGTGGGATGGTATAGTCGGGAGATATTTTCTTATGGCATTATTCAACTATTGTGTTGATTAAAAGTCCTGACCAGAATATATAATTCACAAGTAGATATACAATCATCTGATTGCTTAAATACTCAAATAGGCAAATGGGCCACATAACCCCAGATGTGATATCAAACTGGGTTAGCTAGACATTATATCAAAGTAATCATGTGGTTTTTCCAAAAGAACTCACATTGACACTGTTCACTAGGACTACTTAAAAGTAGAACAGACTGTCATAGTTATACTGCAAAAACTTCAAGAATTTCAGGAGCAAAAACCAAGATCACTATTATCACCTGATCAGAAGTCTCTTCACCCTCAGAATGGAACAGAATTGGACGGCATCGCTTATCTTCGTTCATTAAGCTTGAATTTTGAAAATGAGCCACAAGGGCAGCCTTGCCCTGGATTCGTGCATATGCCAGTGACGCAACCTTTTCACTATTAAACTTCTCCCACTTCTTCCCATTAAAGGCCTGCAAATATTTTAATCGTATAATGGACCTCATAGAAAGGAATGAGTACAGGATATATATGCATAACACTGGCAAATTCATTAATGCCATAATCAAAGGACCAAAATGAACCTCATAGAAAGGAATGATGTGTGAAGGAGACACCATATTGATGAAGGCATATCCCACGTTGCATTTGTTCTGCAACCAAATACCTTCATCTGTCAATACATCTTAATTGCCTAGTTAAACAATCATAAGAACTTGGTTCAACACACAATTACCTTAAAATCAATTGGCAGATAGAGAAAATCATACGTGCCCTGATGATTTTCGTCAATAGCAACCAGCAACATCTTTGAAGTGTACCTAAATGGGCAAAAGGTAACAGATGTGTTCAGCACTTGCCTTGGTTATACTTGATAACTAATTTATTGATAACTAATATAAGGCATTGGTTGATTATTCTTACTTATTAGGGATATTTTTTATCATTAAAGTAGTCCTGGTATCCTCTCCACTAATAATTTTTTCCAAATCAAGCTGATACTGCTTCTTGCTATCTATTTGACTCCCACTATTCTCAACTCGCCGAGTTCGACCACGCTCTGCAAATCCATCACCATTCACTGTTCCTGGTCCTGAATAAGAACCTAGGAACATAGGATTTTGCCTTGGGAATGATATCATCCTAAAACTAGGTGAACCAGTTTCAGACATACTGCCTTGAAGGCCAAGACTTGCACCAAAAGCTGTAGGAGCACACATACCCATCATATAACTTCCTGTGCTGCGGTTTAAACCCACTCCACCATAAGCAACTTGATTCAAATAGGATGTTTCCGGTGACTCAGGCAAGAAGCCAAAATGCCTCTCAAGAGGAACACCAGAGGGGGCTGAACCTACATGATGGTGATGGTGAACATTTGCGAAAGCACCATTTCGACTTGCAGGAGGAAAGGCTTGTCCAGGTCCACTGGATCCAAAAGTGCGTCCAACTGATGGAGTCTGCCAAGCTGTACTAACATGGTCAGGGTATTGATTCGGACTTCCCCAAAGAAATTGAGGACCCGATAATGTTTCAATACCAGATGTCTTGGAGTTTGAATCACCAAAAGCAGAAAGAGGGCCAGGACTTATGCTTAATTTTTGGTCAGGGAAGGAACAAGAGTGCTGATGTGTTGATCCTTGCATTGAGCTTGTGTTAGTAAGCAACTGACTGACCTGGTTAGCCCTTCCTTGGTCCTTACCAATAGGAGCAATTTTTGCAGGGTTGGAAACACGAGGAAGAATAGAAGCCAACCCAGGCAAAGTACTTCCATTTACAGGACTTAAAGTTCCAAGGGCCATAGACTTGTTAAGACCATGCAATAGATTATGCTCAACAGGGCTGCCAAATTTTGTCCAATTACCTGCCATGGAAGTAATGCCGAATGAGCTGAAAAACATGTATTTCCAACAAAGCAAACTAGGAATTTAGACAAAAAAAAAAGTGTTAAGTTTCAGGGGAAAAAAACAAGTATTTCTCTTACCTGGAGGAGAGTTAGCCATGGGGGAACCTACTTGATGTCTAAAACTTCGAGCTTCGTCTTGTTCGAGCTCTTGACTTAGTTGCTGCATCAAGCTAAAGATAAAGGATCCTCAACTTCAAGCTCTTTTATCAGTTCCATTGATAAAATATCAAATTTGTTGGATGAAAATGTTGTACTAAAACAAATATGAGAAAAAAATTTGATAAAATAATGAAGGTAACTAGGGAAGTAGCGTAATTAGAGGATATAAGAAACTGAGACAGTCAAAGCAAAGGTTTCTTGCATAAGTACTCTACCAAATGAAAAGAAAAAGAAACATATAGTGAGTTGGTATCGAAATCGATGAAATATCGAAAAGACATAACTGTGATGTTCAAAGAAGCAGCTTCACTAAGAATTGCCAGAACCAACACCAGCCTACATATATTAGTTCAAAAGCTCCAACCATGAGTTATTTAAATTCTCCTGGATGTTTCACTCTTTCAACAATAAGACCCTCATGCTTTAAATGATGAACAAAGTAGGACAATTGCACTCACCAATGAAGAATTGGAAAAGAAGCAGTCTTAAATTGGAACTTGGCATTTCCATAATCAGGTAAAATCTTAAAATTCTAGTTATTGGAGTTATAACAATTTTCATTCAGCATCAGCTTTTAATTGTAAAATAA
Organism: Erythroxylum reticulatum; assembly: GCA_025504915.1. Taxonomy (NCBI): domain Eukaryota; kingdom Viridiplantae; phylum Streptophyta; class Magnoliopsida; order Malpighiales; family Erythroxylaceae; genus Erythroxylum; species Erythroxylum reticulatum. The sequence continues at coordinate 15,003,891 of JANSVA010000002.1, read as the reverse complement.
CCAATAGTCAAGTTTTATATTGTCTTTAAAAATGTCAAGTAAGAACTAAGCCATGTCATTTTCCCATTTCTATGAGTCACTGGTTGAAGATTCATACCCAAAGATGATAGGAAGTGCAGAAGTTTCCGCTTAGTCTTGCAAATTAATGCCTAAATATAATCATTCAAAATGTTGTAATTTATATACTCTTTTCACAACAAAAGATAGTTATAATAACAAAGGTTTAACCAGAGGATAGTTTGAGGACAAAGAATGTGTAGTCACAATAGATTGCAAAATCTAGAAATTTGCAGACTTACTTTCTACGAGCTCCACCAGGGCGGCTCGGTTCAAGCTTAATACGCTTTCCAGCTATATCGCTCCTATTTAGTGCTTTAAGAGCTGCCTCTGCTGCTCTAACATCATAGAATTCAATGAATTTGTGATGCCGTTTATGTGGTGTTTCTCTTATCTGTAGTTTGAATGCAGACAGAACACATCTTATCAAAACAAGTGGACATGTAAAAGCAGTACAAGCAACAGTCACATTCTTCAAATATTGGCACCTCTTTGATCTCTCCATAAGCCCCAAATTTTCGACGAAGTTCGTCATTTGACACAGATGCATCCAAATTGAAAACAACAAGTGTTCCTTGATTTATATCTTTCTCCGAAGGGTTATCCTGACATTCAGTACGACAAATATACTTCAGATAAATAACCAAATAATAAAAGTAAGTGAAAGCGTAACTGGTTTATTTATTTAAACCTTGGGAATTGAAAAATGAATGTCCAACTTTCTTCTTCTTAATGGCTTATTTTGTAATGCACGCATTGCAGCTCGAGCATCTCGAATATCGTAGTATGAAATCATCACAAAGCCACGATGTTTGCATGCAGTATACAGTGTTCTGATATCGCCATATTGCTGCAAAAATTAAAAGGTTATCACACCTTGCTGATCAGGAATCAAGTCAAACACAATTGTTGATTTATTCAATGTACAGGTATATAAATGGACCATTGTCACTATATTTAAACGTAATTAAAGTCATACATGTCTACATATAAAAGTTGAGCTGACTTTTCAAAACCAAATAATTCTCAGGAGCTGATACCCTCAGAATGATGTCCAAATCCCAGCCCTTAGACATTTGCTCATTTACTCTCGCTTTTGCGGGCGTTGGGAAGAAGTTAGCTTGAATGGGAGATGAAATTAGAAAGTAGGAGTGCATCTAGACATCGACTTTTCAGAACAGTAGCTACAGAGTAAATTAAAAGAAGAAATGGAAAGGGAAGGTAACAAGAGAGCAGCAGAACATAAAAATACATAGGGGTTACCATAGAGAAAAGGAGAAATCAAGAAGCTACATGGAGCACTTACCGTTGGAAAAAAAAATTAACAGCTGTTTCTTATTAAGATTCTGAAAGGCTGCAAATATTTATAATGAGCCAATAACAACGGAAACAAATCATGTGTCGCCTCAATCTTGCAAACAACGACCACCGCTTATACCCTTCAGGGGTAAGATGTAAAAGAATTTGATTCCTAGGTCACTAACTCTGGAGAAACACAATTTCTTCAGTACAGATGAAACATTTAACACAGTTTATTAAAGAAATGAGAATTCCTATTACCGAATACGGAAGGAATGTTAATCTGACTATAAACAAGCAGTTAAAATAAGCCATCATTGTGACCAAACAAGTGATATATCTGACTCTGCAGAGATGATTAAATAAATGAACTAAGATGTATCTGAATCTTAATTCTACCTCAAAGAGAGATCTCAATTCAGAATCCTCCACATTACTATTGATGTTTCGAACAAATAATGTTCTAGAAGGATGCTCCCCATAGGGGTGTTCTCCAGCCACTGTCCCCACACCATTTGGAAAAGCATAGTGGCCAATCCCATTAGTTGCTATCCCATCTGAGAAGCTTAGTTTTGAAATTTCAATGCGAAGGCTGTCTTGTGGGTCCAAGTCCAACTCCATACCCCCACCACTACCAAAGACATCATCCTCTTCCAAATCCTCCACTTGACTGGGCAGCCTACTGAAGTCAAAATCATCGGCTACACCAGCCAGAAGCTCATCATCATCAGGAAGCAAGCTCCCTATTGCATTTGTTTCAATATCATCAAATGGATCCTTCAATTCATCTTCTAGGCAAAGCTTCTCTAGATCAGGTGAACCATCATCAACAGACTGGCCATGATACTCTGAATCATTCAAGTTTACTGGAAGCCCAGAAACAGGTGTGTTTAATTATAGATTGTTCCTGCCAATAAAAATCATGTGTAGTAACAATAACTTGTATACATACCCTTTTCATGAGGAAGTACGGGCAATGAGGTAGAAAACAAGCTCGCATCACGTGACGTGCGGTATAAATCATTTCGAAGGGGGATGCCCCACGCACCCGTAGCCACTTTCTTAAAAACATTGGCTGCAGGAGTTCCTGCAAAACCTATAGAAAAAGTACTAAGATTAATTAAGATACAACAAATTTGCTTATGAAATATATCCCAAATTTCAAGCGAAGAACATGAAGGAAAAAGGGCATCTCCAGAATGACCTGACGCAACATCGTTTAAACTTTCCTCCATTGATCACCTCCCGCTCAGACTAAGAAATTTGGAAAACCAATAAGACATGGAAATGGTAAACTTAAAGCAACAATTTTAGTATACACATTGTGCAACTATGATCAAATAATTATTAACCAAAATGTCAAACGGGAAGATTACATCGTTTAAAATCATTCACATGGGATTATATGTTTATAGTCAAAGTTACCGCAATTCCAACGCCAATGCTTGAAAATGTTAGAAAAATGTCTAAATAGAAGTTTGCATGAGAAACATCATTCAGAAAAGAAATAAAAAAGCTAAACAAGTTCATAATAAGGCTAAACACAAAAGAAACAACAATTTTCCCAAGTCAATCCTCGTGAGAAATTAAAAGAAATAGCGCCAAAATTGAACCAAATTGGGTTGGGTTCAATGGGAAGAAGAAGTAAGTGAAATTAGACAAAAGGGAGAAAAAAAAACAAACAAACAAAAAGAACAATGAAAATAAAGTAGGTGAGCAGCAGCTAATAAAGGTGTCTCGAAGTCCCAAGTCTCAACTTGAAGTCAACCCCACTCCCAAAACTTATAACCAAACTGAAAAAGACGATCTTTTTTAGAAGAAATATAAAAATCCAATACGTATGATTCTTAATTTCACCAAAAAGCAAACCGCTTCGGCCAGAAAAACAAAAGGCACAATAAGCGATCATTTTCGCAACTCCCCCAGGAAGAGAAAGAGATAAAAAGAAGCCATCATCAAGTTGTAAAGTAATTCAATTAGAAACAAACAAATAAAGAGAGAGAGAGAGAGAGAGAGAGAGAAGAGTTACCTGAGTAGATAGAGAGAACTGAATGGGTGAGGTAAAGAAATAAGTAACATACAGAACAAAGAGAAGCAAAAAAAGAAAGAGAAGGGGTTCTACTATTTACGTTCTTGATGATCAAACAAAAAGGCCTTTCCTTTTTGAGGCAGTGAAGAGAAAGACAAGTTTTGGGGAGTTTGGAGTTTCGTAGAAGGAGACTTGTATCTTTCTTCTACTCTTCTTCTTCTTCCGCCGGAAAACCATACCATACACACACACAACTCTTTTTCTCCCTTCTTTTTCCTCTTACACTTATTTAAATATTTAATCTTATAGAAATAAAAACAAAGAGAAAGAGACCAGAAAATGGGAGGAGGCCCAATTGTAGGAATGAGTAGAGAAGAGACTCTAAAAAGACAACGATCACTAATTCCTACTTACTTCAAACATTTTTTCTACTATTTTAGATATAATCAATTATAAAATAAAAACAAAAGAGATAGATTCGGCTGTATTTGATTTCCGTTTGGCGTCCGTTGACACACGAACACTCCCATCTATTGCAATAAATATCTCAGAACTCAATGCCACAATCCCTTAGTTCCGTTACGTTACGAGTATAACATATCACACTTTTAGTTAAAAGCTTCCTAATGAAATCAAATGATATGATATGAAAATTTATTATGTTACATTATATTTTATTTTAAATAATAAAAATAAAAAATTTTAATTTAAACAATTTATGATAGAATGTTAATTAATAAATATATTTTACTAAATATATAC
>JANSVA010000002.1:14946054-14999217 GCA_025504915.1 Erythroxylum reticulatum | reverse complement strand
ATAATTTTTTATTTTATTTTAAATTATTTCCTTACATCGGATTCAATTCTATTTCATCTTATCGATGGAATTCTATTTCATTTCATTAATTAGAGCGTCTCTTTATAGTTTTTAAGCCCTTGGCTTTACCCTGTTTAACTTTTTCTGCCATATCTAGTCAGTTACTTGATTGTTGACTGTCTCTAAGGTCTTCGTACGTGTGTATGTGTGTAGCTTTTGGTTGTTATTGGTGGCCAATTAAAAGCCTTTAAGCTTAGCGAACTTAGATGAAGTTGCGTGCACTTGATTCCGTCTCTTTGCTTAACGCGGTGGATGAGTGGGTGACGTGGTGTTGCGTCGGCTGCTTCACTTTTGAGATACCTCCCACGAATAAAACGCTCCCAATTGTAAACCGACACGTGTTGAATTGAATATCCAGCAATACGTCTTTTATCTTTTATTTTCAATTGATAAATGATCATTTGCTTTTCTGGTATCCACCGTCCGATCGGAATCCAATTTCACTGTTTATGTTTTCTAATGCCTACTTGTCAATATCCGACCGATATGCCTAAAATCCACAACTCCGTCGTCAATTTTAATTCCAACTTAGTATAATGAATTCAATTATGTTATGATTTTCTTTAATTTTTACAATTAAATTGAATAAAGTTAATTAATTAATTATATTTAATTTTGTAGTTAAATATAAATAAAATTAATCTAATAATTATTAGAAAATATATAAATTCAAATTAATATTTAAAATATATTTTAAATAAATATTTATTTTAATAAAAGAAAATAAATTTTATTAATAATTTATCAATAAATATTATATAAGAGATTAAAGTAAATTTAATTAATTGAATACTTATCATTAAGTCTTATTTGATATGTAATTATCATCAATAATAAAAATATAACTATCTCAATATTATCAACAAAACATATTTTAATTTTTAATTAAAATAAAACTAAAAGTAATAATAAAGAAACAGAAATAGAAGTAGCCATCATACTCTTTTTTTTTATAAGAGCCACTTAAATTTATAACTTTTACTCATGCTTAATAGATATAAATTTTTATATATTTATTTATTTTTATATGTTTATTATTTTAAATTCTCTTTAAAATATTTTTGTGGGTTATTTTTATTATATTTCTTTTAAATTTTTTAACAAAATTATACAAATTATTTTCGCATATGCAATAATTAATTGCATAATAATAACTATTAACATAATTTATTAGAACTTTCATAATAAATTTCTAGAGTTTACATTATTACGAATTATTATTTAAGTAATTTAATAATAATTTTAAAAAAATAAATAATATCATCTGAGAGCATCTTTTTACCTTAATCAAAACATCTACTTCAATTCAATGATTATCATCGACTCCTTCGGTTGACCGTTTGGAAATTACATTTACAATATTCTCTCGGGGACAGTATAATATCTAAATATTCTGGGTTGAAAAGTCCGACCCAATCCATCCTGGATATATCTACAACAAAAAAAAAAAAAACAAAATTTGGGAGATGCAACATAAGTAGGAGTATAAAAGACCCATTTTGCCATTATACATATTCAAAATTTACCGATTTTTTAGAAATTGAATTGGATTCGATCTTACTAAATTTTTTAATTTTTTAATTTAATTAGTTTAGTAAATTTTGTTATTAAAATTTATTCAATTTATTAATTATTCACTTAATTTTTTCAATTTATTAATTGATCCGTTAAATTTTATAAACCGATCAAATTTTATAGATTTTTTATAAATAAAAATAATTTCTTTCAAATTTAATTTTTTAATTCTATGATAATTTAATATTAATTAATTTTTAAATTTATATTTCATTAATTTAATTTTCAGTCCAATTTTCTAAAAAGTGATGTTTACCGCTCAGTATTGATGGATGACTTTAAACATATATCATTTGAAGCGACTGCATACCAATCTGTCCTGAAGTCAACTCATTAGACAATAACCACCTTGATTAATAATCATGTTTTATCAACTCAGCGGTTAAAATGTTACGTCATACAGAATGTCACGTCAATCATAATTGCCACGTCAGCACTCCCAACTTTTGGATAAAATTTTAAGCCCATGATCCATCACATAAAATTTTATGATTAGGATGTTGTTATCGTATTTTATTAAATTTTATTCATATGAAATAGGATATCTTCTCCTAATATATATAATATTTGACACCCACGTCATAACAATAATCAAATTCTTAAATTACACATGCTTAATAAATTTCTTCTTATGTAGTTTGTCGCATAATAAAAATGTCTTTTTCTATAGACTTTACGATGATAAGGTAATTTTTATATTAAAAAAAAGTTGTGATTATTGTATTTTTTAAAATGCTTAAAATTTTTTAGTTGTAAATAGTTGTTTTAACATTATATATTTTACCTAAAGTATTAATAAATTAATATTTTAAAATTATTTTATAAATTCAATTCAACCAAATTCCTCTTACATAATATCAATCCAACTTTTAATACTTGGTTAATATTTGAAAAATATTTCATAAGAATTCAATTCAAGACCTCCAATAATTGGAAGTAATTAAGAGGGTTTTTACAAGCTACTTGAACTTTTAAATATGCATAATTTTATTATAAATCATCTATTTTAAATAAATTATTTAACAAGTCAATAATTCAGTTAATCAATTCAAGCTAATATGATTGTTTAGATTTCTTTTGCAACGTTATTGTCTAAGTTTTTTTAATTTTCACAATAATTCATACTTAGTATTTTCATTTAATAATTACTTGAAAAGATCTTAGAAATACTTATCTCCACTTACTAAGAAACACAACTAAAAGAACATACCAGGTGTTACAAGAACTTTAATAAGAATTTTGAGTTTGCGCTAAAATGTACAAAAGTCTTTGCATGATAGTTGAACTTGTTCGAAGCAACTCACGCTTTCTAAATTCCATTCGTTAAACATGTTTCATATAAAAGCTTAAGTAAACAAATGTTTTTAACTTACCAAGATTGATAATAATGAGACAAAAAAAAGCATAAAGATTACAATAAAAATGCTAACCTTTATCAACTCTCATGACAATTACAAAGGGTACAAAGCTTTTTTTTATATATAAAAAAGTCTTTGCTTAGATGAGTTATTTATAGACATTTAGGGACTTGATGGGTAAAAATGCCAGAAAGTGGGCATGATGACACTAAATTTACTAACTTAGTTTGTGGTTGACACTCTCAACCACTTAGGCATTACTTTGAAGAGTGATTTATGCATTAACCACTAAGTTTACTACTTAAGTAAAATAAACAAGATAAAAATGAAACTAAAGTATATCGCCCCGTTTTGTCATGCTTTTTACCACATCCCTCACTTCTTTCTTGCTCCAACTTACTAATTTTGTTATAGTTAGAGGTGATACTTAGTCAAGTTTCAATTCAATCATCATATGGTTTAATAAATGTTTGCCTATGGTTTAGTTCGTTCATCTATTATTTATTAGTTGAGCATAATTTAATATTCGGTCCATTTAAGAACATCTATAATTAGTCTAAATCGCCATAGCCAAGTCAATCAATGCAATAATAGTCTGCCACAACCAATTGAAACTTTTAACATTCTTGATCCCACCTGGTTAAGTTACCTTAGCTTATTTGGCAAACCATTCTCATATCTAAACAATATTAATATTTGGCCAAGATTGACTAGTAGATAGTAACATAGTCCTATAAGTGTTAAAGGGCTAACAAATTACTTCCACTAGATAAATCTGCTACCTTCGTCGAAACAAATTAAAGTAGTCATTTACCTGATCTTCAAATTGCCAAAAGGTTATGTCTTTCTTCTAAATAGTTTGTGAAAATAAACTTGTTTTTCCATTAAATCAAGAATTCCATACTTTAATTCTTCTTATGTTGCCCATTATTCAAAGATCTAAAATCTTATCAATCTATTCATTGAATTGATTCCTTTCAACTAACGGATCTCTCTTTATTTGGCTCATGTTAGGATTTACTACATCCTCATAATAAGTTTTAAGGAAACTAACATAAAAATTTGGGTGTACCTTTAATTGTTCGGTTAGTCTTTATTAGTAAACCATATTCTTTACTTTTTTTAATACTTCAAATAGTCCATCATACTTATTTGATATTGATCTTTTTGCACATATGAGGAGTAAGTTCTAATAGTTCCTTATCCCCAATATTGAATTCAAGAAGTCATAGTCTTTGAATGCCTTTTCAAGACTATCTCTCACCCCATCTAGTAATTCCCATTTTTTCCTTGTAAGCTAATAAATAACCAAGTGTTCTTGCTTAATTTTTGTTTAGCGATCTTAAGAGCAATAAGGGGTTATTTTTCCAACAAAAGCTTAAAAGGAATCTTCTCCATGGTCGAATGTATGAGAAGTTATAATAAAATTGTGGATTATCAAGTAAATTAAGCCAATTTTATTAACTTGCACTTATATAATACCATAAGTATTAATCTAATAAGTCTTTGTTCCTCTTAGTTTGGTTGTTCATTTTTGGTAATTCATAGTAGAAAACTTTGGATTACATACCATCACATTGGACTACATACCATCACATTGGACTAAAATCTTCAAACAACATAGTTTTTCAACTATTGAACTATCCTATAATAGGTTTTGTCAAGGGGCATGATCGCTTTGATTTGCTTCAACAAATATAACACAACTCAAGTGATGAAAAACAAAATCAGAAAGATTTCTTTCATACTTAATGCATCAATCATGTTGCTATGCCTCCTTAGTTTATACTCTAAAATAAAGATATATTTAATAAGAAACTCTTACCACTGAGCTTGTCTTACAGACTTCTTTTTCATTTTGAAAAAAAATATTTAGCTACATTATCCATATAGACAATAAACTATAAACCTGGTTCCAAATTAGTACACCCACTGAGGCAATGCACCGCTATCAACATCTCTTTCTCATGTGTCAAGTATCATTGTTTGACACTATTGAGTTTCTTTTCTTTCCAAAGTAATATTATAACCTTCTTACATTAAAACTCCAACAATGTCTTTGTCCTAATTACCTCAAAAGAGAGATCAAAATATGGCAACTTTGTTGATATAACAACCTTCAATTTCTTCATTTCTTAAAGTAGTTCCAACCAGTATTACTTTTATTTCTTCTTCAACAAATCAATAAAGGGCATTACTTTCTTCAAATAACCGACAATGAATCAATGATAGTATTTCTCTAAGCTAACAAAATTTTAAAGTTCTCACATTATTTTAGAAATTTACCAACCTATAATATTTTCTACCTTTTTTCGAATTTGTTCTCAATTAGTCATCTTAATTGTCCCAAAAACTTGATCTTAAACAAAGAAAACTCACGTTTCTCCATCTTCATAAACAGTTTATGCTATCCTAACCTTTCTTTCCTCAACTTTTATACATGATTTACCATGTTAGTTTTGTATATCATAATGTCATCTAGATATGCCATAATGAAGTTGTCCAAAACGTCATACATCACATAATTCATCAAGTTACAAAAAAGAGCAAATGCATTTTCAAATACTCACTTTGCAAGTATAGCCTTGTGAACACTTTAACCTTTGATAATATGTCCATCAATTGTTAAACTAAAGGAATATGACATTTCTTTTTATTATTACCTTGTTCAATGCTTGATAGTTTACATACATTTGTAATGCTCTTTCTTGCTTTGTATGAAAAGGCTCAAAAGTATTAGAAGAGACTTTCAATGGTTGGATAAATCTCATGTCCATCAACTTATTGAGATGCTTTTGTAATTCCATCGAATCTAATAAGAACATAAAGCAGTTGAACTTCCTTAATATTTTTGTAACTGCATTTAGAACTTCCACCGTATAATTTTAGGTTATCTCCCACATGGTTGCAAGGTAAGTTTTTATACATTTCTAAAGCCCTTTCCTGATGCTTGTTGAAACACGGGCCATCTTTATTTTTTATTTATTGTTCCTTATTTGAATCTACAATAATTGATATAACAAGATTTTTATTCATGCACAACATTATAACTTTGATATGTGGATATAACACTACTTGCACTACCTTGAGAAAGTTGGTGCTTAAATTTAAGTAAAAAACATCAATAGGTATCACCATCATACTAAACTTCCAAAGCCAACTTGTAATACTTAGGTCATTTTGGTAACCGGTAATAAATATGTAGGAATGGGAATGCAACCTTTTTTTCCCCTAATTTTTAGTTATTTGGTTACTAATAATAGCTAAAATAAGGAATGATAAAATTGGAACGAATCCTAAACGATCCTGGACTTTTATTCGAAGGGGTATGTGGGTATGACTTGGAATTAAAAATTGGGAATAAGATATATAGATATTATTAAAACGTTATGAAGTTATTATCGAAATATTACCAAAACATTATCAAGATATTGATTCTTGTCAGAATATTATAATCAAAATTATCATTTATATTAATTTATTTAATAATTATTTTATTTTGTTTCATTGATACTTTTTTTCTTATCATAAATATCATTCATAAATATTTAAAAATTATTGAAAATTATCGATTACTTATGTATAAAAATAAATATTTTAATTAATTCTGAACAAAATAAATTTTATAATAACTAAATATGAGTAAAAAGAAATTGATTATCATTTTTTATATTTAATACCAAATATTGACATAACTATTAACTTTGTTTAATAATATATCAAACATGCATAATCAGTAATTTCATTCATATTCTAATTCGTACTTCCTATTTCCATTCGTATTTTTTTATTCTGATTTCTTCATTACTAGTTACCAAACCAGACCTTATTGGAATGTTGTACGAAGCTCTTACCACTGCTTATGTTTTCAAGATGAGAGTTTTAATTTTATCAGGGTTTTGCTAAATTTTTGCCCCAACTTTTAACCATTTGCTCTGCCACAAAGAAATAAGTGATGCTAATGTTTAGCATAATTGTGATTTCTTTCCCTCTGACATATATCCACATACATTAGTTGTTCGAAGGGAATAACTTTATTACTGACTATATTAAAAAAGTAACAACAACAATAACAACAATGTCCCAGTAGAAATCCCATTGAGATGCAGAGTTTGGGAGGTTTATTAGTGTACAACTTACCTCTAATTAGGTATGGCAATGGACTGGGCTGGGCCAAGCTTGCCCCAAGCCCTGGCTAGACCAATCAGTTTCTGTTGGACCCCGAGACAACAATGTCGAGCTTGAGCCCAACCCTATATTTTTTAAAATTAAAAATATATAATGGTCATTTTTCATATAATTGTTGAGCCTTGGGCTTGGCAGCCCAAGTCTGAGCTTTGCCTAAGGCACAATTTTTTAAAAAATAGGCACAAGGTCCAATCATCTCAAGCCTAGCTAGTTGTCCTCAGGTCCGGACGGGCTGAGCCCGGGCTCAAATGTCATCCCTACTTCCAATTATTGGAGAGATTGTTTTTCATAGACTTATAAAAAAGAAAGAAAAAGTATTTAAAATGATTTTAAAATGAAAAAAAGAAAAAAATAACCAGATACATAAACAAATAATTGTATAAATAAACAAAAAATAAAAAGCAAAGTAAAAGTAAAAAATAAAGACTTTTAAGAAATAAATATTTAATATTAAAATAAAGGATTAATTACCAAAAAGCCCAAACTTTCGTCAAAATTTTAATTATAGCCCGAACTTTAAAAAGTAGTAATAAAAATTCCAAACTTTCAAAATTTTTAAATTTTAGCCTGATGTTAGTATGACCATTGTCTTTGCTAACGTAACATTGTCACGTATCAAAAGACCTTTATTAATCAGACATATTAGTGTAATTAGCAATCTAACTATTGAAATGACATCGTTTCATGATAAAATTGAGACGATGCCGTTTCAACAAATGAAAAACACACCCCGTTATTCTCAATTTGTAACTTAAATTTCACTTGACCATTTTGTATGAGATTAAGCAATCGTTACCTAAATATTTTGATAAAGACCTTGGTGAAGCATCTTTTGTCTTTAGTATTTAGATTCATCGAGAGAAATCTTCAAACTTATTAGATTTCTCATAGAGAGTATATACTGAGCAGGTGTTAAAAAATTTAATACAAATAATTACAAACCTTATACAATAACAATCTCTTATATAGATAGATTGTCTGGATCTAGATGATAGTGTTTTAAAAATTTGAGAGGTTATGTATGGGTCTGAGATGCTTATGAAAATATGAGGGCTTTGTTGCCACCTCGGTTTCGCTTTCATCCAAATAATGATGAATTGGTTGGATATTACCTTTAAAGAAAAGTTTAGGGGCTTGTGATCGAGCTTGAAGTTATCCTAATGATTGATTTATACAAGTTTGATCCATATGAGCTTCTAAGTACTCTTCTAACAAATCCTTCTTGCAGCATAATAAACCAAAAATCTAATCTTTTGTACAAATTTTATTATTTGGTTGGTCACATATTCCTTTCACTCTTATTGATTGGGAATTTAAGTCTCAATTTCATTTGTGAACCTGCAAAGAAGTCATTCCTTCTAAAAGATATAGATAATGGTTTTTCTCCTATCAAAGGGACTAAAAGTATCCAAATGATTCAAGAGCTAATAAAGCTGCTAAAGTTGGCTATTAGAAAGCTCCTGGTAAAAGCAAAGAAGTATGCGTCAATCATCAAACATCGGGTATAAAAAGACTTTAGTTTTTTTCTTCAAATTTTTTAATCATGGATGGGCTCCCATTTGGGATAAAACAAATTGGGTAATGCATGAATATTGTCTTTTAAATGATATTTCTTATGGATCACCCAATTTTTAGGTAAGTTAAAGTTTTCTTTTATATTTTTAATTTAAAGGCCCCATAATTAGGCCATTCTTCTTCACTACAAAGCTTATGGTAATTCAAGAGACTCATGTCATTGCCATGATACTCTCTAAGAAGCTTATGCTTTTGGTTGTGTTGTTAAGAAGAATGAACAATGGTACAAAGTAAATGACTCACATACTAAGGGGTTTAGAGTCAAGAAAAATGGCTGAAATAATGTTAAGTTCACCTCAGTTGGATGGCAATAAATGAGTAAGGGGCATCTCTAGGATGCTTCTTCTCAAAGGTCAGTTTCTTGCATAATAATAGTTGTTATTCAAGTCCTCTTACTTCTCCTCGTCATGATACACTAAACCTAGAAGTGGAACCTACTTCATTGGAGAGAAATCCTTCAAACTTTTGGATCTCTTTGGATTTGATTCTCAACTCCTTGAAGTATGGTATCCAAATGTTGTTATCTAGTTCTAGGAATATGTCAATCAATTTTTTTTAACTTTTTTAAATCTAGTAAAAGAGCCCAAAGAAAGATAGAAAATATAAGGTAAGATTTTTTTTTAAAGGGAGAGCTGACATAGATATTTAGTTATATTCTAAATTGATTGTTCGTAAAATATTACAGGTACTTTTTAAACATTTTAAATTGTTTGAATTCAAATCAAATTCTAGTGAAATGTTAGTATTCAATTTGACCCTTTTTTTGTTTTAAGTGACTTAATAAAGGGTTTGGTTTATGGGTCAAAGTCTAGTGAAAAAAAGAAACCTTATTAATATGAGTTGGGTATTTATTGAGCTTATGATAACAAGATATAATTATGAATAAGTGTTATGTCTTTTGTTGTTAGTTTAAGTCTATGCAAATAAATGACCTTTTAACCTGTTAGAAGTTTGGTACTTTAAGAAAAGCATAAAATAGACCTTGTTAGGATCGTTTAAAACCACTTTCGTCGGAAAATTTCAGCGACTTACTCGAATGTTAAGGAGCTTATTTAAAGCTTCTCGTATAAAAATAGAGAGAAAAAGCAGTAAAATTTTTCATTGTCTTCGTTGATTTTGGGTTGATTGAGAAAGTTCATTTTTTCCAAATACTACATCAAGCGTCGTTTCAAATATGGCAGATGGAAGATATAAAAGTGTATATCATTGTTTTGAAATCCTACATAAAACATTGTTTCAAACATGGCGGCCGAAAGATTTATAAAGTGTATATCAAAATCTTGTATTTCGATCGCTAGCTCTAAAAGAAGCATCAAAATCTTTTGTAATCTTCCCTTCTTAATAGGTATATTAAAGAATTGGAACTGCAACCGAAATCACATATCAAGACTAGCAAAGAAGCGCATGTGCTGTATGTGAGTTGGCAACAGAAAACCATTGAGACATTACAAGGTTGACTCCCCGTTAACATGTTAGGGATGGTAATTGAAAACGTGAAAAACATGACCCACCCTATCAAATTTACGGTCATCGGCATACGTCCCTTGAGACGGAGATTTACCATCCCCAAAATGGAAGGGCCTTTCACTTTCACTTTCACATGCTACGTTTGGTTTGTTTTGCGCGTAACTTCCAAGGTGATGGGAGGGAGGTTGTAATAAAATAATTCAATATTATTATTGTTAGGATTATCTTTACCTTCCAAGGGGAATTATTGAGAAGATGAATGGGCACGTGGGAAATAGTGAAATGTCCCCAGTGAACATCCATCGTCCTTGGAGCTTCCACGTGGCAGGAAGAGTGTCTCAGCTTATGGTAATAGCTATTGCTAGTCGCTGTCTTATTTATGTTTCTGTCTAGTGTCGTGTCCCCATCTGCAACTGTAGCTATTGGTAGTAATACTAAATAAAAAGAAATGTAAGTTAACCAAGCAAAGCTCCATCCGAATCCGATCCAAGTAACGTAAAGCCAGCGACAGCGAAGCACACCGCCAGCTTTTGTTTCTGAATTCTTACTCCATCTTCTGAACACACAATTACATGAATGCCCCTTCCTTATCTTGTTTGTATCTGTAGTCGTGCTTTACCAGAATACCCCGGAAGCCCCCTAGATTCGTGCCCATTCAACTTTTTCTTTTTCCAATTTTATTTTTGTGTCGGTGTGCTGTATAAATCCGCACCCACCTCACTCTCTCTTTCTCTGTTTCACTATAATACCCTAAGCCCCCAAATAAACAAGAACAAGAAGAATAGGAACCTTTTTCCTTCCACCCCCATTTACCTTATTGGAATTTGTATATTTGTTTAGTAGGGATAGAAAGAGAGGGATCGGTGGGGTTTGGTGGTAGTGAATTAACAAGGAATTTGTGTGTTTTATGCTGCTAGGTTTGAGTGGGAGTTATTGGAAGAGGGAGGAGGAAGAGTTTATGAGTGGATTATTATTGGCGGTGGTGAAGGAATTAGCGAGACCAAGTGTAAAAGGGTGGGATTGTGGGTTGTCGATAAGGAGTCGGAGTCGATGGGGCAAATGTGGTTGAGATTTCGTACCTAATCACCATTGACATTCCTTTCTTTTTCATCGTCTACTCGCATTACTTGGATTTTACTTTTACTTGTTTGTTTTTGGTTCCAAGATCAAGGGCTTCAAGCTATGCAGCACCAAGATCCACGAAAAAAGGTAGATTCTTTAGTTCTTTTTTCTTCCATTTCCAATTATTTGTCATTGCTACATTTGTATATGATGAGAAGATTTTGGTTTTTGCTTATTATAAGAATTGCAATCAAAGAGAAAATTTTGGTTTTACGTTATTGTTTGGATTTGTAAGTTTGCAGTTCAGAACTAATTCTGTTTGACAGACTGGTGAGATTCTAGAAATGTTTTTGCAAAAAAAAAATAGGGGTTGTTGGGGTGGTCTGTTTTGCCTTTCATCTCTAATGAATACCCATGATGTAATATAATGCTTTTTGGTATCTGGTAATGTGGGAGATTGATGTCTTCTGCAATAACGGACGGACAGTCAGGCGCCACACCCAGACGCGTTGTCGTCTGCAAACTGTTTCAAGTTTTTCTTTTATATTTGAAAATTTTCTGTTTTTACCTACTAGTAACAGCTTCGTTCAATGTTATTATCTTCCGCTGATATCGTTTCCAGCTTATTCCATTTATTTTTCTCTTCATATTCTTTGATGATTTCCGTAAGTAATATTCCTATTTTTCCTTTTCAGTCTTAAGCTGAACAAGTTTTTACTTGATTTGTGATTTTCCTCCCATGTTTTTAACAATTTCCTGTTAAACCTTCTTGCACTTGCATCATTATCAATACTACCTGCATTTCAAATTTTGCTGCTTCAATTATTAAACGGCTGGAAAACTAATTGTTTGCCTGCTTGCCAAGGAAATTAAAGTTTCACTGTGACTTTGAGTTACAAAGTTTTGGAAACTTGTGCCGCATCCAGCCATCCAATTCTTTCTTGTTTGTCTTCTTCTGGTCTGTGATCTTTCTCTTTTGTTAATTATTTCCATGTTTACCTCTTTGTTCTCCTGAATGGCAAGTGATGATGCAATTGCATATACAATATCGATCTCTTTTCTAATGGTTAGGTGGCAGGCTAGAAATGGCTGTGGATTTTCACATGATTGACTATGAACTGCAGATAGGATTACATTCATGCATCAATTTTCAGAATCATGCACAATGTTTTCTTCTCTAATATAGTGTCTCATCCTTCTCTGCTTAAATGGTATCTGAGTATTTCCACATGCTACAGAACTCAACGGAAATGGACTTCTTCTCTGAATATGGTGATGCCAATAAGTATAAAATTCAGGAAGTTATTGGAAAAGGAAGCTATGGTGTTGTTTGCTCAGCGATAGACACTCACACTGGTGAAAAAGTAGCAATAAAAAAGATTCATGATATTTTTGAACACATTTCAGATGCTGCTCGTATCCTTCGTGAGATAAAACTACTTAGACTCTTAAGACATCCCGATATAGTGGAAATTAAACATATTATGCTTCCACCATCAAGAAGGGATTTTAAGGATATTTATGTGGTTTTTGAGCTCATGGAATCAGATCTTCATCAAGTCATCAAAGCGAATGATGACTTGACACGGGAACACTATCAGTTTTTCCTTTACCAGCTACTTCGTGCCTTAAAGTACATCCATACAGGTACTATTATACATAAAAAAGCTATTGTCTATAATTTTGTTGGTCTCTTGCAATTTGTATCTTTAAGATTTGCCAAGAATGAGGACTTGCCTTTGGTCAATGCCAATGTCTTTCCATTTTTGTATGTGCTGCTTGTAATCTACTTGCTGTTGGAAGCTTGGAAATCATGATATTTTATGCCATTTCAATTCTTTTCTTCTATTTTCTTGTCTCTGGTTTTTCCCTTAAATTTTATTACATCAAATCTTTATTTTCATGGCTGCAGCTAATGTATACCATAGAGATCTAAAACCGAAGAATATATTGGCAAATGCAAACTGTAAACTTAAAATCTGTGATTTTGGGTTGGCCAGAGTTGCCTTCAGTGATACACCCACAACAGTATTCTGGACAGTAAGTCCCACTGATTAATTTACTGTTGGCTGTTACTCTCTAGTTTTAACTTGCATTTTCTTTGTGCATAAAGATTTTTCTTTTTAAGTTTTCATTGTACCTTTCCAGGACTATGTTGCTACAAGATGGTATAGAGCTCCAGAACTGTGTGGATCATTTTTTTCTAGGGTATGAATTTTATTTCATATACTCCATTATTTCTTGTAGATTTGAACTATGTAATGCATTGGCTTTGTTTAATGTTTGTTTATCTTTGATTCTTGATTCTTGAGTTATGGGCTTTGAACTAAACCAGATGATGGGTTTTTTTCAGGGATGGCAATGGGCCGGCCCATAGGCCGGTCTGGCTAATTTTTTAAAAATTAAAAGTGTAAAACAATGGTCTTTCTTAATTGAGTCTAGGCCTGGGGCCTACCCGAGGCCTAAATTTCCTAAGCAAAACGATGTCGTTCTGTTTGGAAAAATTGGGCCTCATTCCGGTTTGGGCCTAATTTGACTGATGGGCCTGCCCATTGAAAACATCTGAAGCCCATGGGCCATCCCATTGCCATCCCTAGTTTTCTGGTTGCATCTGGTCATTTTATTGTCTTCTCATAGGGTTTTGTGAGATAGAGTTAGGAATGTAAGCATTATACATCTATTGCAATGTAAGCTTTCTAATTGTAGATAATTAGGTTTTTGGATTATTTGGTAGATAGAATGTCTCATCCATTTGAGATCAAAGTTGCATTAAGCTCTCGTCCGATCAAAGGAAAGAGAAAAGGATGATTTAAACACATCTTGCTAAGTATTATTGTTGATTTTTTTCTTCTCATTTTTTGTGTGGTAAAGAGTATTCTCAAGTGTCTGCAGACTAAACATTTATAGTCATTGCCACTGTACAGACCATTTTTTGCCGAGTATGCATATCCATGTGAGCATTATCAAGCCCTATCTGTTATGTGCGGATTTCAAGGAATTAAAGTATTGCTTTTCATGAAATTATGACAAGATGCCTCTGATTCAGGAGTATATATTAGACCTAGGAATATCAGTCAAAATATTCATTTCCTTCCAGACAAATGCTATGGAAGTTGTTGAAATGCTTTGATGTTGCCCTTAACTAATCTGATGCTATAGTGTTTTTGAGATCATGTAAATATTAGCTTATTTTGATTACTTTAAAAGTTCATGCAGGGTTCTCCGGAATTTTTTGACCAACATATGTATCTACTTTGCAGTATACACCAGCAATTGATATATGGAGTATAGGCTGCATATTTGCTGAAGTACTGACTGGAAAACCTCTCTTTCCTGGAAAAAATGTTGTCCACCAACTTGATTTGATCACTGATCTGCTTGGCACACCATCATTAGATACAATTTCTCGGGTAGGCAAATTTTGATTGGAGTGTACTTTAACTTGATGTATGTCCCAGTCATGGTCTCTACCAACATGCAAACCTAAATCACAACCACACTTGTACCCATCCCCATTTTACTGGGTGTTCAGGGCCGTTCAATTTTCTATACTCTCAGTTTTAGATCACCCCAAAAAAGAAAAAGTTACAACTAGGTGGCTAATGCTTTTTGGATATAGGTTCGAAATGACAAGGCAAGGAGGTATTTAACTAGCATGAGAAAAAAGATGCCTGTTCCGTTTGCTCAGAAATTTCCAAATGCAGATCCTTTGGCTCTACGTTTGCTGGAAAGGCTGCTTGCTTTTGATCCAAAAGACCGCCCAAGTGCTGAAGAGGTTTGCCATATCATATCAAATTGAATGATATCTGTTTATTTATTTTTTATGACTTTCTTACCCTGTTCCTAAGGAACTTTAATGCTGCTCATCTTTTATTAGCTGTCCTGTGATTACTAAATGTGATTAGTTTGTGGTGAGTTTTTTACTTACTTTGGTATGCATTGTAATATCTATTTGATATTTTTCAGGCACTGGCAGATCCTTACTTCAAGGGGCTCGCAAAGATTGAAAGGGAGCCTTCTTGTCAGCCAATAACTAAGATGGAGTTTGAGTTTGAGAGACGAAGAGTTACAAAGGAGGACATAAGAGAGCTAATTTTTCGGGAGATACTAGAGTACCATCCTCAACTGCTCAAGGACTACATAAATGGAACTGAGAGGACCAATTTTCTATACCCTAGGTTCTAACTTTCTCAATTCTTTGTGATTCATTTCATGGATCAAGTTATTACAGACAGCTTGCAATGCCACTTTCCTCTGATTCTGATCTATCTTATGACAGTGCTGTTGATCAATTCCGCAAACAGTTTGCACATCTTGAGGAAAATGCCGGGAAAGGTGGGCCAGTAATTCCACTTGAAAGAAAGCATACGTCTCTTCCTAGGTAATGATTATTATGTTTTCAAATCTTTTTTGTGTGTTCAAAGTACAAATTCTGGTAGTTGTTAAGTGTTTGGGTTATATATGATATGTGAGGTGGTGATCAGGCTCTTGGTTATTATTTTAATAATTCTGGTTGTGTTTTATTAGTGTATGGGCTTTAGAATTTAGCTCCTGTATATTTATTCAAGTGCTTTAAGTGTTGATTTACTTTACTCTTTCATTTGTCCATTAGTTGAGGTCCGTTCACTATGTAAAAAAGAAGTTGGCTAGGCGCATGCTCCAGGGCTGTGATGGGCTTTGGTATCACATCCTTAAAGCCAAAATATTAAAAAAACGGAGATTTTCTAGATTAGTGAGAAATTGTTTCCCCTTTCTGGCAAGGTTCCATTCAGTCAAGTAACGAACAATGTCAAATTTATATCCTCTTACCCTTTTTTTTTGGAACTCTCAGAACAAGGACTGATTGTTTTATGCTTTCTGGGTGATTGTAATAGAATGGCCCCATGAAATTCCTTTGCTTTCCATCTACTACCCTGTTGGCAATCCAAACAGCCTGTTGATTATGTTTAGCAAATCGATTGGTGTTCGTGTGTGCTTTGTTTAATAAAATAAATGAGTAGTGGCAAATTCAACCATTTCCCCAGCTTGAATCTCGTTCAATCCATAAACACATGCAAACCCATCTCCAACTGAAACCACTCGATTGATGTCATACCCTGTTTGCAATCCAAACATCCTATCGATTATGTTTAGCAAATTGATTGGTGTTCGTGTGTGCTTTGTTTAATAAAATAAATGAGTATTTAGGAAGAAAAATGAGTGATGAAGGGGAACCTACGAGCAGTGCATTTGCTTGTTACTGTTGACTGCTCAATCCTAGATAAGTTTTGTGTGGTACTGTTCCATCATTGATGTTTGATGTGCTTGAACTTGAAATTATATATGTGGTAGATTTTTTCTGCAGATAATCCGGTTAACATTAATATTGTTATTTTTGCACACTCCATAGTGCATATTTGCCGATTATCATGATATTTTATTGTGCATCAAAAATAAATTGCACTTATTGGCTGCAGAATTTTTATCATAACAGCTATGTTTAAATAGGCAACTGTTATAAATGTTTTTTTTTGTTTTTTTGGAATTGCCTGTTGCAGGTCTACAATTGTAAACTCAAATACAGTCCCTCCACGGGAACAGCAAACTGTTCCTTCCTTAAAAGACCGGCAATCTACAGAAAAGGTATATGGCAAAAGTCCTGGAGAATGTGAAGGAATTCCTGTAAATATATCAAGAACTATACAGTCAGCACAAAGAATTCCACTAGGTACAGTAAGACTCAACTTGTACTGTTCATATAAGTGGTATTGTTATTTTTTTAAGTATCCATGTAATAAATTCTTATCGTTGTTTTCACAGCTAAATCAGGAAAGCTTGTTGGACCATATGAGACTGGAAGTATGATTAATGATGCCTATGATCCAAGAACATACATCAGAAGCGCAGGCCTTCCATCTCAGGTTGCCCCTCCTGCATATTGTTTCTACAAATCTAGCACAAGAAACCAAGATAGATCTACCATGGAAGCTGAGAGGAACTTGTCCTCACAAAATCAAGTGCAACAACAATGGGGCGTGGTTACCAAATTTTCTCCTGATGTCGCAATCAACATCGACTCCAACCCATTTTTCATGACTAGGGTGGGAGTGAATAAGGTGGAACATCCTAACGAGTGCATTACAATCGACACAAACTTGTTGCAGACTAAGGTTCAATATGGTGGGATTGGTGCCTCGGCGGCAAGTGCAGGTGCTCACATGAAGGTAGGTACGGTTCAGTACAGTAGGACTAGGATGTCTTAGAAGAATGGAGTAACCATGTTCAAGATGAGCGATGAACGTAGAATTTCAGGAAGAAAGTGGACGTATTTGAAGTGGCTGGAAGTGATGGGAGACGTTAAAGAGGTGCAAAGAGTTGAAAGGTTTTCTCAAGCCGGGCATAGAAGACTGTAAATCCAGGAAACAAACTCAAACACACTTGAAAGTGTATTATAGGTCAATCTAGTGATTATCCGGGAAACAAACTCAACACACTTGAAAATGTATTATATAGGTCAATCTAATAAATCGAACCCACCGCCTTGCCCCATGCATGTGCCAATATCATGGTTCATAGCCTTGCCCCTTTTGCCTCGGTTGCTATTATTTACGTGAGACTGAAATATTGGTTCTATGGGATAGTGATAGGCATCAATGGATCATTACTTTAACATGCAATGCAATCGATAGACTGGAGATGAAATCACCTTTTTTATTTTGTTAAGACGAAAGGCATCAATGTTATGGGAGAGTAAATTAAAAAGAAAAGAACAGAAACTCCTCTTCATCTTCATCCATGTGGCTCGTGTCCGATCTTGCCTTCCTGATTTCCGGCTTGACTCCCCTGGTCTGTCTGACTTCTGAGCCATAGCATTTCGCTTTGTCAACGGGACATAATTTCAATCTTCGCCAGTTCACCCTAATCCTTAACGAAAAGCTCTTAATTTACGTCGTCTCTCTGCTTAGACCATCCAAACTTGCGGAAAGAAATTAGATACGACAATTTTAAGAACAAAAAAACAAAAATGATGAAAACCCTATGGCTTCCTTCCCTTACACATGAATTCTAAAACAAATAAATACGGAAACCAAATTAATTTAGTAAATAATAAGAAAGCAAACGACCAAAACAAAAAGGGGGGGTTTTAATCTCCTTTTCAATTTGTAATTTTATTTTTATTATAAATTGAATGAAGTTCAAATTTTTTATTATAATTTCTCAAAAATTTGTGATGGTTTTTTATATTTTAAAATAACTAACTGTTTATTTTTAAAAGAGAAGACATAATTTTATATAAAGATTATAAAATAATTAAAATTTAAAAGGAAGGAAAAAAAAATATAAAAGTGACAACTGAGTTAAAAAATAAATTTTTTTAAGAAAGCAAATAACAAATTAATTTCGTAAACAAAAAGAAATGCAAACGACCAACAACAATTTGTAGTTTTATTTTATTATAAATTAAACTTTTGCGTATTTTTAAACAATTCTAATTAATATTTTAAATTGGTAAAGTTCAAAAGTTTTATTGTAATTTGTTCCAAAATTAAAGAAGAACACAATATTTTCAAGCAATTAATTTTAATTTTTAAAATGAACAAAATTTTATTTAAAGAATATAAATAATTAAAATTTTATTTATTAAAATTAAAATGTATAGTCGCTTATAAAATTATAATAATCTTAAGATTTATTTGGTTCAACGAAAGAAAGATAATAGGAATTATAATAAATATAACATATAAATTTTATTTTTTTACTATAGTGAGAATACCCCCCAAAAAAAAAAAAAACCTATTCATCTCATCGTAATATATTACCAACCTTTTTATTTTCTTTCCCTGACTAACCAATAACACCATCCCTTAATTCTTATCAATTTTAGAACATCGTCATGTGCGTACACGTGACAGTGACATACATGTGATGTGACAATAAACACCAGGTACCCAAACCTCAATTCCACTTTCTATTTAATCTCATCTCATAAAATAACTGAGAACCCATATTGCCCAGTTGTTTGCCTGTCTGAGACAAAGAGGTGAAGATACTTATTCACGTCCCTCCGCCCACCAGCTGCTTGACGAAACACCCAGCCGCCTGAAACCCTTTTGCCATCTCCAAGATAAACCCGTCTGTTTGTTTCACCGTCCATTTTTGAGGAACAAATGAGCTTTCTTCTGGAGCTCAACTCGAATGACCTTTGGTCAAGGCTAGATGGACGATAGAGCCTTTATTATAGTTCTCCAGATGCTGTTCACTGGCACTTTTGCAACGAGCTCTGTTCAAGTTTTTAAATTTCTGTGAAGGTGGCTGAAATGGGTGTCTCCATTGTCTGTCGAAGGTGAGAGGAGATAAAGGACAGACTTTGTCTTCTTCTCGTTTTGTGCTTTTGGTTCATGCGTTTTCCTCTAGTTATGCTGCTTCAACTTTTTAACATCTCTTCTGTGAATACCAAACAAATTAAAAAGTTGAACCCTTATCTTCTGCTACATAGGTTTTATCATTTTGAATCAGAAAAGGGTTCAAACAAGGCACTGTCTTTAGCACCTAAAATGCCACAAAATGATGTCGCAATTTTCTGGGATTTGGACAACTCACTCCCAAAGTCATTCCCTCCATATGAAGCTGCTGTTAGGCTAAAAAATTCAGTATCCTCGTTTGGGGCTGTTAGGTACATGGTGGCTTACGCAAATCGTCACACTTCTAGATATGTGCCGAAAGCTGTTAGAGAGGAAAGAAAAGAGAGGGAATTGTTGAATCAGTTAGAGAAGCGCGGTGTAATTAAACCAGTGGAACCGTATCTCTGTAGGGTTTGTGGGAGGAAATTTTATAACAACGAGAAATTGATCAATCATTTCAAGCAAATTCACGAACGTGAACATCAAAAAAGGTTGAATCAGTTGGAATCTGCCAGAGGGAAAAAGAGACTAAAACTAGTTGGCAGGTATGCCGTGAAGATGGAGAAGTATAAGAATGCATCAAGAGATATTCTTCTAACTCCAAAAGTGAGGTACAGTCTGGTGGATGAACTGAAAAGAGCAGGGGTTTGGGTTAGGACTGTGTCAGATGAGCCACGGGCAACAGATGTGGCATTGAGGGAACATATGGTGGATGTAATGGATAAGAGGAAAGCCGAGTGCCTAGTGCTTGTGTCAGATGACTCTGATTTTGTTGATGTTCTGGAGGAGGCAAAGCTAAGATGCATAAAGACAGTTGCTGTTGGTGACACTAAAGATGGGGCGTTGAAGAGAGTTGCTGATGCTAGGTTTTCTTGGCAGGAAATTCTTATGGGGAAGGCCAAGAAAGAAGCTCCCTTAGTTGTTGGACAATGGCGAGACCGTGATATTCTCAAGAAATTGGAATGGAAGTACAATCCTGAAAAGCACGGAGAAATATATGAGACGGCAAAAAGTTAAATGTATATTTTATTAAATGATTCGTTCGGTGCCCATGTAGTGTTACGAAGTCACTTCATGGCTTCTGATGCCACTATCGTGTATGGTCTATGTTGGCTATTTAAAACGACTGTAATTTAATCAAAGCATGTACAGGCATGGCAATTGGGCCAACCCGCGAGTGAGTTGAATTTTTAGGTTTGATGGGTAAAACAACCAAACGATATCGTTTTGAGATTTTATGTAAGTTGATGCCACTTATGCGAATTTATTAATATAAAAAAATTGTCCATTTTAAATATTTTTCTAGATGTCTTCTCTTCACGTATTAAAAGTCTGAATTTAAAATTTTATTGAAACGTTAGGATGTCTTTTTTTTTTTTTTTTTGGGTTGAAAGAAGACGCACGAGTCATTTGGACCACAGGGACTTTGCCATTCTCAATTGCTAAAAGCAAAGATAGAAAAACAGGGCAGACAAATGGACATGCCTAAAGTTGTAATAACTACAATGTCAAATCTCTATTGTTTCTTCATAACAGAAACATAAATACACGATATCTTCTCCTCTGAATCTGTGTTGGTGTTGAGATTTTTGTAGCAATATTTCCATGCGCCTCGTAATTGGAAATGATAAGTCGTTGGTGCCTTTCTAAGCACCAGAAAGAGGCATTTTAGGAGGATATAGAAGGAAGAAAACATGAAAAGAAAAGGAAGAATATGACAATGACATGAAGACAATCAGAAGAAGAAAAACTGTCGCGTGTCAATGTGAACTGAGAACTGGTCCTCATAAGTATCCTTAAACGCTGTTCACCAAGTCCAAGGCTTCTACATTTGTAGAATTTTTGAGCCTATCTACTGCTTTTTCCACCTGGTACAAAACAATGACAAGACAATTAAAATCTAAAAAGAAGAAGCAACTGGGTATGTACTTCAGATGTATTACCTCATGTTCCCAATTTGTTCTGATAGTAAGAATTGTCAAGGTTGCTGTCTGTAGAAACACTCCAATGACCATACCCCACCAAATCCCCTAAAAGTGAAAAGAGTGTGAAATTCATCTAAATGGGTACATGTGTGAAGAGGAAAAGACAGACAGAGAGACTTACAGCGATACCCAAACTAGTCTTGAAGCCAAGGACACAACCAATGGGGAGACCAATAATGTAGTATGTGGTGAGGTTAACATAAGCAACTATAGCCTGCCATCCACTCCCAATGGCAACACCTAAATTTGGAAATGGAGTGAGTATAACATTTGGTGCAAGTAAAATAAAAGAGATGATTAGTACCTGAAAGTACAGGCTGAATGCCATTAAGGAAAACAGAGAAGGCAAGTAGAGGAGTCAAATTGGAGACAGCTTTTATAATCTCAGTATCACTTGTGAACAGTTTGCTTAGTCCAACCCGGAATATCAGCACTATTGCACAGAACACAATACTGATAAGCATGCTCGTCCCGTTCACCACTATCACTGAGAATCTCGCTAATCTTGGATGCCCTGCTCCTAGCTCATTACTTACTCGAACGCTGCAATGCATCATATCATATCTCAATTTAAGTCAAACTTGTTCTTAAAAAAGATCCCATGACCATGATATATGTTATCGCCTGAATCTGGTCAATGTCTAATAATAAATGCAAGTCTATAGGAAAAACTACTGACCTGGCAGCTGCACAAAACCCCAACATGAAGTTAATGTCCCAATTCCAGTAGTTGAGGATAACGGAGAGGGCGTCCAATGAGAGAGTTGGATTAGGGAGAAGGCCGGCTATGATTAGTAGTCCTTGGACGTACCATATTTCCAGACTAAACCAATCAAAACAAGTTATAAATGAATTAAAGAAAAGAATAATTAATTAATTAATCAATTAATTCATTTATCAGTACCAAAGCATGACAGCAGAAGCAGCAGTAAGCTTGAAGTAAGGCCAAATTCCTTTGAAAGCTTTAATGGATAAGCCAGTCCATGTGTCCTTGCAAGATGGGCTCAGAACAACGTAAAGGACAGTCAAGAGCACAAGGAGCCACCAAGAGAAGCTCAGAGTTAAAGCTGCTCCTACTAGACCATAGTTGAGAACGTATATAACAATCCATGAGATGAGAATGTGAAATAAGAACACCCCAACTGCCATGTATGCGAGAGGGTTAACTATGTTCTGAGCTTGAAGAAACCTCTGCATCGGACAGCATATTGCGAAGGCGTATACCTGCGGTATCATACCACGAGCAAATATTTGACCCTGCTCGGCTATGCTATCCGAGTACCCCATGACTTTAAGTATTGGACCAGAGAACCAGAAGAGAAATGTCAAAAGAATGGCTGCTGCCACTTGCAGTACTATTGCCCTCTGGCAAATTATTCCCATTGCTGCATACTTCTTGGCTCCATAAGCTTGACCACATACAGTTTGCACGGCACTTGCCATCCCAATCTTTTAGTTATCTCAGTTAGTTTAAGTTGCATCACAGACAGTTTTATGAAATGATAAATTATAGTAAGTGAACTTACGTACCATAATCCCATAAGCAAGACCCTGAACGGCGGCGGCGGCAACAGAGGCTCCGGCAAACTCAAGCGCACCCAAATGGCCGGAAAAGGAGAGGGTGGCGAAGGTAAGCATGTAATTGAAAACAGACACGGTTATGGACGCACCAGAGAGCTGCCAAAGCAACCTTGACTCCCAAGCAACAAGACGTGGCCATTGTCGGACCCCGACTCTTCTCTGTCCCAAGAAGTCTTCAATGGCATCGGAGGACAAATCCCGAATTCGGACATGCTGGTCCTCATTCACTCCTAATAACAACGCTGTGTTGTCGTCCGGCCCCATTCCACTTCTTTTGAACTGACAACCGAAACAATAATTACAGTTCGTGAAAGGTCAGTGGAGCTTGAGCAACAGGTCCGTGATATAGAAGGTTAAATAACATGCTGTACATTCTGTTGGTCCCTGCTCATATTATGCTAGGGTTTATTATTCGCTACCTACCATTCCCGAAACCTTAACATGATTGCAATAGGAATATGGAAGACGAGTAGCTGAATCTAACTAATTTGATTAGTCATAGGAGTTGTTGCGTTGTGGTTGAGCCGGTAGATAACTTTGGTAATTAGGCTGACTCAGGACTCCAGGTTTCACTTCTCAGTATCCTGGGCCCCGAGTCTGTACGTGGCCAAATTCCAAAAACCTTAAGCACGCACTCTCCATTGGTTTCAGTGCCCAACATTAAAATGCGAATCCAAAAACGACGGAAATCATCCTCTGTCTGTCTTCTCCTCCGCTCAAGTACAAGTATAATTATTAATAAACAGTCATTTTCCCCTCAATACTTTTAACATTCTGCTCTTCGATGCTACTCCAAATTGGGGTTGGATGTAATTAACGTTCTGCTCACCTACTGTTCTGCTTGACTTCCACTAAATGCTAAGTTGATTGTCTAGTTAACTAGTCAACATCAAGTTAGATAGCAATTAACTCTTTTCAAATTTACCTCGAACTCTCCAACTCAATTTTACCTACTAAAAATCGTCCAACTAGTTAATAGATAGAGGGGTAATTTTAATTGGTCCTTTGAATTTCTATATACTATATACGCATACACTTGTTGTCATTAGGCTATGTTTTTATATCTGAATAATCAGTCAACTTGCGTTTCTTTCGAAGAAAGCAAAAACAAGTGAAATCAAACACGAAGTTGGACTCCAGCTCAACTACCACTCAGCCTTAGTGTTAAGCTTAAGAAAATGACGAGTTACCGAGAGGGAATTAGTTGAAATTCCAACTTCAGAGACACACTGCTATTAATTAACGACAGTCGCTGTTTATTTTTCACTATTTATTCGTATTTTTAATATTAAAAATTCTCTCGTGTTTTACTTCTCTTTTTTTGGGCCTTGGGGTTGAATATTAGTCACATGTTGATAAAAGCTTTCTAAATTTTCAAAAAACTTTTGACGAAAAACTAAAATAAACTTAGAGATTTAAATAAAACCAAATTGTATTATTTTTTAGTGTTTTTAATGAATTTCTCATATTCAACCTGAATTTTGGAATTAAATTGATCTCAAAATATTTTTTAGAAAAATTGGATCCAAGAATATAGCAACGAATGGAACTTGAGAAAGGCATGACCAATATGAGAACTCTAACAAAGTTGGTTGTACTAGACTTGATTCAAAGAATTTTATGCATTAGTTTTCCAAAATTGACTGAATGTACTACTTTTGAGCTTAAGTCTGTCTTAATTTATCTTTTCCTCAACTTTTTATGGTCTTCCAATTGAGGATGCTTACAAACATTTCAAAGAGCTCGATGTTGTTTGTCTTAGTATAAATCCTTTAGGGGGTGATGGAAGAGCAGATTATGATGAGAGTCCTTTCATTTTCATCGAAGGATGTTGGAAAAGACTACCTTTTTGATATGTCTATAGGGACTTTGAGCATATGGATCGAAATGAAAAGGTTGTTTTTAGAGATGTACTTTCTAGCATCAAAGACAACCAGTACAAGGAAACATATTTGTGGAATAAAACAACACCATGGAGAATCCTTTTACGAGTATTGGGAGTGCTTCAAAAAGTTGTGTGCCATCTGTTCTCATCACGATATCATGAAGTAACTCCTTATCCAATACTTCTATGAAGAACTATTGCCTATAGATAGGAGCTTGGTAGATGCAGCGAGTGGTGGAATACTGTGTGAAAAGATTCTCGTAGAGGCCAAAACTTTAATTGAGTGTATGGCACCAATCATTTAACAATTTAACATTAGCAATTATGTTTGTAGGATAAATGAGATAAAAAATTCAACCATAGAATATCATTTAGATGAACTACCATCTTTTTTTAGACAAATTATTGTACGATACATGTAGGTGAAAGCTTGCGATATATTTGTAAATGTGAACCATCTGATAGATACGTGTCCAACTCTGTAAGATCAAAACATGAAGTGTGTCAATGCTGCAAGGAGGATTTTTTTTCCATTAATACAACCCATATTCATAGACTTATAACCCACGTTAGACAGATTACCCAAATCTAAGTTATAGAGGCAATAGACAACAAAACTACTTCTCAAATAGATTGCAAGGTGCATAATTTTCAACATAAGTAACAAGCCTCATCCTCTACCTCAGGTGCGCCATTGGAAAATATACTTAAGTCTCTTACAACTAACACTTTGCAATTCCAACATGACGTGCAACAATTTTAATAGGAGACTAAATCTATATTTCAAGATACAAGGTCTAGCATCCAAAATTCGGAGAGCCATATGGGTCAGATGGTAGTAGCTATCAATAGTTTTGAATCACAAAGCAGAGGGAAGTTTGTAGCACCCCACTCTCGCTAGATACGTACCCGACATCCTTAGTGATGTCTGAGAACTTGCCCCACGAGGGTGGCATGTTAGCACACTCGGTCAGTAAAATCTCGTTACAATTTTTTTTTCAAAACAACGCACACGTATGCGGAAATCAATGATCAAAACGGGCCCACTTTGTTTATAAACTTTTTCAATCACAGCAATACAATCATCAGAATTTCGATAGCCATTTGAGCCCATTATAAATACAAAATGCTTATAATCATAATATCATTATAATATAAATAAAGTCACATACAAATTGTATAATAATTTTGGAATACATTTCTTAACGCAAAAATTATTGGAAAATTCTATGCAGACGTAAATTGATTCCAACCTCTACCTCTTACGTAAATGCAGTGGTTATACTCCCGTTTGCCCAACAGGGTAACTCTTCTGAGATGAAAAAATATTGCAAATTTTGGGTGAATTAGCGAACTCAGTGAATGACCTTCCTAGAAGGCTCACTCAATCACATAACATGTATAATTCATTGAGTCATTAGATCAAGTCACATACATTACACATTCACTTAAGCATATATCACTTGATTATTCATTTCACATTCAACACATATCATATACATATGCAATGCTCATAAAACTCACTTTTAGTTATTACATTGTTGAGATCGAGTGCCTATAACTGTCCTGTATCTATTTCGAATGTTGGGCTCATTAATAGCTGTCCCGCATCTATTGGGGATACCAGACTCATTTTACATAGTGAGTCTTTGTCTCTTAATCATTTTATGAGCTCTAGGCTCTTTTTCACACTCTGAGCTTTAAGCTCTTTTTTGCTAGCTACTTCGGTCACAACTGCCTTTATCTTTCATATATTTATATAATGAAATGCATCAATCACATTTGCATATCCTCATTCAATCACATGCACATATCATCGGATCTTAGTCCGGCATTTAACATTAAATTTGAGAATAACTTATCATTTATATGCAAATACAAATTCAGACCATACTTATCATCGGACCGTGGTTCAGCATTTAACAATCAAGTTGTGTACACTTATTTCAATCAAATTCATATACAAGTACTTCAATGTTTTCACATTTATCAAACTCCTCAGACATATATTGTCCGGAGCCAACATATTTACATTGCATAATCATTCAATTCATAATATAAACAAAACAAATAGTAAAGTAAGACCATCTAGGTTTACTCACAGTATGCTCCAGATTAGTATTAAATTCCATGATCTGGAAACTTTTGAATACGGACATTTATCCTACACATCAAAATATACACACATTGCATATACACATTAATAACTTTGCACAATTATAAACATTCATTTATGCACACGTGTGTATGAGGAATAAGTACAATGCATATTCAATGACAATCTCGGGTATATTATTAAATTTCACATTTTATCCATATTCCCATTTTATAACTCAATTACTCGTCATTTCATTTTTAGCATTACTTGCTCTCATAATATCCCACTTCTCATTCACTTTTACTAGATAGTCATTACTCCCCTTCTTGAATCACAACTTCAATCATATAAATAACTTTATTCTCATTAAACTCATGCCTTTGGTACTTTGATATCAGTAATTCATTTCCTAATGTTATTCCAACATTGCAAGATCAAACATTATCCAAATTCTCATTTCTTCTTACAACATCTCCAAAATTCCAGATCTACGAGTCTCTTTTTTATTATCATTTTGACAAGGAAAATGAAGGACTTTGAGAACAATTTATTCTATAAAATTGTTCTAATATCTATTAAATTTCTAATGACACCAAGATCATTCATTTTGGTTTAGAAATTCGAAAGTTATACTCCAAATATTTTCGGACTGTTCTGTACTAAAACAATACACCGAATTCAACTTCCATCCATAAAATGAAAGTCTTAGAGTATGAACTACAATTCAAAATTTTCATATTATTTGTATCCCTATGTCTCTAATTTACTCCAAATAAAAAAACATATCATTTGGACATCTAGAGAAGAAGTTACGGTCAAAAGAAACAGGACTGTTCAGTTTACAATTTCTCTCAGGTGTTCAGACCAAAATCAAGTCACGGTTACTATTGCAGAGCACAATGACTTGATATGACAAATTAGTCTAGAAATTAAACTCACGGGGTTGAGGGAGAAAATTCACAGGCGTGAGTGACTAACAGATGTGAGGAAAAGTCACAGGTGTGACAGATAAGGACAAAAAATGTTGTGAACACACTCTGTCAGACCAGTCACACGTTTTTCATTTTATCTCTCTCAATGGAATTCAGATTGCTATGATTGTTGGTTGAGAGGTAGATAAATGTGTTATGAGTCCAATGGTTTAAGTCTCATGTCATTTCGAGGTCAGACGAAGGAGATATAGCTAAAAGATCGAAGGATGTTGCATCAGCCCTCATCCTTCAAAGTTGCTATCGTGCACATTGGCTGACCAACTTGTGAAGTCGGGATCGCACTTCATCACAATCACAACATTTAGTGAAAAACATCGAGGTTGCGATTGCGACAAAGCATGATCGTGACTTTCTGTGAATAGTAGCGGGTTCGCAATCGTGCTTAGGCACGATCGCGACTCTCCCAGTTTCACACCTTCTCTTTAAACCTCCCTCACTTCTAACCCACATAACTTTTAATATAGAACTCCAAAAATTTCAAATATTATATCAATACAAAGATAAAAGAAAGATTTACAACTTTCATAAAGACAATTTCATCAAAATCTTTCTAGATTAATACAGTTTAATCATGGAAGTTTAAGAACAAAACTAACTTCTCTAACTTATCTTCTTCATTCTCTGTGCTTCCTATTTCATTCCCTTATACTTTCCTTCCATGTACATTCTCCAGTTTCATTTTACCATTTTAACTCTCATTTAAACAATCTTTCTCATCTCAGACTATCATCTTACAACTATTCTTCAACTCTAAATTCCTTCTTTTGATTATCTTTGAAAACACTCTAAACTCACATATACAGTGAATATACAACCATAAATAGAGCATTTACTTGCTCTTCTCTCCAAATTTTTCTATACTTAATCGCACATGTTTCCTATGATCTTTCAACTTATAGATCATTTCTACACTATCTTATGACATCTAGATCATCAATTATTCGAAAAAATTACACATCAAAATTTTTATATCATATACCCTCAGTGTTTATGAAAACACCCATTTTTTCATGATCATGCAATGACAAACAAATCACCATTTTGGTTTCATAAACCAACATCTCTAAAGGGTTTAAACAATACTTACTTGATATTTCTCCAAAATTTGCAAAAGCTCAAGAAGCCCTAAACTTCATGCAACTCACGAATACCACTTTAGGGGTCGGCAAGCTTCGGTATTTCTTAATGCAAAGAGAGGGAAACCGAAGTTGGGAGTAGAAGTGAATAGATGGAAACAAGGTTTAAATTAGGGGGAGTTTTGATGAAAAACTCTGTGTTACAGAAAGAAACAACTTTGGAGAAGAAAACTACGAGAGAGAGATGAAGACAAGAACAGTAACTTGTCTCTCAAGGTTAAGAAAATTTAACTTAAAACTTGGACACTTGTCCACTTCTGGAGACATTAGCTAATTTTCCCAAACTAATTAGTTCTAATTGAACTAGTTCCATTAAATCTCATCTTTTCATTACAATTTTCTCCACAATTTTCAATATTATCTTCTTACAAATTCTAAGTCATCTCTGAGATTTACAAAGCCATTTTTTTTAACAATTCCCTAATATTATTTGGTTACTTATCTCTATTTTTCATACATTAATTTACTTGCCAAGTGGCATTTTTCCTAGTGCAATTATATCCACATTTTCAGAAATAAATCTTAAAATTCACCAGAGTTTAACAGCTACCCTTTCCAATTAAATTTCAATACAACAATTGCACAATTCTCAATAATATCACGTTCCAATTCAATTATACCCGAAATTATCCATGGATGCATGTACAATTATTTTCATGTGCAAAAATTTACTATTCACATGTATGTGTATATCATATAATGCATGAGTATGAAATGCATTTCTAATCTCTCAATATTCTCTTTCATATTTCATATTTTAGCCTGAACGTGAGTAATGGGATGTTACAAAGTTGCCATCTTAATCAGATGTAAATCCAAAGAATGTTAACATGGTGACCTTAAGGAATGGTAGAGAGCTTGAGGATCCTATAAAGGATGAGAAACAAAGATGAGATTGAGAAGGAGTTAAGAGAAAAAGGAAATCCCTCGTCTAGCTTAAAGGTAAAATTTGAATGTCCTAAGATGGTTAAGGCTAAATCTTCACCTTTTCTTGCAGGTTAACGAAATCGAACAGGCGTGAAAAGGATAAGTAGATATTGGGGACTTTTTGAAAAGTAGAACTAAATATACCTTTGCTAAATGCAATTAAGCAAGTGCTAAAGTATGCAAATTTTCCAAAGGAATTGTGTGCCAATTAGAGGACGTTGAGAGATAATGAGAAGGTCATGATCAGTAAGAATGTTTCTGTGGTCTTTGGAAAGAAAATACCTCTAAATTGTAGGGATCCAAGTGTGTTTACCACTCCCTGTAAAATTGGTAACAACATAATTAAGATAGTCATACTAGATTTACTAGCATCAATCAATGTTAGCCTCACTCTAACTATACTTCTTTAAACTTGGGGCTTTTAAAAGAGAATAATGTTATCGTATAATTAACTGACCTTACTAATGCTTTCCCATATAGAAAGGTTGAGGATGTTTTGATGTAGGTGAATAAGTTAGTATTTCCTGCAGATTTTTTATGTGGTGGATAAGAACGAAGAAACTTGATATAATCCCGTACCTATCTTACTAAGGAGATCATTTCTTAACATGGCCTAAACTAAGTTAGATATTCATGAGGGCACCCTCATAATGGAATTTAATAGGGAAGTAATTCATTTCAATATTTCATCCTCAAGATGATCATTTTGTTTTATCTATTGATGTGATTGATCCCTTAACATAAGAAATGTTTAAGTTAAATTGCAGAGATCAATTAGAAGCAGTTTTGACCAAACATTTAGAGTTGGAATCCATTGATGATGTTGAGTTGGGAGAGGAGCTAATTGAGATGGAGGTTACCTTACTTCTTTGAAAACATCTCCTACAAGGTATGAGCTTGCTTCCATATAGTTACCTGAATTTTACTAGAGGCTATTACTTTCTGATATGCAAGTTCTTGATATGGATTTGAAATCATTACTTGCTAGCTTGAAGTATGCATATTTGGAAGAAAATTAGAATTTTCTAGTTATTATTTCTACAGTTTTGACGTTTGATTAAGAACCTAAACTAGTTCATATGTTAAGAAAGTATAAGAAGCCATTAGATGGATAATTGCAGATATTTGAGGAATAAGCCCTTCTATATGTATGCATTGAATTTTGCTTGATAAGGATCCCAAATCCACTAGATAAGTATCATCTAGGTTGAATCCTCCAAGGATGAAAATTATGAAGAAGGAAGTAATGAAACTTCTCAATACTGGAGTCATTTATCCTATCTTTGAAAATAAGTGGGTAAGTCCAGCATATATAGTTTCAAAAAAAATTGGCATTATGATGGTCACTAATCAAGATAGTGAGTTGGTTCCCACTCGTGTGCAAATCGAGTGACAAGTGACTATTGATTATAGAAAGTTAAATATTGCAACTCGTAAAGACTAATTCTTCTTGCCATTTATTAATCAAATGCTTGAGAGACTTATTAGATATGAATATTACTATTTTCTAGATAGATTCCCAGTTTATCTTCAAATCCCTATTGTACTAGAAGACTAAGAAAAGATAACCTTTATATGCCCATTTGGTACAATTGCTTACTGAAGGATGTCATTCAATTTGTGCAATGCACTCGCCACTTTCCAAAGGTTTATGGTGAGCATATTTTTGGAGTATGTTGAAGATCATAGAGGTATTTATGGTTCTTCTTTTGATAATTGCGTAGAGAATATTACACTCATTTTAGAAAGATGTATTGAAACTAACAATGTTCTTAATTGAAAAAAAAGTCATCTTATAGTTGATCAAGGTGTAGTTCTAAGGCAAGTTGTATCTTTTGGGGGTATAGAGGTGGATAAGTTCTAAGATTAATCTCATTTTTTCTTTGTCTTGCATCTTAAATTTGGAGAAAGTTACTTTTTTTTCTTAGACATGCATATTTTTACTACAGGTTCATTAAGGATTTTTGAAAGATAGTCTCTCATCTATATAAGTTGTTACAATAAGATGTCTTTTTTGAGTTTGATGATAATTGCAAGGAGTTTGAAAAATTTAAGGAGCTATTGACATCCCCACTAGTGATTTAGCCTCTGAACTGGAGCCTTCCCTTCGAGATCATGTGTGATGCAAGTGATTACGTAATGAAGGCAGTTTTAGGGCAAAGATTAGGAAAAGTTGCACATGTCATCTACTACACTTCAAAAACTTTGAATTCAGCCCAAAAATTTGCTTCCCATTTGGTTTATATCAAAGTAGTATGACTGGTATTTTTTAGCTTTTCTTCTTAAATAATACAATGAGTAATCAGGGAATTCATATCCCAAGACTCATCTTGATAATTTTATATAGTATCTAGAATACTAGACTTTGAAGGAAAAGTATTCAAAGCCTAGTGAACTATAAAAGCATTACGAATAAAAATATTTAAAGCCTTCAATATACTCTAGAGGTGGACCATTTTAATGATGCACTCCCTTACTCCCCCTGCTCCAGTGTATCTCTTAAAATATAGTTCTTTCAGTATGGTATCTATTTCAACATTTGAATATACCGTGGACCTTTGAGATACATTGTTAAGGAAGTCTTTGGTTATGTTGACTTCTGGAAGTCCACTTAATGGATGGTTTGTGATAAACATCTTTGTGATCAAATAACACGTTTTATTTGACCTTTCCTAGGCTATATAAGTTCCTTTAGCTTCAATAATGATGGTTGTGGAAATTGGCAGCCTCTCTGATTATGGATATGTTAATATCTACCTTCTCCAATGCAAATTTCATTTCTTAAAATTGAAACTAGTAAGGGTTTCAATAGTGGCGTTACTGTTATTGAAAAAAAAGGTTATTGCAAAATTAATAATGTTAATCATTGACATAAATGTATAATAATAGAGACACTTATAGCCATAAAATAGTATTTGTAATGAGCATCTTATCATACATATTATAGAACACCTGTAGGCTGAATACAAAATACACATTGATAAGATCTCCTTATAAAAATGATTAATGTATACACTTTGTGATTCTACTACGTATGGGTATATAGTTCACTTAAATACTGGCTATCTCCTAACAAGTTTATACACATCTCAAAGTCTTGTTTAAGGTCAACATTTATGGACATAATAACCAAATAAAAGATAAAAGAAATCTCCTAACATCTAAGAAAAACAGTCTAAATACTAACTTGAAGGGCTATTGTGGTGATTGCATTCTCATTAACACTTAAAAAGTTCTATAAGCATAAGAGACACACCTCTATGTTATCCTTACATTACTTACATAGGCATAAACACGTGACAACATACCATTAATTAATGCAAAATCCTTATACACTTTCTCATTGGCACATGTGAGTGCTATAAAACATTACCAACAATCTTTGTTTGAGAATTCATCATAAAAATCTTAATAAAGTGACAATCACGCTAAACAGAACAATAATTGCATGAAAATTAATTTAATTATAGCTTTTTTAACTTTATTATCCTTTTTGAAGCTACATTTTATTTATTACTAATGTAATAAATTTATAAAAAATTAAAAACTCAATTCAATGAATTTATAAGACCTAAAAATTGACCCAAAATAACTTGAAGAAGGATCATATTATGAAATTTAAAGATTTTGAAATTTTTTTTAATTATGTAGTGTGTTGACATCAACTGTTGACATTAGTACCATGTGTGGGTAGATAATGTATTCATTGCATGTACGAAGCCTCATATGTCACTAGATGTATGAGGTATGTACAATCCATGTATCTAATGCAATGGAAGCGTGTTCCCTTAATAGCATGTGGACACGCCCGAACATGCAAAGCTCATATGCCCTACGTGCATCAATGCACCTACTACCTTATGGCATGTGTGACATAAGCATTATACATGCGATGATAAGCTCACTACCTTAATACATACACTACACATGCAGGACACACGTCAAACATTAGTGAGGTACATACGCCAACTGTTTGGCCCATTCCAGCATGCAACTTCTACATTGAAGTTGCTTCTCCTTCCCAACTGTCAAAATAAGTGGTTTTCGGTGTTATTTATGATGATTCTTGTTGGATTTTGGTGATTTTTGTCGAAAAATCACTTGAAACTATTTTTTTTACCCTTTTTATGTGCAATACTTGTACAAAAACAAATCCAAGCAACATATATACACTTTATACAAGCAAAATATATTAGCTTCTGCAATTTTTTTACGAAAAAATATGAAAATCTTTGTTTAAATTCATACAATCAAGTAACAGCTTTGATATCTTGTGTTATATATAACATAAACTTGAGCGATTCGCCCAGGATCAACCATGAACTTGATAAACGAAAATAATGTTGAAAGATATATATTTTACTATCCATTTGCAGTAAACAAATAGTTGATTAACTTAAACAAACTGTTGGTCAGTTTGAACAAGCTCCTCAACGGATGAATAAACTATTGCAACATTCAATATGAAAATTGTATAACTTAATATCCTTAACGTTTTTATATGCCCTCTTAATGAATGAACCTTTTAACAAGTCAGAGAAATTGAACATCGACGAAATTACTTAAGTAGATAGCATAAAACCTTAGCATCTATTTCTAATAACCTTATCAGGCCTCCCTATCATAATCCTACGAAATAATCAACTCATACTGAAAAGGACCTCTTTTTATTGGACTTCATCCTATTTAACCAAATCCTTTGTTAAGCTTCTTTATTAATTTTAATCTTAGATTTTATAAAACCTTGTAATTAATAATTGTCAATAAATTTCCAACATCTACAACTTAATTCATACTTCTAAACATAAGAAAATAACTATTGTAATTTGATATCAAAATTTTACTTCTATTCGGATAAAAGTGACTAAATTCAAAATATTAACTCCATTTAATCACATCAATATTTATCATGTAATATTGGATTTCAAAAGTATAATAATATCCTTGCCTATATTATGTTACCTAATGTAAAAAGAGATAACAAGTACATGTTAACTACAACTTTTTGACCTACTTTTTTTACATGCCTTTCAATTTAGATATTGATTAAATTAAAATTTAAGTTATTACTGAAAATTTAAATTTTGTATAATGTTTAGCAAATTATTTTCATTTAAAATTATCTATTGTGTAGATTATAGTAATAATTATGAAAATATACAAAGTTAGGGGCCCATTTGGTTCCACTTCTACTTTTTTGTTGTAATTTTTGGTTTTTGTTTTCCGTTTTCAGTTTATGTTTTTCTCCTAAAAAAAGAAACCTATTTAGTTAAAATTTGTAATATATAAATCGAAATAAAAAAACATTTTTGTTTGAGATTTGTAATAAAAAACTAAAAACAAAAACATGTTCGGTTTTATCATCCTGTTTCTATTTTTGTAATTATACTATTATGTTAATAATTTTAATATAATACATTATATTTTTTAAATTAATTAATTATCATTATAGCTAAAATTAAAATATATGCAAATTAAATATAATTGAAAAAATTACACACTAATTGTAGTCATTCTAATTAATAAAAAATGTCCATCATATTATAATTCTTGATAATATAATAGTACTATCATTTACAAAAAGAAATATAAATCAATTAGAAATAATATAATCACTCCATAATTGTCCAACGATTTTATCTCGCTTCCAAGACATACCTCGAAATTGTGCTAGAGTGATATTATACTCCACTTGAGAACTTGCATCTTCATTTTCACTTTCCCTAATTTGTTCTTCATTTAAGCACAATTGTTAAATAATTCATCGTGTTGTCCATACATTCTAATACTTGAGGTCTTCTTTTGCCTTTACAATCTCGTAAATGATATCTTTTACCTCGATATGGTGAAAGAAATTTAGGCATATTAGTATAGCCTAAATCAACTAAATAGTAATTACCTAATATATAAAGAACATAATATTGACAAAAGGATATTAAAAATGAATCATAATTACTATGTTATTTAAAATAATATAACACCTTATGGAGGCATAAGAAATTGATTCGCTAGAATTGTTACTTTTTTAAAAAAAACTCGAGTGTCATTTATAGTACCTTCCCATCCAACCATTACATATGTAAATTACATATTAAACGAGCAACAATGCATAATATTTTAGGTTGGATTAATTCTTTTGCCCCTGTATGATATTTGTTCATCAGTCGGAACATGTGCATCAATATGTGTACCATCTATTGCTCCTGTACAATCCTAAAAATTAAAATATATACTAGAATAATTATTAATCAAAAGGACATAATTAAAATAGTAATTAAATATATGAATGTACCTAAAAATATGGAAAGAATTTTGAATTATGTTAAATCTCAGGAGGTTTATTAGTAAAAGATGGTGGAGTAATGACTCTTTTTGCAAGACGATTAACTATATATAAGACTTTATGAAAGTGCTTTGAAATTGTCTAGGTCGAATGTTGAAAACGTTCTGCATTGTCTCTATTTGTCTCACTATACCCTATAGTCATCAAGAAAATTGCTACTTGTTTCTCCACAGTCAAATGACTTATTGCCTTTAAGCCTTATAAACTCTTCATCTTATCACATAAGATCAAGAAGATTATCTTTCTCATTCTTAAGTTTTCATAAATCCTTATAGGATTCTCATTCAAAAGTTTTAATATCCAATCATAACCTGGTAAAGCAGAAGTTCTACATGGTTGCTTCTGTAAATGACACTCTCCTCCAGCTAGAGAAATAATGATTACCTTTTTTCCTCCATCATCAAAATTTGATAAAAAATCCATGTATCTATAATGACAACGTTAAATAATTAATAAAACATTCAATCAAAAAGTTTAATGTAGAAAAAATATTCATGCAAAATATAAACTTAACATTAAGTCAAATATTCATACAAAGCACAAACTTAAATGTTCAAACTATTGAATATTGTTTAAAAAAAGTTGTCAAATTAATAAGGATTCGATATGCAATAACATGAAAATGTAACTAAAGTGACATAATCCAATCCAGCTTTCTTGTATCTGTTATCTTCATAAAAATATTCCTATAAAATGGAGAATTGCGTAAAGCCTTTGTAGCTTTTCTATATTGCACACCATCAACACTCAATTCATCTAAGGAATTCATACATTCCACCATTATATTAGACTCTTGAGATTTATTCTCTGCTGTGGATGGTGTTTCACTCATTTTTTTAATCAAGTAAATCATTATTCCTTTTTGATTGTTCACCAAGTATAAGCAAGAATTCTTTTACAATGTTAAAATGTGTCTTCTTTGCCTTCTTATTCTTAGGAGATTTCTCTCTTAGATAGAGAACTTATATCTTGATCTTCTTTTTCATTATCTGAGTGATCTTCATCAACATCATTTCTATATTCCTCTTTTGTATTATTCGATGAAGAATTAGTTAATGGATGTACATGCACATTAGTTGTAGTAGTATGTCCAAAAATATGACACAAGTTTGAAAATTACTTACATCCTTTTTTCTTGAATTTGTGAGCCGTTTTATATAATATGATATATTAATAAAACAAAAACATATTTTACCTTAAATAGATTTTCCCAATATTCATTTATAACATTAACTTCACCAGTAAGTGAGTTGTAGCGATTCCTGTTTCTTTAAGTAAGTTTTTCAAATTCTTCTATCTTGCCCTTAATCCATAATATTTTTTCTTCAATTAAATATCAGTATACTCCTTATTGAATTCTGTTTGAAGCATTGCCTTAATATTCTTCCAACTAGGTTTGGAAAAGGTAGTAGTCATTCGATTTTCGTTCTTCACCTCTTTAACTATTAAGGAGATTAAATACATCTCTATGGTATCATTCATACTCTATCTTTTTCATTTATTTCCACAAAATCATTGGAATCATTCATATTGATTAAAGCTTCCATCACTAAATGTAATCACATACAAGTGATATCAATCATAATAATTTCTACAAAGTATTAAATGCTAAACATGGTTTAAAATAAACATGAGACAAACATAACAATTTCTGCAAAATATTAAACGCTAAATATATTTCAAAATAAAATCAACCAAATCCACAAAGTTATGAATAAAAACAAAAGGATTGCTTGTAGATAGAAAAAGCTTAGGTGAACTGAACCTTTCAACACAATCAAGACCCCCACAACGATGACGTTCTTAAAGAGACATGTTAATGAAGTTGAGAGATGACTTGAGTGAGTTTGATGGTGGTAAGGAATATCCTTCAAATGAAGTTATTGATCAAAATTCAGGAAGTGGCTTATCTGAAGTTACAACTGATGTAATTTACAATGCAGATATCAAAGCATCTTCTTGGGAACCAAATTTGTCAACCTATAACTTAAGGTTGAGAATGGGCTATGCATTGCTAGAGATGATCAAGACTTCTAGTAATAAGGTCCTCTTTAAAGAAAGGATGTCAAGTTCAAAAGCAACAGTCAAACTAAGGTCTACTAGAAATAAGAGAGCTAGTTATTATGATAATGACATGTGGGCGTCGATGGCAAGCAAAGTAAATCAACCCCTAAGGAAATTATCCTAATTGATGTTGTCAAAACATGAGGATGGATATCGTTATATCCCTCAGCTAGGTGATGAAGTTGTATATCTGAGACATTTATCACATTTTTTCTTTCTATTTTTCCTTATATAAATGCAACTTCAATTATTTTAAGTTGTTTGTAATGTAATGCATAGATATGGGTTGTTGAGAAAGATAACTTGAAATATTATCCTTTGTAGAAAATGTTGAACTTAATTCCAAGTAATTGTTGTTTGATATTATCAATGAATTTATCATTTTTTCAAGGCCACCAAGAGCATATTAAGTCTAGAGGCTCACGAGAGGAAGGCCTTTGGAGTGTGTTTAAAGGATACCTTAATGTAGATGAAATTTGCAAGGTGGAAAATCTTTGCTATGCTACTGTTGCTAGTTTTGGTGATAGCTGTTGTAAAATTAGGCTCAAATTTACAGAATCATCATCTGGTGCTCAATTTTATTTTGTGAAAAATACTGAACTATCAAACAAGATGAGATGCCTAAAGGATTGGTTCACAAAAAAACTGTCAAAGTTGGAAAAAGGTTTATCAAAGTTTGATTCTAATAATGTTTATTTTTTCACCTTACATTTTTCATCAGTCAATTCTTTTGTAAATGGAACAATCCATGCAGTATGGGATTAATATATTTGCTCTCTCGTATAAATAAGCAACAATCATTGTCTGATATAAAACTTCATCAATCTCGACCTCTAAAATTCTCAACTTTTGAAATAACATTGCTTCAACGAGGGAATTAAACAAGGGTAATAATGCATAAAATAATTGTCTTTTTGAGTACCCACTAGACTATTTTGCCACCCATTCATGTCTAAGTATGGGAGGATCAACAATGAAGAACTTGGCACCTTTGTAGTTCTAAAGCTATCCCTAAACACTGTTTGGTGAGAAACACAAAAGGATCTCTCGTAAAACAAAACAGTGTTGATGAATTAATAAATTAATTTTAATTATGCTACAGTAACATGTTACTGTAGCATACTTTCACTTCCCTTGCGTGAATACTAAGAAGGGAAGGTGATGGACGTGTTTATATTTCAACGCAAATAACATCAATATTTGTCAAGCAACGGGTTAAAACACACACATAAGCAGATACGAAAACAAGCCTAGAAATCACAGATGG
Organism: Erythroxylum reticulatum; assembly: GCA_025504915.1. Classification (NCBI taxonomy): domain Eukaryota; kingdom Viridiplantae; phylum Streptophyta; class Magnoliopsida; order Malpighiales; family Erythroxylaceae; genus Erythroxylum; species Erythroxylum reticulatum. The sequence goes on along the minus strand of JANSVA010000002.1, from coordinate 14,959,273 downwards.
TAAAAAAACTCAAAAGATATAGAGATTAAGAAGGCGATGAAGATGATAGATTTTTCGTTGATTTCTGTGTAGAGGCCTTTTAACGCAATGGACAGAAATAACTCAAAAGCAAACTCAAGCAACTAAAACAAATAGGAAACATGTATGACTGGAAAAATAGTAGAATAGGCTGAAGATGTAAAAGATAATCAGTCGGCACAGGAAATATAAGCCTGTTTTAAAAATACAAAAAAATGTCCTTTTTACGTTTTAAAAAAATCATTGTTGTTTAACAACAAAAAACAAAACACAAAAACAACTCCAACCAAACAAAATTTCAGGGACTGTTTTATCTTTAGCAAAAACAACGAAAAAGTAAAAGAAAAAATGAAACCAAACACTCCCTAAATTGTCCTTTGTTACTTTCTATTCTTGAGAGTCCATTATCAAAATAAAAACTAGTGATCGGCTGCGTCTCCACTAAAGCAAGACCCCATTCGGTTAGTAATACGGGGTCGCATAACTAAGAACTCGATGCTATAAAAGAAACCCAACCCGTAAATGGCATAGAATAACCCTATATCAATAAAAGTTACATAGAAAACTCAACTTTTAAGTCCAAACAACTAGAAAACATAATTGACATATTTTTATTAAGTCAGAAGTATAGATTGGGAACAACATTTATTAGATAGTTAAAAGAACTCTCTTATAAGCAACGCATAACAGAAATAGGGTGTAAATCATTTATACCGTCTATCCAATTTTAATGAGAACCCTTAGTAAACGAATGTACGCTTATAGATGTGCTAAATATTGCAAAAGGGGATAGATTTTGCAAGCCATAAGTTCAATACAGCAAACTATACTAAAAATGAAAGTTTGTGTGATTGTAATAGTCAATTTTAATACTACGAACCACTGGCTAGATGCGTCCATAACAGGTAACCCCGAGCTTTTCGAAAATACGAACAGTTCAACTTCAATTTCATGTCTCATTTCAGACTATGCATGCAAGTTCAAATCACAACAGGGATACAAATTCAGTCAATGCATTTGAGGACACTTGTAAATCACTTAACATGGTTATTCATCGCAATTCCCAGGATTATGCACCATCAGCAAGTGTCCTCTTAGACGTACTAATGTAGAGAACTGCAAGAAATTTGAATAAATAGTAATTAGCACCACATTCGAAGATGTCCAGGTAAAAAGCTGAAAAAGAAATTGATATATTTACCATTGTTTCCTCGGATGAAAGCATCACCATATTTATTTTTGAGCTGACCATTAACGTATTCTTCGGTTTGTTCCATCGCTATATTCATATATCCGTCCAAACAGGCAAGGATACCTATAAGCACAAATCCCAGAATGTAATGATCCCAGAGATTGGAAACCAAATAAGAGACTAAGATTTAGTTCTGCAGTTACTTGTGTCATATTTGGAGCACACATAAGCCACACTATGAAACGAAACAGTATAAAATGACACAAATGTTGCAACGCTTTATGGAGCATGGACCACCGAGTCTGTCTCCCTACTGGAGTAAAATAAGTGAGTGAAGTGATCCAATAGAAGTCCAGTCCAGAAGGGAATTATTAGTCTTAAACATGAACAATTCCTGAACAGAAATAATAATCGAAAATGTAAGGTCAACTAAGGATTATCTCATCCAAATTAACCAAATTATGATAGAGAATAACTCACCTCTGTAATCAACACCAGAGTTGAGCTTTACAACAACAGGTCGACCACGAATTGATTTAAGGAAATCTGCTGGTGTTTTCGTGGTTGCTGTTCCTTTTTCTCCCCCACTACTCATTTCTCAATTTTTTTTTCTTCTACCATAACAGAAAAGAAGTGAGTTAGATGACTTGAATTGCATTTCGACGCCTTACAACAACAGCAACAGAGTATAAAACAAGCTAATGAATGACTCACATATTAAAACATACATCATAAGTTAAAAGCCCAATTGTTTCAAGCAATAGGACGTCAATCCCTAATAACGCCTAAAGAGATTAGATCTGTATTTTCCTCATTCCATGTTCATTCAAATCATTCAAGGATGGATCCATGTAGACAGAAACTACAGCACATTCAACATAAAAAAGGGAAAAAAAAAAGAGTGCAAGCAGAAAAATGGAAAGGAAATCATGAAATGGAATCGTATACGAAGAGACAGATTATGAAAACAAAATGGAATTATCCCCAAGACAGTCATGAACTCTACTTGAAGAGAAAAGAAACTGATGATAACTACAATTTCTCATAAAAGTAATCCTTTGACAACTCCAACATTCCAATTTCAATAATTAATTTAATAGGCAAGTTATGATATCTGCAATAATTATAAAAAAAGAAAAATTTAGAAGAAGAAAAAAGAAAAGCAAACGAAAGAATAAGTTAGAGCGACAAACTCACAATCCAGTCAGAGAAGTAACAGAAGCACTGACGGGCGGAACTGAAAATGCAGTGACAAGTGAACCAACGACGGTGTCCAAGTAGAAGAACAGAAAGAGGAGAGGTAGAACTTAGAAGACCCTAATAGTAATACCCATGTTTTTGAAATAACGATGTCGTATTTTAGACCAATAAAGTAAAAATGGGCCGAGCCCGAATATTGAAGAAAAGTCCTTATCCATTTAATATTCTAGAAATTATTAAGAAAAAGAAAGTTAAAAATGTGCCTTCGAGTTGAGGAGCCCTATCGTAGATATTTTTTGTTTAGCCGCCTGCAACACACGCACACGCTGCTTATTTCATTGGAGATTCTTGTGTACATTTCCTTCCCTGTGGTACTTGGTATTGCTTCTTCCTCTCTTCTTTATATGAAATTAAATTGCTTTTTGTAATCTCTGATTGATGCTGTGGTGTTCTCTTCTCCATAGGCAATATGGATGACAACGACCTTAGTGCGAACGGCGTTGTGGCGGAGGTGGAGGAACAGAAAGGGAGTAAGATGGAGGACAGCAAGTTGCAGCAAACGATCGAGGCCTTGGAGCAAGAGACTCAGAAGAATGAAAAATTGGAACGCGAGTTCAGGGAATTGAGGAGAACACTCGAAGAGGTTTCCAAGAGAACGCTGCAGTTGGAAAGCGATGGAATTACGCTCAACGAGGAGTTGTATGCGGCCAGTGAGGAGGTAGGGGAGCTTAAGAAAGATAAAGCGGAAAGGGAAATGAGAGTGAGAGAGTTGGAGCGAAAGGTTGGGGCTCTTGAAGTTAGGGAAACGGAAGAGAAGAGCAAGAGACTAAGGAGTGAGGAGTTGACAAAAGAGAAGATCGCTGAGATTGGGAAGTTGACTGATGAGTTGAGGAAACGGGAAGGAGAGATCGAGGAGTTGGAGAAGAAGATTGGGGAATTAAGTAATGAGTTGGGTTACTCAGAGGCCATGAAGAAGGAAGTGGAAGCAAAGATCGAGAAGATGCAGGGTGAGAAGACGGCGGAGATCGGGAAATTTACGAATGAGTTGAGGCAAATGGAAACGAAGATAGAGGAGATGCAGAATAAGGGAGACGATTGGAATGGAGAGCATTGGCCACAGGTGGCAGTTGCTTCCGCCGCCGCCGCTATTTTGGCCGCGGCTTCTGTTTGTGTGGTGTTCTATCTTCGCAGTGCAAGGCGCACATGAGGTCAGCTTTTCTTGGCCCTTTCTTTGTGATACTTTCTTGAATTCCAATATATTTAGAATCTTTATCTTTCCTAAAGGCTTATGCAAATTTGTCCTTTTTTTACCCCCTATGTCATGAGGATACATTTTAGCTTTAGAACAGATTGACCAATTTGTTGCAATTCCATCATGATACATTACCCCCTATGTCATGAGGATACATTTTAGCTTTACAACAGATTGGCCAATTTGTTGCAATTCCATCATGATACGTACTAGAAGCAAGATCATTTAGAACCACTTAACTGATAGATGGGTGCAGCAGCAGTAAAAGTGGGCTGATTCTATTGGTTGTTCTTTTTGTATCTAATGAAAGAGTAAAATAAGTAAACCCCTAGGCTCTAAAAACTCTTAACCAATGTTTACTCTTTCGTATGTATGAAGAACGGATAGTAAGTAAGAAATCAGACTTGGTATGAGTAGCACTAGTGTTTCTAATACAAATGTCTTGAAGCGTGTATGTCTGCATGCAAGATTTTACAAAATCTCATTGTTTTTTGTTCATTTACAATGATATACAATTAAAAACAAGCTACCGTAAATGTTCCCTGTTGATACAAGGCACTCGAATTTCATGACAAGAGATAATTTGACTTTTTCTTTCCAAGTTTGATGGAAATTGTCTCTTATGAATTGCTTTAAGAGCAACTACTTTCCAGGCAAAAGTGTGATTAAATTGATTATTCTTGTTTAAATGCAGGTGTTGGTAACAATTGCACCTGTCAACTAAATTCTTCTCATTGACGCATTGTCAACCTTTTTACTATGGTTTTTTGCAAGCTAATGGGGAGGATGTGTTGTGTCCAGCTTAACTTTTTACTATTTTTGTGTCTGAGAAGTGGTACTCTTGGGTTTTGCGTGATCTTGTAATCCTTTACTTGACCAAATGACTAATAAACTTCGGAGTTGCTGATGAGCGGCAATATGCTAGCATTTAAAGATGCCTGTTTTGGATTGTTAGTAGAACAATAGACTCCGAACTAAACTGCATTACTAAGTGTTTCTACGCTTTTACAATATGAAGTTTTGAATTCTTCAAGAATAAATTTAGTTTTAGATGGTAAGGTTGACCACACATGAAAATTCGGTTCAGTTCTGATGAATAGTCTTGCCTGTTGGGAATAGCTTAGAAGTGCATTGGATTGGAAACAATTTTAATAGCTTAGAAGTGCATTGGATTGGAAACAATTTTAAGGCATAGCTGGTTATGGGATGAGCCAAGCTGCTGAAGAAAAAAGTAGGAATGACTGGTACTAGGGATTCCTGGTAGTCAATTCACTCATGACTGCATTGCTTTTGAATGTTAATGCTACAATGTTACATAGTTCCTTGCATAGAGAGATTTGTTTAAAGTCTCGGCTATGTGGGGGATGAAGGAACTACAACATACATTTCTTTCCTCGGATCTTGAGTATATTCTAACGTGGACTTTCCCATTCTTCTTTCTGCTTCTCTTGGTTTCAGATTTAAGAACTGATGTTAATGGTTAGATGCATGTGCATCTATTATGACGAAGACATTGTTTGTAACTGTCTTTGGGCATGAAGACAAAAGATAATAACTATATTCGCAATATTTGTTTCTTTTCACCCACCAAATTCAATTGTTTTATAATTACCCTCAATCCTAAAAATAAACTCAATCACTGTATTACAATTACAAATGGGAGTTTCGTAGTAGAATCTGTAGATACGGGTTTCGTAGTAGAATCAATAATACTCTAGAATTTATCTGATGCAAAGCACACTAAACAAATAACAAACGGCCATCCAATTTTATCACTCTTTCTGATCCACCTTGACGTGGACGTAGTTTATTTGTCCCAGACATCCTCTGTAGAGAAGATGGTACATTTACGATTGTGCAAGTTTTGTAGCCGGATCCAGATTGGGACTGATCTGCACAGGAAGGCCAAGACAAGACAAAAAAGTAAGAATCTGCCTCTCACTCTAGTTGTTGCCACCGCTACAAAATCGGCATTTCTCGACTTGTAAGTATTTCATGTATTTTATGATTTCGTGCAATGTATTTGTAAATGGTACAATTGGTTCCACGTCACTACATCAAACAGAAAAAGAAGACGATATACTCAGTAGACATCTATTTTACAGTGTTCTTTCTATAACAAGACATCAAGCTTGAGAATAAAGTGGGCTTACATAGATGAAATGAAAGGGTTCCTTCTAGAACATAAGCTTAATCTGATTATGGTCATGGCCTAGAACGTATATGCATACTTCAAACCCTTAAACTACTCTTGAAACAAAGCAGTAGACAACTAAATCATCTTTCAACCAGCAAAACAAAAAATTATGAGGGAACTTCAACAAGTTTGAACCTCCAATTAATCGAAATGACAACAATAAAAGAGTCCTGGTGTTCCGAGTCGTTTTTTCTAAACTTGACTGGCTATGTAATTAATAGCAAGTAATGAATCAAAGGCCACTCAAACTACATGAATGCAGTGAAGCTCTTGATCTGTCTAAAACGAAAGCAAAGCTAAATAAACCTGTTTCCAAAGAAAATCACTTTCTGTCTGCACTTCCCATATGTCCTTTCAATATCAATCAAGATAATTCCTCCTTCCCAATTTTCTTTCCAGTTAATAGTTGTATCAACGTGCACTCTAACGACATTTGGTGGGCCAATAAATAAGCATATGCGCTCCTTTATTATTGTTTTGTTTTCAGAATTATATCTGTCCTGATTCTCAAAAGAACAACTTACCATGTAACAATCATCAATAAGCACCTGATTCTACCAACCCCACCGAGAAGAAAGGAAAAAGGAAAGAAATAACAATCCAAAACCTATCAATATAGAAAGTGTTTATTAACGTTATTCTGCAAGCATATTTCGCAGAGTTGATTTTACACGGAACAACAATGCAGTAAGGAATAGCTATTCATATCTTTAGGATAAAGTGAGGCCTTTTTACTTGATTCGGTCTCGTTTGCATCTGTTCTTCATTCAACATCATAGCCTTTGTACACTGAACAGATGCCCTCAAAACATCAGTAGCTAACTACTTGGCAACAACATTGTAAGAGAAACCAGATCAAGGGATTGCTACAAACATTCAAGCTAAAGGCCTTCGATATGGATAATACTATTTCATTGGGGTAAAAAGTTTTCATATATGCGTTTCCATTTTGAGTGACCAACCGACCATGCATGAAGGGTACATCGTATTATTAGTGTCTTATCCACGTACAGCTTTAGCCAGCTTTTTAAGAATTTATCCTTGATATAGAATCTTACGTGCTCCATCAGCTTTATATCTAGGCTCAGTGGTTGCCTTTTCTTTTACCTCATAATTTTAGTCTTTAGGTGACTGTTCATAATCTTTTTATCCCAAATAGCTAATTATTGCCTGACTCTGATCATGATGACAAGCTCTAAGAAATAAAGGAAAAAAACAGAAGGGAAATGGAAGAAATGAAGAAACATCGTCGTCATTTCCTCTCTGTATGACAATTTCTAACTCAAGACTCCTTAGCAACAGCAAGTAAGAGATGGATTAACTGTGACCATCCATCCCCCAGGAAAAGACAAAGACATCCAACTTTCTTTAAAACCCGATCTTGATCTCTCTCCCATGGGATGCAGATGCATTCACAATTGATAATCAATTTCGTCGACGAAAATGTAGAGGAAGAAGAGTTGGGTGTCCAGACTGAGGAGAGTTTTGTTTTTACTCACCTTGAGTTACCTATTTGACCGCCTAAGAACTTCAAAAAGACCACAGCAGCTCTTCCAAGATGTAGGTTGCATAATTCGCCGATTCATAGAGACGACAGACTGCAAAGAATAGCAATATCGAATCAGCGAAACAAACTTTTAACAGGGTCAAAAAAAATAGTGGTCTTTTGCAGCAAACAGCCATCAGATTAGTCAAACTCATATGTACTAACAGGGTTTCCAGTATTTGCAGGTGAAGAATCAGTGCTTCCAACAACAGTAGCACTCTCAGTAGTTGGTGGCAATGATTTTTTCACAGGTTCGTCTCTAGCAACAACAGATGCCTCCTCTGTTTTCTCCTCAACGGAAGCTGCTACATTTGCTGCATCAGTTACCTTTGACTCTACCTCTGTCAGATCTGTTGGAACCGCATAATCATGTTTTTCATTGGCAGATGGTTCAACTTTTTCCTCGGTTACTTCTGTCACAGTATGTCCTGCAACTGGAGTGAAGTCAGGGTTCTCCGCAGAAGAAGGAACAATTGTTTCGTTGGCTGCATTTGACACCACCTCAGACCCATCTGAAGTTGCAGGTGGTAATGGTGTTGAATCCATCATTAAATCTGTTACAACTACTGGAGTTGGATTTTCTTTAGGAATCTCCACTTCTTCTTTTCTTTCTACTTCCTTCAATTGAGACTCCTCTGACAGAGCTTTCACACCTTGGACCAAGTCTGCTACAAAAGTTCCTGGAAGTGAAGCTGATTCTTCAACAATGTTAGAAACTTCGTTGTCCAGCTTCTCTAGAGTTGATTCCTCCGCCTGTGGATTCTTGTCTTCAGTTTCTTCCTTTTCTACTGAACAACCATCATGATCAGCCTCTTTCACAGACTTGGAGTTGCCATCCATATCAATTTGTTTGACAGATTCATCTTCAAGTTTGATCTCCTCGACGTCCTTGGCAATTTTCTTGGTATCTTCTTCCTCTAGTTCCACCATCTGGGACTCCTCAACTTTCCCATTTGATGGTTCCTCCATGATTTGCAGAAACTATTCCTTGCAGGAATAAAGAATCTTTTCTTTTTCACTTTGTTCTATTTCTTAGACAGACCTGGCAACAACTTCAGAGAATGAGGTTCAGTTTTTCAGCATCTGAACTGGATGGAATCCCCGCGTGATTGCAGACCAAGAGTAGTTGCTTCGGGTAATCTTTCGAGAGGAGGAAAAGAACACGAAGAAAGAAGCAAGTCAAACAAAGAGAAAGATCCAAGGGAGAAACAACAAACAATAATATGAACCACGAAAACTGAAGTGATAGAGAAAGAGATTGACCTGGAAGAGTAGGTGAAAGAGAATGGGAGATGTTTACGTACGTGTAAGAATATATAGATGTACACATACGTATTTTCATAAACATGTGAACATGATTGGACGTGGTGGCAACGAAGGAATGAGGTCGCTTTTGACTGGTAGTTGGTTCATGGTAGTTCTGGTTTTGGAGTTTGGGGAAAGTAGAGACTGGTAGATATACGGTTTTCGACACTCGTTTACATTGGGCCTTAAGTTGGCGCCTTTTTTACACAACACTCGGAAGTTGGGGAGGACAAATTGATAAATTCTAGGAAAAATATTTAACAGGGGCGTATACATAAGAATGATAACTTAAGGATCTTTTCAAAAAGTATTTAGTACTCTTTTTTTAATATATAAATAACATTTTCTTCAAAATAGAAATTTTATGTGACTAAAAAGTCAAAAATTCAAATCATGTCATTCTTGTTTATAATAATCTATGATATGCTTTTTATTAGTTTATTTATAATATATTGTGTATGTCCACATGTACCTATGAAAGAGCATGTTAAAATAATAAATGATCTATTTAGTAGATCTTATCTATAAAATTTAATTTTTTAAATTGAATGGGTTTTAACGTAATAAAGAGTTAAGTTTGTATTTTTACAATCTTAAATTTTTAGTTAAGTGTGTTAAAATTTCATTGTTTTAAATATGTTATGTCAACAATTATTCAGATTGAAATTATCTTTCTAATGATCAATTCTTATTCATCAACTCAAGCTTTTAGATTAAATGACATCATTCTTATATATAATCATTCCTTAATTATTTTTTAGTTGATGTAATAATTCTAACAATTTAACAATTCTAATACCATCAGTCGTGTCAAAAAATAAAAACTGCCTTATAAAAGAAAAAGAAAAGTTTCTAATCATGATGACATAAAAAGTTCCTTAATCTATTAACGGTTTTTAAGTGGTGAAGTTATTTATGAAATTCTTATTATAATTGGAATTATATATTCTAAAACTACCTTTTGTTTAGGCTTAGCAAAATTTGTCCATTCTAGTCAAAAGTCAATAAACTCGATTCAAGTTGACCGAGTTTCGAGTCGAGTTAGAGTTTTTTTTTTTTCCAAAAGAAGCTAAAATTTTAAGTGAAACAATAATGTTTTAAGTAAAGCAATGTCGTTTTTAATTTTTAAAAATTTAAAATATAATTAATTAGGTTTGATTAGACTTTGCATTACTTGATCCCAATCGAGCTTCGAATCAGATCAAACTTCAAATTGGGCTTAGGCTAACCCAAAATTTTGAGCCAAGCTTGGATCTATCCAGGTATAAACCTGACCTAACCTATTGCTAAGATTTCATGAGCTTAGCTCATTTGGCAACGACATTAAAAGCCCCTAGATAAAACTATAGCAAAAAAAAAAAAAAGTGTATTAGGTTTCATGTATATGTGTAAGTGCAAGGTTGGTTCAAGATCTCCTTAACATTATCCCACTAATAAGATTTTCTGAAGATGGTAATTTTTATGAAGATGCTACGAGGGTAACATACACCTAGAAACCATCATTTAACACAAATGGAAACAATGTATACCTACTGGCAAACACTTTGTTAAAGGGGATTTTGAAAAGTTAATGAGTAAGGAATCTAAGCAACTAAATCAAAACCTGGTTACTCCACAGCTAAATGAAGAAAAAGTACCTCTAGTTGAGTCATACACCTAAGACGATAAACATCCTTAAGGAAGCTGCAGTATTCCTCACTTAGACTCGTATTGTCTTTACTGCAGACATTAATGGGGAATAAACTAAGTTGAGCATCGTAAAAACTGGTAGCTCCTCTACTAAGGAGCAGTCCCAAGAAAAGTTCTAGACTAATAAAAAGAGGAAATCTGGTAGAAGAAATAAACGTAAGGACCCTACCATATCCCCTTCTAAATAATGTCTATCATTCACAGAATTTGAGGGGCATTAATTGCCCCAACAAGCTATCAACATTGTGAGATTTTTTCATAACTAACAATTATGTTTTGTTAGGGTTTATTAGAAACTAAATTAAAGTAGGAAAACATTTGAAGCTCAAAGCTACGGGAAGCTATTAGACATCCCTATCTAATCACCAATATCACTTCTTTAGTACAGTTATTGTAGCCTTCAACCTTAATAAAGTTTTGATCAATCTGGTAAGCTCATCAAACTAGATGAGGCACCTAAAATTTACCTTGATCCAGATGAATTGCACACTATATGTTACATATATATATATATGTCTCTAACTTTATTTTCCAAATGAGAGACTTATGATAGAAACTAAAGGACTTACAACCAATTGTACAAGGGCTATGATTACTTCTTGGAGACTTTAATGCAATTTTTCATAGGAACGTATTAGATGGGTATACAAGCCAAAGAACATTCAACACTGATCTAAAATAATATGTTCAAGATATTGGGGTTACTAATTTCAAGATAGAGGGTCGGTTCTATAATCATAATATTTTTTGGATAAGGGAGAAACTAGACCGAGCTCTAGTAAATGAAGAATGGTTTGATGTATTCCCTGATAGCAAAGCAACCTTTGAAGTATAATGAATTTTTAACCACTATCCCATTCTCATTAAAAACTTGGATGTTCTCATAATCCTGAAACACTCCTTCAATTTAACAACCATCTAGTAGAAGAAGAAAGGCATCAAGAGGCCATTCAAAAAGGTATCCAACTAAGGATTTCAGGTAGTAAGTTGTTCATATATGTAAAGAGTATCTAAAGTGCCAAGAATGAGATGAAAAAAACTGAACCTCAAAAGATATAACACTTTTGAACAAGTTGAAGCAACTAAAGCTAAAATAGACAATGCTTAATCCTTTTTGTACCTTAACCCCGACAAACCTAAGCTTATAGAAGATAAAAAGCAGTAGTCAAGGCTTATCTCAGAGCCATGGATATTCATAATTCTATCACGAAATAGAGGACTATAATCTAATAGATTCAAATTGGCAATAAAAACACTAGATTCTTCCACATCTTTGTCAAAGCAAGGAACAATTCGATTAAAATTCTTTCCCTAAAAAGAGTCAACAATACTTTAACTACTACACAATTATTAAAGAAAAGGCCTTCTGCCACTTTAAAAATACACTTAGGACACAAGACGCTAATAGTTCCATATTAACTTTACTCAAATCTTTAATCAATGATACCGTTAGTGAGGAACTCAGAACTTCCTTATGATGCCCTGTATTCCCACTAGAAATTGAAAACATAATCTTGAGTTTGGACCTATGAAAGCCCTGGGCCTTGATGGATTTAACGGATACCTTTTTCATAGCTCATACCCTATGATCAAGTATATGGTGTTGGGGACTATCTAGGGATTCTTTGAGAATGGGAAAATGTTAAGGGAAGTCAATAAGACACATTTGTCTAGTATCAAAGAAGCCTAAACTTGACTGCCTTACTAGTTTTAGACCCATCTCCTATTGTAACTTCATCTACAAGGCAATCTCTAAAATACTGGCTACCAGAATGAAAAACACTTTTTATAGTGTGATTGGAGAATCATATGGTAATTTTCTAGAAGGGAGACTAATTAAGGACAATATACTCCTAGTTGAAGAACTCCTTAAAGACTATGCCAAAGCCAACTCCTATAAGAATTGTGCCTTAAAGGTAGATTTTAATAAGACTTTTGGCTCCTTAAGTTAGGAATTTACCTTACAATTACTTAAAGTCTTTGACTTTTTAGATAAATTCTATAATTGGATCAATAAATCTATCATTACAGCCTCCTTGAGTATTTTAGTGAATGGAAAGCCCATAAACTTATTACGTGAAAGCAAAGGGCTGAGATAGGGAGACCTTTTTTCGCCTTATCTTTTTATTCTATGTAAGCATTTTTTAGATTTCTTTAATGTAAACTTGCTATACATCACTAGTATATTCACATCATAACAATTACAAGCTACATCCAAAACTATAACTACATGTAAAATTTCAAACAATTCCACACTCAATTATACATGAATAATCCTCAAAATCTAAACTGAATCACTATATCTATCATCACATTGACCTGAAAATTTTACATCTCTAAACCATTTTAAACCAAATTAAAGCATGAAAATAATTATTAATCATACAAAAATAATTAATAACAATTAAAAATATATCCTTGAAAATTTTAACTAATATATAATATATGTTAGTTGTCCCAACGTCCCTAAAAGTTCTTGGCAAACGTTATGTTAGATACGAATAATGATTGAAAGTACAAGAAATATATAAGTGGAATTAGACACAAAGGGATAATTGAAAGTACAAGAAATTATTGGAAAAAGTTTGAAGTAATAGCGGGCCAGACGATAATTTACCCTACTCGTTTTATTGATTTTGGTGAAAGAATAAAGAATGAACAATGCGGCCATCTAGCTACACAACTTAATTAGAAGTGGAATCTATCTTAAATGAATCACGGGTTTAGAGAAATCTTGATCGCCTGCACTCAGTTGGGAGACCCTGAGGAAATCGCTTGAGGTCCGTGCAGTAGTTGTAAATCATGTACTTGTTTTGAACC
>JANSVA010000002.1:14911519-14928268 GCA_025504915.1 Erythroxylum reticulatum | reverse complement strand
ATCGAGATTATGATATTTTGAGTTAAATGGAGATTAGTGAAATAATTATAATTACATAAAATAATGGTTGGATGTTCACAGTGTTCATGCTCTATTTTTCTTGTTGATATATATGAATGTTTTTGGAAATGTTTGAATGAACTAAAATGAGTTTGATAGTAAGGAATGAGGATTTGGTGAGGTCTTAATATAGAAAGGAGTTAAATGAAGTGAAAGTGTAGTCTACGAAAGTGAAAAGAAATGCATCATATGAAAGTTAGAAAAGTGTAGAAAATAATGGTTATTCACAGTGTTTTGTTGTTTAACCGTGTACTTACGTGAATATTTAGAGATGATGTAAATAGTAAGTTGTAATGAAAATGGGAAGATTCAGAAGATAAACAAAGAAAGAAAACTATATGATGAAATGAGGTTGTTGTTGGATATTAACAGACATGTAGAAACATATATGTAGAAAAGTCAATAAACATATGCTTTATTTTTCACTATATATTCGTAATGTTTGGGTATTGTTAAAGATGGATTTGAATGAGGCTAGAGTTAAAGAGAACATAGAGTAGTGTGATGTTGTGTTTTAAGAAGGATTAAAATGACAAAAAAAAGTGGAATGAAGATGGAAGAAAGATGTAGAAAAATGGAATTTGTTTACATGAATAATACAATTTTGATATGTATGTATAAAATTTTGGAAATTTGATTTATTTATGTTGGGTTTAATTGAGATGAAAGAAGAAAAGATGGTTTTGGTAGTAGATGTATTAGTTGTGAAGTGTAGGAAGCAAAATCTGGAAGGGAAAAAACTAGGTTGAGAAGAAGAAGAAGAAAAAGCGGCGTTTTATTAATTTAGAAAGAGAAAAGGTGATGGTTTACATGTATGAATTTATAAACTAAAGTATTTTACTAAACAACTTTAAGTCTTTTGGCTATAACTTTTTCATCTGACCTCCAAATGAATTAAAACTTAAACTAACGGATTCCTAAGACATTTTTCTTTCTCTTCATGAAAATTTAGAGCTATCTGAGTTGATTTGAAAAAGATTGCTTAAATGAATGTGTGGAAGTCTACTGGAATGTTATGATCAGGAGAATTTTCATGAACATGTTTTGGTATTTTGATTATAACTTATGTAGGTTTCTAAACAAGTTGATTCTTAATTCAGATTAAACTAGAGACATATGTATACAACTTTTTGAAGAATTCGAATTTTAATTATGTCTCTAAGACTTTCAAAATTGGTATGAAATTGAGTCTTGGCTTAGGCTGTAGCACTACTAGGGACATAAATCATGTCTTATTGTTACTGAATAATCTATATTAGGTTAAGTTGTCTACACCAAAGATTATTCTTTTATCTTTAAATTAGTATAAAGTTTGTAATTTTTGGATATTAGAATTGAGAGATATGGGTTGTACAACTTGAATGCATGATCATACAATAGCCAAAATTTCAAATGTATACAGTTTGTGGTATTTTGAGCATAACTCATATAATAATGAACCAAATTTAATGATCTTGGTAGAAATAAAGACTTAAGACATAGGAGAATAATTTGTTACAAGGAAGTGTTACCAAATTCCTTCACTTTCTTGATGAAAATAATTATGCAAATATTATGCAAAATGGACCCAAAAGTGTGCCTTTAAACATATATGAGTTAATCAATTAAATGTGAATATCCGAATGATTATTGTGACAAGATTAATGATAAGAAACCCAAAATTGTCATGAACATACATTGTACATACTCAGTATACATGAACGTGCATTAATGAATACATAATTGTGCAATAATGTGATATGTGTATGTATTGTCTGTAAAAAGGAGCGTATTGAGAGACAACATTCAGACATTTTTTTAGAAGATCAGTAAAAATTCATAAATAATCAAAAGTTATGTACATCTAGAGTTTGCCCAAACGATAATCTCTTTTCTAAACCAAACTCTCAAAGCATAAATAGCACTGCAAAGTTTCCATCATTATGCAACCATCATATCAAACCAAGCCAAATCTACACTACGATTTACATAACATAACATTCTTGCCAATAGCTTCCTTTCTTACAACACACATCTAGACATTGCTGGGACTTCAAGGTAATAGATGTTTAGAGCATATTTTGAGTAACCTAAGATGGTCTTACCTTCTTGTTTTGTATATTTCTGAATTGTACTAAACTGTATTGTTATCTTATTGAACTATATTGAATTGTGCTGATTGTGTATTGGATTTCAGACAATATTTGTTTGAGGCATTTTGATGCATGAGAATGATATTGGAAGTGCTATTTGTATGTGAATGAGACTGCCTCTATGTTTTTTTGATTCTCAACTAAAAAGTCAAATGCCGGACCTAGTCCGATGACTGCTGCCACTGTAATTGTTACTGACTATTGCTGCGACTGCTATACTGTCATAATACCTACAAATGAAAGTGAATGATCTTGATTATTGAATTGTGCCATGCATTTTATTTCAATGCATGTAATATAAAGGAGTTGTGAATGATGTTACTACTGATACTGTTATTGATGAGAGCTTTAAGCTCCCGCATATGTGCTTTGAGCCAATGGCTCACTGTGACTAATGAACCCTATATCCATATTGGGTAAGGGACAGACAGACAGACTAAGCCCGATAATTTGGAATAATGTAAAAGCACGTAGTCACAACAATATAAAAATGATTGTGAGTCTTATACATATTGCATCCGCATATAATTTTGAATTCATTAAATAATTTGCAAAGCTGTGTGAATGTTGTTATATGATTGAATTGTTTAACTGAGAAATGATTTATCTGTGATAGTATTTGATACTTGTCAAGTGGATTTGAACTGTATGATTACATGCTATAATTGATCTTGTTTTATGACATGAGTAAACTATCGAGGATGGTTGCTCTACTGAGTTGGCAAAATTTATCAAAATTGCACCGTTACTTTTCAGGTTCGAGAGTGAGATGACCTAGCTTTAAGACTCCGTAAAAGAATACTTTTTGCAACTGTTATAGTCAAATTTGGCTCAGAAGTCGGTCAGCTGAGATTAAGGACATAGTTGTTTCTTTCATGTTTATTGTATTCAGTATGTACAAAGTTATTTATGCTCGTAGGATAATGTAGTAAAACATGGATGGTATTGTATTATATGAAATAATGTAAGTTATGGTTTTTGATATATTGTGATAACATTTTGGGTTTAGAAAATGTGTGATTGATGGTTTAGTGTATGATTCCATATTATGTACAGTGAAGGTGAGATAGTTAACATGTCATTTCTGTCAAGCACGTACACGTGTATCCGATGGATGCACGTGCATATGTCAGATAGGAATGTGGTATTAAAAATTATCAAACCAAAAGTGAGTTTTTTCCCATTACCAACTCTACATTTAAACTCCAGCTCCATAATATCTTTGAGGCTCATCAACTTGTTAATGAAAAAGGATTGAGAATCTTTAGGGGACATAGACCACAATGACTTTTTTCTTAGTATATAAGAGTGAAACCACTTGGTCTTTAGCATTAATATCTTATTTATGGTGTCTATAGAGATAAGCACTTTAGGATCAATTATCCCATCTTAATCTTTATCACATTAATGTTAATAAAATCTTCTTGAATGGTAATTTAGGCAAGAACGATTCTATTTAACATCCCCAAGTTTTTGAGGTGAAAGGGAATGAACATCAAATTTACAGGTTAAGGAAGTCAAGTTATAAATTAAAGCAGGTATCTTGATAGTGGTACTTAAAATTATTTGATGTGGTCATAACTTTAGATTTTATGGAGAATACGTTTGACTCTTTTATATATTTCAAATTTAGTAGGGACAAGTTTGTGTTTCTAGCCCTACATATGTGTGACATTATTTACCAACAATGACTTAAGTGTATTTGTAGAATGCGAGGAAGACACTTTCAAATAATTTTGATATGAAAAGTCTTGGGGTGGCACATTTTGCTCTTAGAGTTGAGATCCATAAGAGCAAATCTACAAAGGTTTTGGGCCTAACTTAAAAGGAATATATTGATAAAATGTTGAAGAGAATCAACATATAAGATTACAAATCCAATATATCACCCATAGTTAAAAGGTGATAAGTTGAAAAAAATTAAGCACTGCCTCAAAATAAGTTGAAGAAAGTAATGATGAGTCATATTCATTACAATAATACAGTTGAAAGTTTAATGTATACAGAGTTATGCATAAGGCTTGATATTGTTTTTCCAGTTAATGATCATGGCAAGTATTACCTAATCTTGATCATGAATAATGGGTTGCAATGAAGAAAGTGTTGCACTAACTGCACAATACTAGAGAGAGTTATTTCTTGGAAGAGTTTGAAGCAATTTATCATGATGACTTCAGCTGTAAAAAGTTGAGATTATAGCTTATTTCAAGGCATGAGCGTATGCCAAGTGATTGAAGAACTTAAGTAGAGGCTTTAGGATTATTGATTTAGTTTCTTGGCCTATTAATGTTCACTATGGGAAGTTTTTTTTAAGAATCCAAAGAATACTAGTGGAGCCAATTATATTCAACTTAAGTACTTTAAGATTTATAGATGCATTAATCTTCGTGATATATATTAAGAGTATATTACCACCATAGACATATTAGTTAACCTATTGATCAAGGAGCATATGCTTGTAAATTTTCATAAAAATGTAAGAAATGTATATTTATGTTGTCTTATGATGTTTTGATGTTGACTTTTATGTTATGTTACAATATTTGAAATCAATAAAATTATGGATTTTAAACTTATTTATTGTACAACGATGTTTTAAATGCGTATATGCAGTTATCTTATTGTCTATATATAGATGTAATTCTTTTATTTTGAGTATGAATTTTTTATTGAAGCAAATAATTTATATGATGATTGATCTATATAGTCAATAGATCTTGATAGATCAAGCCATCTTTTGGAAGCTAATCTCTATACAAGATTACCGGTTTCTTTTAGAGAGTATAAGTCTTGTTGGGAGATCAAGGGCTTGGTTTGCGACTTGATCAGTGTGGTTATACATGGTTTATAATTTTACAAGTCAAATATATAAGTCACGCTATAGTAGCTCTACCCCAAAGGTTTTAACTAGTGAATTCTTTTTGCTGATGAATATGGAGAGTTATATGTTGATTATAATATATTAAGTATCATATGAATGGTTCAATGAATTAAGTTCTTGGATATTTTCTAAAATTGCATATAAACTTATTAAATTTGTATTTAACCCAATCAAGTCAATTTCCGAATGCTTTCTCATTAAGTTTGTTACTTGAATAAATCGATTCATTTTAAAAAATGTTTTCACATAAAATATTAAATCTTAATTAGTTTTGCTTAAATGGGAGAATGTAACCGTTTTCTATATGGATTACTGACTTATTAATCTTTTCTTTTTACAACTTAGTCAAATAAAAATTTGAAGCCTTTGATTACTTTATAGGCTTGGTCTTGGCAATATGGTTATTCAGTGTTGTATGATTATTGTATAGAATTATGTTGATAGTCCAAACTTATGTCTCAGTAACCTACGTTTCTCTTACCATCTTGTAACCTTTTATGTAAATAATTTATAACAGGCTAGTTTTACATCATTTATATTCTAACTTAAAATAGGAATCAACTATGTACCTAGGAATATACTGTGCCTTGTAAGCCGGGTTGGTGTCGACTCACTATGTCCCAGGCTAGAAGAATTTTCCAAGAAAACGAAGTTGGTCCCAAACCCCAGCTGCCAGATATTCCTTGAACAAGTCCCTAAAATTGGTGATTGTGGTCCTTGTGGAAGATTGTTGATTTTAAGTGACTTGACAATGCTGATATGCAGCCGTCGGCATATAAAGGGGGCCAAACTAAGGGAGTTGGGCAAGTGAAGTTTCAATCCTCTTTTCCTCATCTAGTTTCTTCCAAAATGGCTATGGCTAGATCTTTTTCTGCTACCAAATGTCCTTCCATATTCTCTGTAATGCTTTTCTTTGGAATGTTCCTGTCAAGTATATATGAAACAGGTAATCTGAAAGCATGCATAATTTGCCTATGAACCAACCACACTAGATTTCATTAGGAATCTGGCATTGTCAATAAGATATCAGAAATTTATGCATATATGTCTTCAAAATACTTCTCATTCCAGCAAATAGACAGGAGCCGTTAATTAACTGGTTGCTTGTGCTTCTGCAGATGCTCAAGTAGGTGTCTGCTACGGAATGCTCGGCAACAACTTACCGCCACCAGGAGACGTGGTAGCAATGTACAAGCAGAATAAAATCCATCGAATGCGACTCTATGATCCAAACCGAGCAGCTCTTGAAGCCCTCAGGGACACCAAGATAGAGCTCATGCTCGGACTCCCAAACACTGACCTTCAAATGGTTGCTTCTAATCAAGCTAACGCAAGCATGTGGGTGCAAAATAACGTAAGAAACTACGGAAATGTTAGGTTTCGATACATAGTAGTTGGAAACGAGGTCAAGGCAACGGACTCTTTTGCGCGGTATCTGGTTCCTGCCATGCAAAACATTCGCACTGCACTTACTTCAGTTGGTCTCGGAAGCATCAAAGTCTCCACAGCCATTGACACAGGTGTTCTAGGTGTCTCCTTCCCGCCCTCAAAAGGCTCTTTCAAGCAAGAGTATCGACCTCTTCTCGATCCCATCATTCGGTTTCTAGGGAACAACAAATCCCCATTACTTGTCAACTTGTATCCATACTTCAGTTACATAGGAAACACCAAAGATATCCGTCTTGATTATGCACTTTTCAGTGCTCCGTCTCCAGTTGTCTCCGATCCTCCGCTTAGTTACCGGAACCTTTTCGATGCGATTCTTGATTCAGTGTACTCTGCCTTGGAGAAGGCTGATGGGAGTTCGCTGGAGATAGTGATATCGGAGAGTGGCTGGCCATCAGCAGGAGGAACAGCAACATCAGTTAACAATTCAAGGACTTACAACAAGAAGTTGATTCAACATGTGAAGGGTAAAAATGGGACTCCAAAAAGGCCTGGGAAGCCTATCGAGACCTACATTTTCGCCATGTTTGACGAGAACAACAAGAGCCCGGAATATGAGAAACATTGGGGCGTCTTTCTTCCCAATAAGGAGCGTAAATATCCGATCAACTTCAACTAAAGAGTTGCACACTTGGTTACTCTAGTTAAGGACAATAATTATGTGCAACGAAGCTAGAAAATAATTGTGACTTCCGGTCCTAATCCAAATGAAGCTCAAACTCTTGTCATTAATGTACTGCCTAATAACATTTCACAAATGAATAATTTTTGTGTTATATGTTAAAAAAGGGGTAAAGGAAAATTAGTATCAAATATCTCTAACATAAAAAAATAAATAAAATATTTTGTAGGATTAGAAGAAGTTTATAAAAGACCCAAATATTTGTTAAATTACAAAATATCTTTTTAACACACCCCTTTAAGCTTAATATAATTTATTCCATATTGGTCTCTTAATATGAAAAAAAATTCCAAGTTCAATGCTTTAATCAAAATATGAGTGATTTAGTCTTTTAATTTTACATACTAATTAAGCTACACTCGTTAAACTGATATTTTCTCAAATGAAATGAAGTTTGGTATTAATGAATCTTGAAAAATAGGCAAGACAACAAAAGTTTCATAACATGTACAATATTGCTTACACTTTTCTTCACTAAATTTCATAACAAACACATCAAACAACTACATATTCACATTCGCAGATTAAGAGAGTCATAATTTGATTATTTATTCAAATCCCAAATGAATGCAAGTTTTATTAATGTAACAAATACACATCTAGGTAGTTGTATGTAACCAAATCAAAGTTGTTAAAAATAGTGTAAAACAAATCCTAATGCATTCTGACTTTCACTGATTTCAAGATCTTTTTTAGTACCTTCGTAAATTTGATGCTTCCACATAATCTAATTGTGCAGAGAACATTTAGTTCAGTATAAATCAAGAATCTCCCCACAAACTTTTTAAACAAAATTAAATTTACATTCTCATTATCATCGTATCCTTTTACACTAGTTTTGCATACTCCTAAGGTAACATTTTGTCCACTGAATTGTTCAAAATTGTCTCTACTTAATCCTTTTTAAAATAATTTTTTTTATTCAATTGTCTTATTTCAATGTGAAGATAATATCACATTATTTTAACAAGTACGTGTCGTTTCAAATTCTTCAAGTATGTCCTTCTTAAACTCTTTAATTATCAATGAATAGTGAAAATTATAAATTGCAAGTGGAAGTTGCAATTAAACTCACATCAGCCCAACAGATTCACCTGGAGGTTCACAACAAAATCTCAGGTAAGCTCATACTCATAACCTTTGTTTATGCCTAAAACACTGAATACCAGAGAATGTTTTTGTGGAACCAGATCAGATCCTTGCAGATACCTCCTCACTGTCTTGGTTGGTTGTTCGGGACTTTAATGCTTTTATTAATCCAGAAGAAACACAAAGCATTGGTTCTCTAGGAATTCTCTGCAATGACATGTCGCAATGTTTAACTGATGCCCTTTTATTTGACATGCCATTTGGAGGAAACCTATTCAGTTGGTGTAATAACCAAATGGGAGATAACTTTATCAGGAGAAAAATGGATAGAAGCCCAGTAAATCCGATGTGGTTCTCTGCCTTTCGTGGTAGTTTCTCCACCTTCACAAACCATCATATATCCTATCATTCTACTATTATCACTTAGCTTGACACTGTTAGACCATCATACCCCTTTAGGTTCAATCATTTCCTTACTGAACTAGCTGATTTTGAGAATGCATATTGAGGGCTATGAATGTGTTCATCTGAGGCTCCGATCAATTTGTCTATGCAAAAAATTTCTCTCATTAAACAAAAAATGAAAGATTTGTTTTAGTGCAACATTGGTAATAGACACCATCTTCTTCTCACTGCCAGAGCTTCTCTTGACAAAATTCAATCTGAATTACAAAGTGATCCCACTTCCGTTGTTCTTCAAAATTAGGAAAGAGTTACTATGCAATACCTTTCTAGTGCTCGCTTGTATGATTATCTTCTCGTAAAACAAAGATCTAGGGTGGATTGGATGAAGTGAGAAGATTAAAAATACTTTTTTTCCATAGAGTTGTCATAAATTGGAGAAAATCCAATAGAATCATTTCATTGCAACTCAACAATCAAGTTTTTTATTCCAAGATTTGTAGGATTAAAAGAAGTTTATAAAAGACCCAAATATTTGTTAAATTAAAAAATATCTTTTTAACACACCCCCTTTAAGCTTAATATAATTTATTCCTTATTGGCTCTTAATATGAAAAAAAATTCCAAGTTCAATACTTTAATCAAAATATAAGTGATTTAATCTTTTAATTTTACATACTAATTAAGTACACTCGTTAAACTGATATTTTCTCAAATGAAATAAAGATTGGTATTAATGTATCTTGCTTTATATCTTTGAAAAATAGGCAAGGTAACAAAAGTTTCAATTGTTCTTCAAAATTAGGAAAGTGTTACTATGCAATATCTTTCTAGTGCTCTCTTATATGATTATTTTCTCATAAAACAAAGAACGAGGGTGCATTAGATGAAATGTGGAGATAAAAAATACAACATTTTTCCATAGAGATATCATAAATAGTAGAAAATCCAACAGAATCATTTCATTGTAGCTCGACAATCAGGTTTTTGATTCCAAGATTTGTTGCTTTATGATGCTTTCAAATATTTTCAAATATCTTGTCTTTTCCTACACGTGCTACTTCTTCTTTCCTATTACTAAATGAAATCATGCTAGACAAGATTAGTCTTACATATGCTGATTTACTTAGTAAGCATGTTACAATTTTGGAGATTGAGATTGCCTTAAGATTCTTAAATCCAAACAAGGCACCGGGACTTGATGGATTTAGCCCTTATTTCTTCAACAAATCATACCATCTGACAAAGAATAAGGTAGTTGATGCCACCCTTTCTTCAACAAAACTTAAATGTTATTAGAAATTAATAACACATTTGTAACTCTAGTTCCTAAGAATGGAAAACAAAGACTTTTCTTAGACTTTAGATCTATTTCTTGTTGTAACACTATGTATAAGATCATTGCTAATTAAAGATCTTGGCTCAAAGACTGAAAGAGTTCTTACACAAATACATTGACATTTTATAAGGTGCCTATTTACTTGGCATAATTATAGGGATAACATCATGTTAATGCAAGAAGTTGTCAAGATTTACGCTAAAAGAAGGGGAAGCTGGAGTTGCATCATTAAGGTTAACCTAAAGAAGGCCTGTGATAGTATAGATTAGGGCCTTATACTGAATATCTTACATGCTTTGGAATTTACTGTCAACTTTATCCAATGGATATCACAATACACTGCCTCACCTTCCTTTAATATATTGATGAATGCTCAGCCTGGTAAGTCCTTTAAAAGCAACAAAGGACTTAAACAAGGAGATACTATAGCAACTTACATCTTTGCACTTGTTATGAAAGTTTTTAACAGAACCTTGAAGAGAGTAGTGGAAAGAACCAAAGATTTCAAATTTCATTCTAGGTGTAAAAAGCTAAGGATTACTAATATATACTTTGCAGATGATCTCATACTCCTTTATAAGACTAATCAGAGTTATGTATCAACACTTATGAAAGCCTTAAAAATCTTTAGCAAGATGTCTGGATTGGAAACCAATTGTTCCAAGAGTTGTTTTATTTATCAAAATCAGCTCTAAGTAAGCAATCTATCATTGAAATTATCACCGGTTTCAAACTACAGACACTTCTTACGTTGTACCTACGAATTCCCAATTCAGCTACTAGCAATACACATGGGGATTTCAAAAAACTTTTTAACTGTATCAACTGCAAAATCTCTACTTGGAGTTCCAAATTAATTTATACAGCAGGTATATTTGTGCTTATCTTATTTATACTGAATTCAAACAATGTTTTCTTGAGCTGTACATGTTGCTATACCCAAAAGAGTAATCAAATCAATAAAGATTATGTGTAGTAGGTTTCTTTGACATTTTATAAGGTGCCAATTACCTGGCCAAATTATAAGGATAACATCAAGTTAATGCAAGAACTTGTCAAGATTTACCCTAAGAGAAGGGGAAGCAGGAATTGCATCATTAAGTTTAACCTAAAGAAGACCCACGATAGTATATATTAGGGCCCTATACTGAACATCTTACATGCTTTGGAATTTCCCACCAACTTTATCCCATGGAAATCACAATGCATCACCTCACCTTCATTTAATATATTGATGAATGCTCAACCTAGTAAGTCCTTTAAAAGCAACAAAGGACTTAAATAAGGAGATCTTATATCAACTTACATCTTTGCACTTGTTATGGAAGTTTTTAACAGAACCTTAAAGAGAGTAGTGGAAAGAACCAAAGATTCAAATTTCATTCTAGGTGTAAGAAGCTAAGGATTACTAATATACACTTTGCAAATGATCTCATACTCCTTTACAAGACTAATCAAAGTTATGTATCAACACTTATGAAAGCCTTAAAAATCTTTAGCAAGATGTTTGAATTAGAAACCAATTATTCCAAGAGTTGCTTTTATTTATCATAATCAGCTCTAAATAAGCAATCTGCCATTAAATTCTCACCAGTTTCAAACTATTAACATTTCCTATATTGTACCTAGGAATTCTCAATTCAGCTACTATCCATACATATGGGGATTTAAGCAAACTTCTTAACTGTATTAACTCTATAATCTCTACTTGGAGTTCCAAATTAATTTCTACAACTGGCATATTTGTGCTTATCTAATATATACTAAATTCAGTCAATGTTTTCTTGGGCTGCACATATTGCTATACCCGAAAGAGTAATCAAATCAATGAAGATGATGTGTAATAGGTTTCTTTGGGATGGGAATGAAGACAATGTTAAGAGAGCTCAAATGCAATGGAAAGAGGCATACTTACCTAGGGGTAAAGGTGGTTTAGGAATAATTTCTCTCAAACTAATGAACAACTATTATGTCTAAGAGGTTATAGAGGTTATTAATTAATAAGCATTCCTTCTGGTGTAAATGGATTCATTAGATCTATATAAAAAATATTAGCATATGAACCATAAAGATTAAATCTTCCTTTTCTTCAACCTTGAAAGCCATTATAAAGACCATTAGAGATGGCAAGAAGAATAATTTTTGGTTTGACAACTAGACATCTCTTGGTCCTTTTTATAACTTGCAAGCTATGGAATGTCTCAGTCCTGCCATTAGTTAAAAAAAGCAACAATAGTTGATGCAGTGCTTGACAAATAGATCTTTATAAAAATCTCTAACCTTAGACTTATTTGTGAAGAAATTGTTCACACTGCCTAGAGTGAAGGGGAAGATTATTTATTTAGACGAATTCAAGAAATGGCAAGTTTAGCAACCATTCTTATAGGAAGTTTATGCAGAAACACTATAACAAGATTCTCTAGCACAAAGTTATTTGACCTAAGCAATTTAATTCTACATTAATCTGTCTGTGGCTAGTTATGAAAGATAAGTTACCAACTATGGATAAGCTATAAAGATTCCTAAATATCCCTATTTGGTACATTCAAGAAAGTATTGAACACTTGTTTTTTCAATGTGTTTATGTCAATAGTATGTGGAAGTATATATTACACCAATGCTTTATTCAGGATGCACCTGGAATATGGGATTATATAAGGAGATGAAGTAGCAAAATCAAGCATCCTGACTCTACAATTGATTGGCCTTTCAACCTAGTTATAGCACGTCTAGTGAAACCTATATTGGATGAAAGAAATGCTATAATGTTTCAAGACAAAAATCTAACAACATAACAATTTAGTACCAAATCATCATGCAAATCAGAGGATACATGAGCATACACAAGTCTAGACTCCTTAATGAAGACTGCTGCAATATAATATGGAGTGTACAAGTCTATTAACTTCTCTAGTATTTTGTCCTTAGGCTTATAAGCTTCTAATGATTGGTTTTCAGTATATACGGATCTTTGTAACTACTTTGTATCGTTTGATTATCATTCATCTCCTAATTCATTATTATTATTTCTTCAAAAAATTACAAGAAATGCCACCATTTATGAAGATGATAGAAAAGATCTTTATTTCAAAATTTTAAAAATTATACAAAAATCTCAAAATAAATTTTCTGTTTATAGCACAAATGATTCACGAAATGGTGTAAACAAATGAGTGAAAAAATTTAAAATTACTACATGTAATTAAGTTAACTAAAATTTTAATGCTTAAATGAGTGGTTAAAATCATTAAGTATGTTTTCTTTTTACTTCTAACCACAATTTTCTAACAAGATTTTGTTTGGTGTATAATTATGTGTTTTTAAATAATTCTAGTCTAGATAGATTATGCATAGTAATTAAAAATTATACAAAAAATTATAATTATTCACCCTTTTTCTTGTTATGTTATTACCTCTGTCACTTTATAAAACATGATCTTCATCATCTTTTTCTTTCAAAAATAATTTTGAAAATAGAAACTAAATTTCTACCTTCTTCTTCTTATGTATTATATCTTCATTAACATTTAAAGATCCAACCCATTGCCAAGGATTCTATATGTTTTTATTCCTTAATTGCAATAATAAAATAATTAGACTTTAATTCCAACTATATCAAAATATTTTTAACTACATGAACTTATTATTACTTTTCATTAGATCTTCAAAATTGATTAATAATCTTTAGTATTGTAATGAAATGATTAAAAATGGATTTCGATGTTTTCATCTCGAAAGATTCACATTTAGTTTTAAGGTTTGAAGATTAATTTAGGAAAACATACAAATAGGCAACTTACTCTTAACATGCCATAGTACATGAATACATGGACTATTCAGATGCCAAGTACATTGAAACAAAAGCATAATTAGAACATTTAATATCACTTAAACACCTTTTCCTTATCCATTGTGTCTATTGAATTCAAGTTATTATTACTTATTACCCTTACTCAATTTATTAAAATGTTTAGCTTTGTAGGAAATTTCATTTTTTTCACATGCAAATTCGAAACAAACCTAAAATTAGTTTTTTCCTTGTATAAAAAGCAAGTAATTTGCTTTTTCATTATCTAGACCAACTTTTATAAGATAAGGGATGATGCGATATTAAATTTAACTATAAATTTGTTTAATAGCAATTAGCTTTTTCATTATCTAGACCAACTTTTATAAGATAACAGATGAATAGTACGATATTAAATTTAACTATAAATTTGTGTACTGGTGCAATCCAACCTAAATCTTTGTTAAATGGCGAGTTAAAAATTTTAATTACATACTATATTTGCAATTATAATCGATTAATTGTAGTTAAAAGCAGGTCCTTTACCATACTTTATATCCATTTCAATATTTAATTACAATTGTATTCACTTTGATTGTAATTGTATCAATAACAAGTATCTGTATTATCACTTACAAGTTGCAATTTAAAATCTTTGGCGAGCTTTAAGGTACACTTCTTAAAAGAAATTAGCTTTCTTAACTTCAAATAAACATTGATAATTAATATGTTGGGCTTATTTTAATCACTTAAAAAAAGTTTCGTATTTGGTTTGATATTTATTTTATTTTACTTAAATGAGTTCCAATGCTTCTCAATATGAATAGCACCAACAATATAGATACAATTGTTTGGAAACCATCTTAAAGGTATTTTCACTAACAAGTCATGCTACAGTAGCCTCTAAGCTGACTATTCCCTCGTATTCCCTTCTTAACAGCACAACATCAGCCCAAAGCATCCATGTTCGCTTGGCTAGCAATTAAAATTGATTAAGTAACGTTTGCCCATTATGCCACTTATGTAAGTAGTTAGTTGAAGACAGAAACCATTTATTCTTTAATTGTATCTACTCCATTACTGTATAGAGTCAACTACTCCATAAGCTTGCCCTTTCTATAAACTCTTACAATTCGACTACCACACTGTTAAAAATTAGTGCATCTTACTTATTTGTTGCTATTAAATTTCAGTTATTCTTTACTAGTTTGTAATTGTTAGCTTTCTATTCCTGTTTTTTAGGATTAGACCAAGTCAAATAATTATCCTTTAAATTGTTGTAATTATCTGTAGGTAGATTCTTTAGTGAGTAGTGGGAGTTTTTAATGATTGTTTGTTATTCAGTTTTTCTATAAATCTTTCAGTACCTTGTAATCGTCAGTTGTAGTTCAATAAAATATAGGCAGCAACTCATTTTTTCTTTTTCTTTTTATACACATTTTGTTAAGCACTTGTTGTGCATCTCTGTTTTCTCCTATCTTCTATTTGTTTTATGGTATCAGAGCCTTGTTGAGTTCTGTTTCCTTATTTACTCTTCTTGTCTATCAAGTTTGTCTTATTGGAGAAGGTTGAAGGTTTGAGGTTTCCATTCTGAAATAATGGAATCGGTGAATGGAGGAAGTAGCTCTAGTTCGCAATATGGTGTCGAGAAACTTGTGGGTAGAAACTACAAGTATTGGAGAATGTATATAGAAGCTTTTCTTTAAGGTCAAGACTTGTGGGAACTTGTTGCTGGTGATGATTCAGAGATTCCAGCTAACATTCCTGAGAATACCGAGTCACGAAGAAAGTGGAAGATCAAGTATGGTAAAGCTCTCTTTGTGTTGAGGACTTCAATTAACAAGGAGTTTATTGATCATGTTTATAATGTTACCTCTCCAAAACAAGTCTGGGAGACACTTCAAAAGCTATTTATGAAGAGGAATGCGTCGAGGTTGCAATTCTTAGAAAATGAATTAGTAATGACAGCACAGGGAGGTATGTCAATTAGTGAATATTTTTTACAAATTAAAAATATTTGTACTGAGATTTCAAAGTTAGATGTTGATGAGAAGGTCAGTTAAGGACGGCTAAGGTGATTTCTCATTGGTGGTATAAAGAAGGAATATACACCTTTCATTACCTCTATTTAGGGGTGGGCAGTTCAACCATCAATAGAGGAGCTGGAAAATTTGCTCTCTAATTAGGAAACCTCGGGAAGATAAATGGAAGAAATCATAACTCTGAATTTGATGCTGTTTTTTCTCTAAAGGAAGGTTCAGTGAAAAGAAGACAACTGAAAATAAAAGAATAGATGGAAATGCAAAGAAAAGTGCTAGCAACACCTTACTAAAGAATAATTCTATCAAGTGCTATAGATGTGGAAAGCTGGGTCATATTCAAAAGAACTGTCTTGTTAAACTCTCTAAAGTCAATGCAGCTTGTGAATAAGTAAAAGATGGTTAACTCAAATGGGAGTAATGTTTCACCATTGAAGCAGTTGAAGGCTCCAAATTAACACCAAATCAATCTCTTGTCAACTATATAAACTATAATAAGGAGTGGATTATTGATTCTGGTTGCTCTCATCATGTGACTGGAAATGATTCATTGATTTTAGAGTTACAACGACATAACGATGATCAAGTTATTGTTACAGTCGATAATTCAACTCATCTAGTAATGAATGAAGGTATCGTGAAGATTGGTGTTAAGGATGCAAAAACTGGAGTTGTTGAATCAAATGATGTTTATCACATACCAGGTTTGAAGAAAAATTTAATTTTTGTCTCTCAAATTACAAATTCTGGGAAATATGTTCTATTTGTTAGGAAATAAAAACTATTTCTACACAACTAAAATGCCAATAAAACAAACACACAACACCAAATTTGATAATGGAGTTCGGCCAAATTGTGCCTACGTCTTCGGAGCTACTGCACACCCTTTTAT
>JANSVA010000002.1:14866647-14904221 GCA_025504915.1 Erythroxylum reticulatum | reverse complement strand
CCTCTATAAAAACAGTGTTTGTTTTTCTTCCCTATTCTTAGCATTTAAATTTGTTTAAATTGTTTTGTGTGTATTAAATTCTTTTTTTATAAAAAAGGTTTAAAGATCTATTCAACCCCCCCTTCTAGATCGTTTACAACCGACACCACAAGATGTGGTAGCAATGTACAAGCAGAATAACATCCATCGAATGCGACTCTATGATCCAAACCGAGCAGCTCTTGAAGCCCTCAGGGCCACTAATATAGACCTCACGATAGGAGTCCCAAACACTGACCTTCAAATGGTTGCTTCTAATTAAGCTAACGCAAACATGTGGGTGCAAAATAACGTAAGAAACTACGGAAATGTTAGGTTTCGATATATAGTAGTCGGAAACGAGGTCAAGGCAACGGACTCTTTTGCGCCGTATCTAGTTCCTGCCATGCGAAACATTCATACTGCACTTACTTCAGTTGGTCTCGGAAGCATCAAAGTCTCCACGGCCATTGACACAGTTGTTCTAGATGTCTCCTTCCCGCCCTCAAAAGGCTCTTTCAAGCAAGAGTATCGACCTCTTCTCGATCCCATCATTCGGTTTCTAGTGGAAAACCAATCCCCATTACTTGTCAACTTGTATCCATACTTCAGTTACATAGGAAGCACCAAAGATATCCATCTTGATTATGCACTTTTCAGTGCTTCGTCTCCAGTTGTTTCCGATCCTCCACTTAGTTACTGGAACCTTTTCGATGCGATTCTGGATTCAGTTTACTCTGCCTTGGAGAACGCTGGTGGGAGTTCGATGGAGATAGTGATATCGGAGAGTGGCTGGCCATCAGCAGGAGGAACAGCAACATTAGTTGACAATGCAAGGACTTACAACAACAACTTGATTCAACATGTGAAGGGTAACAATGGGACTCCAAAAAGGCCTGGGAAGCCTATCGAGACCTACATTTTCGCCATGTTTGACGAGAACAACAAAAGCCCGGAATATGAGAAACATTGGGGTGTCTTTCTTCCAAATAAGGAGCATAAATATCCAATCAACTTCAACTAAAGAGTTGCACACTTGCATTCTCTAGTTAAGGGCAATAATTATGTGCAACAAAGCTAGAAAATAATTGTGACTTCTGATCCTAATACAAATAAAGCTCAAACTCTTGTCACTAGTGTACTTCCTAATAACATTTCACAAATGAATAATTTTTGTGATATATGTTAAAAAAGGGAGAAAGGAAAATTAGTATCAAGTATCTCTAACATGAAAAATAAATAAAATATTTTGTAGGATTAAAAGAGGTTTATAAAAGACCCAAATATTTCTTAAATTAAAAATTATCTTTTTAACACACCCCTTTAAGCTTAATATAATTTATTCCATATTGATCTTTTAATATGAAAAGAAATTCCAAGTTCAACGGTTTAATTAAAAAATAAGTGATTTAATCTTTTAATTTTACATACTAATTAAGCTACACTCGTTAAACTGATATTTTCTCAAATGAAATAAAGTT
Source organism: Erythroxylum reticulatum (assembly GCA_025504915.1). Lineage (NCBI taxonomy): Eukaryota > Viridiplantae > Streptophyta > Magnoliopsida > Malpighiales > Erythroxylaceae > Erythroxylum > Erythroxylum reticulatum. Next base: position 14,902,722 of record JANSVA010000002.1, on the reverse strand, counting down.
TGGTATTAATGTATCTTGCTTTATATCTTTGAAAAATAGGCAAGGTAACAAACATTTCAATTGTTCTTCAAAATTAGGAAAGAGTTACTATGCAATATCTTTCTAGTGCTCTCTTATATGATTATTTTCTCATAAAACAAAGATCCAGGGTGGATTGGATGAAATGTGGAGATAAAAAATACAACTTTTACCCATAGAGATATCATAAATAGGAGAAAATCCAGCCGAATCATTTCATTGCAGCTCAACAATCAGGTTTTTGATTCCAAGATTTGTTTCTTTATGATGCTTTCAAATATTTTCAAATATCTTGTCTTTTCCTACACGTGCTCCTTCTTCTTAGCTATTACTAAATGAAATCATGCTAGACAAGATCAGTCTTACATATGTTGATTTACTTAGTAAGCATGTTACAATTTTGGAGATTGAGATTGCCTTGGATTTAGACTTGATGGATTTAGCCCTCATTTCTTCAACAAATCCTAGCATATGACAAAGAATAAGGTAGTTGATGCTACCCTAGTTTCTTCAACAAAACTTAAAATGTTATTAGAAATTAATAACACATTTGCAACTCTAGCTCCTAAGAATGGAAAACAGACTTTTCTCAGACTTTAGACCTATTTCTTGTTGTAACACTATGTATAAGATCATTGCTAATTAAAGATCTTGTCTTAAAGAATAAAAGAAGTCTTACACAAATACATTGACATTTTATAAGGTGCTGATTTACTTTGTACAATTATAAGGATAACATCATGTTAATGCAAGAAGTTGTCAAGATTTACGCTAAAAGAAGGCGAAGTAGGAGTTGCATCATTAAGATTAACCTAAAGAAGGCCTGTGATAGTATAGGTTAGGGCCCTATACTGAACATCTTACATGCTTTGGAATTTACTGCCAACTTTATCCAATGGATGTCACAATACATCACCTCACCTTCCTTTAATATATTGATGAATGCTCAACCTGGTAAGTCCTTTAAAAGCAATAAAGGACTTAAACAAGGAGATCTTATATCAACTTACATCTTTGCACTTGTTATGAAAGTTTTTAACAGAACCTTGAAGAGAGTAGTGGAAAGAACCAAAGATTTCAAATTTCATTCTAGGTATAAGAAGTTAAGGATTACTAATATATACTTTGCAGATGATCTCATACTCCTTTACAAGACTAATCAGAGTTATGTATCAACACTTATGAAAGCCTAAAAAATCTTTAGCAAGATGTCAGGATTGGAAACCAATTATTCCAATAGTTGCTTTTATTTATCAAAATCAGCTCTAAGTAAACAATTTATCATTGAAATTGTCACCGATTTCAAACTACAGACACTTCCTACATTGTACCTACGAATTACTAATTCAGCTACTAGCTATACATATGGGGATTTCAACAAACTTGTTAATTGTATCAACTACAGAATCTCTGCTTGGAGTTCCAAATTAATTTATACAACAGGCATATTTGTGCTTATCTCATCTATACTGAATCCATTCAATGTTTTCTTAGGCCGTACATATTGATATACCCAAAAGAGTAATCAAATCAATAAAGATGATGTGTAGTAGGTTTCTTTGGAACGAGAATGAAGAAAGTGTTAAGAGAGCTCAAATGCAATGGAAAGAGGCATGCTTACCTAGGGGCAAAGGTGGTTTACGAATAATTTCTCTCAAACTAATGAACAGATATCATCTCCAAGAGGTTGTAGAGGTTATTAATTGACAAGCATTCCTTATGGTGTAAATGGATTCATTAGATCTATTTAAAAAATATTAGCATATGAACTATAAAGATTAGATCTTCCTTTTCTTTAACCTTGAAAGCCATTCTAAAGACTAGGGAATTGTTGAGGAATGAATTTACTTATCTCAATAGAGATGGCAAGCAAACCAATTTTTGGTTTGATAACTAGACATCTCTTAGTCCTTTTTATAACTTGCAAGTTATGGACTGTCTCAATCCTACCATTGGTTAAAAAAAAAAAGGAATAGTAGTTGATTCACTAGTTGACAAACAGATCTTTATAAAAAGCTCTATCCTTAGAATTATTTGTGAAGAAATTGTTCACATCGGCTTGAGTGAAGGGGAAGATTATATTATCTGGAAGAATTCGAGAAATGGCAAGTTTAGCAACTAATTTTATAGGAAGTTTATGTAGAAACACTATAATAGGATTCTCTAGCATAAAGTTATTTGACATAAGCAATTTAATTCGACATCAATTTGTTTGTGGCTAGTTATGAAAGATAAGTTATCAACTGTAGATAAGCTATAGAGATTCCCAAATATCCCTAATTGGTGTATTCTTTGACAGAAAGCTTAAGACAGTATTGAACACTTGTTTTTCAATGTGCTTATGTCAATAGTATATGGAAGTATATATTACACCAATGCTTTATTCATGATGCACTTGGAGTATGGGATTATATAAGGAGATGGAGTAGAGAAATCAAGCATCTTGACTCTACAATTGAGTGGCCATTTAGCCTAGTTATAGCATGTCTGGTGAAACCTATATTAGATGAAAGAAATATAGAATTTTTCAAGACAAAAGTCTAATAGCAGAACAATTCAGTAGCATAATCATCATGCAAATCAGAGGATACATGAGCATACACAAGTCTAGACTCCTTAATGAAGACTATTGCAATATAATATGGAATGTATAAGTCTATCAATTTTTAGGCTTATAAGCTTCTAATGATTGGTTTTTAATATATACAGATCTTTGTAACTACTTTGTATAGTTTGATAGAAGAAGATTTTGGTCACTGGCTTATTTTGATAATTTAACTATTTTTAATAGTTTTCATAATTTATGAAAACTGAAAGAAATTAAAATATAAATATAAATGAATAAGTCTTGAATATTATTAAATTATTTTTTGGTGACAGGCTTAACCATAGTTAATTTACTTTAACCATGACCAATGAACTTTGAACATAATGAGAATTGTACATTAACCAGATAGTGGGCTTGATCACAATGGATTGGTATAAGATCATTCAACTTTGCTTTAATTGAGCCTAATCAATTACGTCAACGTAAATGGGTTCATCCACATGGCTTCATGATTATTATTTCTATTTTTGGATGTTTTAAATAAAGATGACACCAGATGTTTAAATAATATACTTAATGGAACTACTAATCTACCTTATTAAAAAATAGAGAAAAATAAAGATAGAAGAAATAAAAAGATTTTTACCAAAAAATTTGAATTTGAAGGTTGATATATAAAATAAGAAAATAGGTGTTAAGCACCTAAATTTACCCAAATATTTGATGTGTTGAAAGATGTGGAGGACTTTCATAAATGAAGTCGGTTAAAGCAACAAAATTGATTAGTGAAGATGATAAAAAAGTTGAGGTCTTTTTTAGTATGCCCTTGGATTACAAAGTATTGTTTACTCGAGACATACTGAGAGTCATCTCAATGATCACATGATATTGTAATATCCATTAGATAATTTAAGAATAGTTTATTTACTTAGACAATACATCATTTTGATTGATTTTTATTAAGATATTATTATCAACATTGCATATTACTTTATTTAATTTATTTAATAATTATTTTATTTTTATTTCATTGATTTTATATCATAAAATAAGTTCGTTATGGTTTTTTAGTTTTATTCTTACAAGAAAAATCATTCATGGTTATTTAAAAATTAATAACTTAGTAAATCATTAAAAATAATTTTAATTATCTATTTATTAACTACAAAATTTTTATTAATTAATAAAATATAAAATTTTTAATTATTTATTTACAAATTTATCATATAATAATCAAACATAAATTTAAAAAATGGTTGTTACTATTCCTAATATTTCATATCAATCATTAGTATAACTATGAATCTCTATAATCTTAGTTTAATGCTTGCATACCTAATATGCATGATTAAAAATTTCATTTCTATTCTCATTCCTTCTTTCTAATCCCATTACCATTTTCTATATTTGCATTCCTAAATTCCTTTTTACCTAACAAAACCTAAAGGTCTAAAAGGATATAAGTTTTATTATACTAATCATAATACCATAATTGTAAAGTTATTAGTTGTAAAGTTTTGGAATAATAATGCAAACGATATATCATTAATAGCTAAAGCACTTAAGAAGCTCATGCTAATATTGGTATACATTCTTATAATAATTCTAGAGGTATGTGGGGATAATTTGCATAGAGTTTTAGCTCTTGATGATGGAGATGGCACATATGTTATTGAAAAAGCTATGATGGACACTCAACATGATCATATAATACTTTTGAGACATTCACAGTGGAATAAGAGGCCTACACCCTTAGATAATTTTATTATTTAGATGAGTTAGATTTACTATATTTTAAGAGATATTCATGATTCTTTTACCTATGACGAAGCAACAAGAAGTGATCATTATGATAGATTGATGATTACTATAAAGGAGGAGATGTAGTATATAATAATGGCGGTAAGGATGAGTGGCTTAAGGTAAGACCTACAAATAAAAGGTACACTTAGAAAGAGGGGTAGACATTTCTAAGACTTTTTACCAATCTTAACCCAGGAATAATTCCAAATCATAATGGAATTTAAAATCCCATTTTGATCTTAAGCTTCACTATGTTTATGTTAATAAAATCTTCTTGAATGTTAATTTAGTATAGGGCATTTATATGCAACAACCCAAGGGTTTTTTAGGTGAAAGGAAATGAGCATCAAGTTTGCAGGGCGAGGAACTCACGTTATAGATTGAAGAAGGTATCAAAATAGTGGTATTTGAAATTCTATGATCAAGTCACAACTTTAGATTTTAAGGAGAACACATTTGACTCTTGTATACTCCAAATTTAGTCGAGACAAGTTTATGTTTCTATTCTTATATATAGATGATAAATTATTTGCAAATGATGAATTAAGTATTTTGTAGAATAAGGAGGAGATACTTTCAAATAATTTTGATATAAAATTCTTAGGGAGGCAAATTTTTTTCTTAGATTTGAGATCTATAAAAACAAATCTAAGAAGGTTTTAGGCTCATCTCAAAAAGAATATGTTAATAAAATGTAGAAGAGTTTCAGTATATAAGATTACAAATTTAGTGTATCATAGAATTGATGTCCTCAAAATAAGGTGAAGAAAGTTAAGATGAGTTATATTCCTTATAATAGTGTAGTTGAGAGTTTGATGTATTAAGAGATATATACTAGACCAAATATTGCTTATATGATTAATGTTCTTGGCAAGTATTTTTCAAATATTGGTTATGAATAATGGGTTGTAACGAAGAAAGTGTTATGCTATATACACAATAATAAATATTATATGTTGTTTTACTGGTACTTAGATAATCTGAATATTATTGGATATGATGAGGTAAATTTTGATGGTTATTCTGATGACATGAAGTTTATTGCAAGGTCACATTTTTGTCATAGTTAAAGGAGTGTTATGCCTTGGAAGTGTTCTAAGAAATTTGTTGTGATAACTATAAAAGTTGAGATTATAGGAAAGAGTGCATGCTAAGTTATTGAAGAACTTAGTTAGAGGGCTTCGGATTATTGATTCAGTTTCTAGGCCAATAAGAATTCCCTTTGGCAACTCATTTAATGTATTTTTTTGAATACATAGAACTCTAATTGAGCCAAGTATATTAAACTTAAGTACTTTACAAACAAATGTATAGGTGCTATTTGAGAATAAGAACAAGGTAATTAAACAAACCCGATATAAGAATTATATTTAGAACATTGCTTGTACATCTATAAAAATTCTCATTGTGATGATTATATAAGTGATCTTTTGACCTCAGATCTCTTATAGGGATTTCTATATATTGATACTACTTATGACCTATCCTAGTCAATGATAGCTTAATTTATAGCTATTAAATAAAGTATGAATTATATAAAGGTAGTTGAGTGATTAATATATGACACTTTAATTTTTTTTCATATGTCATTAATTAAATCAATTACTAATGGTAGAGAACTAATATAATTAGATTTAAATAGAGCAGACATTAATTTCATGCTCTATGTCTAATTAGAACATTATCGAATGAAAGGATTGAATATATGAAAAAATAATGCATAGAAAGGCTAGTCAAAAGCTCTTCAACATCCATAATATTTAGATGGCTATGATGTGATGCTAGACACCAATCTCAATCTATGGATATAAATTATTTAATTAGAGTGTTAAAGATAAATTAAACGATTTTATTTTATTTTATTTTAAATTTAATTTAGGATTATAATTTATATTCATTGCCAACATATTTTGGAACCTAATTTGAGACATTCAATAAATAAGGATCCATATTAGATTTTAGATTTTATTTGGGTTTACTTAGTATTTAGCTAGAATTAATAATAATTTTGATTAAAGTTTCAAGTAAAATCAAAATTTTATTATTTCAATTAAATTACTAAAAGGCCAAATCCTATTAGAAATAAGTTTAAGCTTTAAAGGAGTTGACACATCTTGCCTAATCCTCTTTACACAACTTGTAGAGTTAACTTAACATATTTGTATGGATCCTATTAGAGGCTAGACATATGTGCAACTATATAATTTTAGAAACATTTTAAGGGAAACAATAATAAAAAGATCAAATTGAATAATAAGGAACAATTATTGTTCATGTTTATGTTTACTATGTTTATGCTTTAATCATATTATATAATTTAAAGTGATAAAGTCTATAGGATAAATATACATTGCAAATGAAATTATGATGAGTTCATAATTATAAGGTTCATATTGTATTTTTATATTATCTCTAAAATTGTTCTAGTTACTATTTTATTAAGATTGGATATTAATAGAACGTAAAAAGACTAGCAGTTGTTATATTTATTTCTTATGAAGGAATTAGTCAGTTTCATCGTCTAAAGTATGGAGATACTTAAAAAAAATGTGTGGTGTTTGTTAGAAAATAAATTCACCAAACTGACGCCATATGAGAAATCCATTTGAAATATTAGTTATATGTTTATGAAAATGCTCATTGTGATGATTGTATAAGTAATCATTTGACTTGAGATCTTCAAAATATCTCATATAGGATTGTCATTTTCTATACTACCTATGACTTACTTTAATCAAGAATAGCTCAAATTGATAGTCATGGATATAGTATGAACTATATGGAAATAGCTGAGTTATCAATATATGATTCATTAACATAAAGTGATTAGGGAGAATGTTTATTGTTTTCGATTTAAGTTGATTTATGAAATTTATAGCCAAAGTGGAATGATACTTCGTAAAATAGTTTATAAATATAATTAATATAATCAATTACCAACTATGGAGAACTAATACGATCAAACTTAAATATAATAGACATTAATTTCATTTTTTATGTCTAATTGGAATATTATATGATAAAAGGATTGAATTATACAAAAAAGTCATGCATAAAAAGATAAGTCAAAACTACTTTGACATTCCTAAATATTTGTGTAGTCATAATAGTGTTGTTAGATACTAATCTTGGTCGGTAGACATAAATTATTTAATTAAAAAATGAAAAACAATTTAAAGAAGTTTAATTTATCTAATCCTAAATTAAGATTAATAATTATATTAGTTCATAAATAAATTTTAAAATTTTATTTTCTATAATTAGATTTAACTATATGTTATATTGAAATTAATTAATTGGACTTATTTACAATTAAATGTTTTATTAAGTAATTAAGAAATATGCTTATTAATTGAAGTTATTTATTTCAATCTGATTGAGATAAATTAAGTTATAATTTTATTTATTTAGAGAAATATTATTCTATTTAGGGATATATAACTTTAAAGTACCCAATATTTTGGGATTTTTTTTCAATCAATTTAAAATCTTAACAATTAAGTTCAAAACAATGGTTTCATTAGTAATTTCTTGATTTGGCTAACTAAATCTTCATTATTTTTGACATTTATGTCAACCCGGAAAAATAGTGTTCATGGTTAGACTGGAGGAAAGAGATTTTTTTTAATGTGAACACCTATATATCATGAATAACAAAGATTTCATTAGCCAAATTAGCAAATTATTTAAAAAATAATGTTTTGAACTGAGCTATGAAGGTTTTAAAATGATAGTCGCACAATTGAAAATTTTAAGAGTTTGGGCATTGGACTAAAGAAATCCTAAAAGCTTGAACACTTTAGGATTGTTTATCACTTCTATTTATTTAGAAATTATATCTTTATTTATGAACATTAAGTTTCTTAATTTATTAAAATTATATTTTCTTGATTAAAATTGAAAGGTGGTTTTAATTATTAATTAAGAAAATGAGAATTCGTGAAAAAATATGAAAATAATTTACTAATTTATTAAGGAACAATTTTTAATTAACTGAGAATTAATGTCTAAATAAATAATAAAAATAATTTCTTAATTAAATTTAAAATTATTTTGAAAGTGGTGCCTTTAATATTAAAAATAATTTTCTAATTAGGAAAAATTATATCTAATTAGATGAGAAACAATCTTCTAATTAGAATAGAATGTTTTACTTTTTAAATTTTTTAAAAAATTTCTAAATTATAATAAATAAAAAGTGTACTTTGTTGAAAATTAGTTTTAATTAATTTTATTAAAGGAGTAAGAATGGAAATGGTTTTCGATGATTAATTTGAAATTTTTTTAAATCAAATTAAATTTTCATATGAATTTAATTCATTTAGGAATCAATAAGCTAAATCTTATTTAAAATTTTAAAAGAGTTAAAAATATTATTTTGAATTATAAAGATCAATAATTAGAATCAAACAAAACTTGATGTTTCATACATATAGTTTGATTATATTGGCATGAGAAATTGCATAATAATAATATATTTTTGATATATTTTTATTTATATTTGATAGCATGTTTTATATGTATGGTATGATTATATATAATTTTATGTTTAATGAGACAAATAAATTAAATCTCTCATCAAAGTATTAAGTACATGTTAAGAATGTAATTGTTGTCTTTCATTATTTAAGCATAAAACCAAAGTTCTCTGTATTGTAAGGCTTATTGAGTGAGTCAAGACCTTTTTAACCTGAATATATTTTCTCTTAATTAGTGGGTTCTACTTAACTAAATTTATATAATTTGGATAAGGGACTCATGCTTATATGAATATAGAGTCAAGGTTAGGTATAATATATAAGATATATTTTTTGTAAGAGTTGTCATCTAATAGATCTAAGAGTCACATGAGGCGTAATTGATAAGGATATTATTTACCTTAATTAAGTTTAGTTAGTGTGTTGAGTGACTCAAGATCGACTAAATCTAAATAGGATCCTCACCTACTAGATATATTATAGTAATCTTTCTAAAGAGTATTAAAGGTGGGTAAATCCCTAATTTAGGGCTAAAAGTTGTTGGTTTGATCAATTTGGGGCCAAACATTATAATATGCTCAATTAAGGTCTAAACCTTATTAGGTCTGCTCAATGTTAGGCTATTTTGGAAGAAAATCTGGCAGTATAATACATGCGTGGTTAAGTTTAAGTGAGATGTCTTATGTGACATTTTTCTGACCTATTTTCTAACACCTTCCTTATTTCCAATGTTACGTTGGTCTTATCGCAACTCAGAACTTTCACTAAGAGGGAATTCCAACTAGACCACTGTGGTTAAGGATCTACTATCTACCTCTACCATAGCCATGTCCTCACCATGTTCTATTCCTTGTCTCAGCAGTCTTAGGCATATGTAGTTTTTACGTTATAATTATAATAATTTATAATAAAAACTATAAAAGGACGACATAATATACTAACATAAATTGTTCCCTTCAGATTATATATAAAATTGGTAATATCAAATAAGTAATTAGCACAGTGAATCGGTTTGTGTCCTTTTGTCGTGAACTAAATGTATATGGTATATAGTTGATGATTTATGCTTGCAAGTTTTTCTTTTGCTCTGTTTCGTATGATGTGTGGCTATTAAATTAGTCAACTTACCTTCCACTCCTAGATAAAAACAAAAAAGGGAATATTGTCATTTAATATGTTACCAGAAATCAATTCCTTACTATATTAGGAAATCGAATGAGAAATATTACTTGATATATTACAACATATTATCATTTTAAAAGCCTGCAAATCTATTTCTTTACAATTAGATGGTGATGAACAAGGATTGTAGTTGAATGTTATGATCTTCTTGGGGTGTATCTATATCGACACTACATTCAAACATTAACAGTTATGAATTGTATGTAACAGATTAAGTTAGTTTATGTATGCTAAAGCTACCTAAACTATTTTCCTCTATATGTATATTAGCTTCTCAAGTTTTTCTTTTATTTTATAGTCAGAAATGGCTCTTTAGTTACGTACTCATATATACTATAATGCATCTATAATTATATCAACTGGAATATCGTAACACCTATAACTAATGGTAAATATTTCTCACCTTATGCTACACATCTTTATATATGTATATATAGCTATAACTTACTAGCTATGGTAGAGACTGGATTTCTTACAAATCAATAGAATTGGAACATAATATAATATCATTTTGACTTATCAAGACGTGTAGGGACAAAGAAGAATGGGAATTACTTTTTGGGGTATTGGCATGGGATTGACAACGATCTTCTCAATAGGAATTAGCTTTTGAAACTTAAATCTTTTCACCAAGTTGTTCATAAACCCTAATATTTCTAGTCTAGCATATTCCTTTCTAGGAAACATTTGAGGTCCTCCACCAAGCAAGACATATGTGTATGGTGCTGGACCATTTCCTTCAAATCGAGTTGGATCGAACTTTTTTGGTTCAGGGAAGTACTTGGGACTTCTGTGTGTTAACTTTCACTCTAATACAATTGCATGCATACAAGACATTACGTGTAAATTTATCTATTCTTTTATTTCGCAGGATGCCGAACTTTTGCTTAAATTCTATGCCCTTGACAGAATCAGGCTTGAAAACTTCCTTATCTACACTATTCATAATAACATGAACTCTTTCTTCTAGGATCATATATACTCTTTTAAAGACATCTCCAATATGATCACTAGTAGCGACATAGTGTGCATAGTCTGGGAAAAACTTAACCTCTTCTATAACCTTAATCACTCTTTCACTCAGTGCATATGCTTGTAGTTCTTTCAAATTCCATAGAAGCTCTTGCATGATATTTTTATGGATGGTTTCATATGCAATACTATGCCAAGTAAAAAGCTAAGTTACTCAAATTGCAGGAATAGATATACAGGTGACTGACGCTATTAGTGTGGATTACATCAAATGGTTTCCCAGTTGAGTTTTGAGCTTTAAATTTCATCAAATTGTTTACTGGTTAAGTTTTGAGCTTCAAATTATTTCCAAACTACATATTGGTCTAGATGTTCGCAACTATCAACTTTGGGAGGTGAAAGTATAAGTTACTAGTTTGATGTTTTGGGAAAGACATGTTGGGGAGAGAAGAGGTGAAAATGTGAACTCATGCCCTCTTTTGGCAAGAGCAAGATGAAGGGTCAAAGCATGCCACTCTAGTCTATCGGTTAAAGATCGGTGAGGCCATGTCTTAACAAAAACTACAATTTTAAGGAGCATTCTTGGGGGTTTTAAAGAAAACAAAATTTGTTTCTAGGCTGATGGAAAAGAAATGAGATCAATAAGATGAGGATGGTTCTGATTTTGAAATGTCATTTAGTTGTTGGAATAGAAAAGGATAGAGCAGCGACACCAGAAAAGGAGTGAAATGAAGGAGAAAGTCGATAAGATGGAAACAATGAAGAAGAAATAGTGGAAAATAAAAACAAAAACTTTATCCCTAGCCATCTAAATAATGAATTCAAGACCATATCCTATCTCTTTTCTAGAGACAAAAACATTAGTGAATAAGTTGGTGAATCTATTCCATTTACATGTAATTTTAAATATGAAAAGAAGTTTTGGGTTGACAATATGAATCATAAAGACTTAAAAATATTCGTACGAAAACAAAATACATAAACGTGGACAAATCCTAACATTCATGTGACTGAAACAGAAATGACACAAACTCCAAGCAAGCAAACAAATCCTAACATTAATTGTTTCCTTCAATCATATCCTTTCTCCTAAACAATTTTTTAAAAAAAGATTAGAACTCATATATTACATTGAATAAAATGAAGTCAAAGTAGGAGGAGAGTTATTGATTACTCGTGGTTCGATAAGCCATTATTGCATAATAAAATACTAAAGTCTAAAAAGGTTCTCTTTATTAGTATATAGCTTAGCTTTGATTCTAAAGATGGTGTAGTCTTATGCAACTTTGCATCTTCTTCTACTACGTAGTACCCTTCGGTGATGTTTTCTCTTTTTCTTTTCCCATCCGTCAAAGGAAAAGAAGGTCACTATATATCTACCAGCAAAGCTAGATATATAACCTTGAATAATTTCCTTTTTTGTGTTGAAACCATATATATCTATATATAACCAGGAAGCAATTTTTGTTTTTAACAACGAACGATTGTTTCCTTTACTTATGTTGATTATTTTTAGAGATGTATGATGTACATGCTTATTACTTAACAATGTTATATAAGTATTTGATGTATTAATATTAGTGTAAATGAGCAAAAGGATCTTTTTTCCATTGTTAGTTTTTCTCTTCTTCTTCTTTCATGTCTCTTTGCTTTTATTCTCTTTCCTCTAATCTATAACTTTCATGCTTGATGGTATACTTTAATGAATATTAAGGTTTAAATTTTGCAGTCTATATGTACATAATACTAAGCTAAGATTATGGAGGAAAATCGATTGATAATAGAATGTGGAAGCTGAAGATAGCAGAGGGAGATCTATGGCTGACAACAAATAATAATCACATAGGAAGCCAACATTGGGAGCTTGAAACTAATGTGGGAACTCCTAAAGAACGCACTCAAGTGGAAAGGGTATGTTAGGAATTTAAGAAAATTTGTTTTAAAATCAAGCAAGGTTCTGATCTCCTACTGAGGATCATTTGAGTATTAAATTCATCAGTAGAGATAAAACTTTTAAAATTTTGTGAATAAAATTGACTGATAATACCTAGAAATTATGATGTTGGCGATTTCATTAAATTGTAAAGTCTTGTAATATTTATTATGCTAGTGACTGCATCATCTATCTATCTTTTTGTAAACTTAAATTTCAACTGCAATAAAAATAATAAAAGACTATTGCAATTTGATTATACTTCATTAAACAAAACTATTGACTTATGCAGATGAGGAAGGAGAACCTTTATCCTCCAATACCTCCAGCCGTGATAGTGAAGAATGAGCTGGAAAAGATAATAGAAGAAGTAGTGGCAATGACACTAAGAAGGGGTATTGGTTCCTTATCTTCCATTTAGGCTCATGATGGGCATTGGTATGCCGAATCTGTTGGTCACTTGTTTTGGATCCAACCCTTGGTAATTAATTAACTAACTAAACCTATCTACCTGAGTAAATTAATTTATTATTATCTCCTTTTCAGTGTATAATAATTAATAAAGAACTATCCATCATTAGAATAAATTCAAATGCTCAATGATAATCTCTTTTCTTAATGCTCATACAGGTTATGGCATTGTATGTGAGTGGGGGGCGTAACACTATATTTTCTTCCGAACACCAAAAGGAACTCATAAAATCTTTATACAATCATCAAGTATGGTACGCTATGCTTTATATATATGTATAAAGGTTGGATATTCTCAAGTATCATTAGTTTGGTGATGCTATTAGTTAAAACTCATTTTAATTAACTTGGAATGCTTATCAAAGAACGAAGATAATAGGTGGGGGTTTCATATAAAGGGAATACTTGGTTCAACATTTAACTACATATGTCTGAGATTGCTGGGGCAAGAAATAGAAGATGGTGAGGACATGGCTATGGCCAGAGGCAAAAATTGGGTCCTTGACCACTGTGGTCTAATTGGAATACCCTCTTGGTGAAATTTTTGGGTTATGGTAAGATCAACGTAACATTGGAAATAAGGAATGTGTCAAAAAATAGGTCACAAAAGTGCCACATAAGACATCTCACTTAGACTTAACGACGCATGTATTACACTACCAAATTTTCATCCAAAATAACTTAACTTTGAGCAGACTCGAAGATGTTTGGACCTTAGTTTATCATATTATAATGTTTGGCCCTAACTTGAGCAAACCTAACAACTTTTAGCCCTAAATTAGGCGTTTAGCCTATTAAGGGCTATTGTTTTGAATAAAATAGTAAGAGTAACCAAATGATTAAATTTCTAATCTTATTTGATATTCATAACATATAACTAATACCTCCTTTTCTTACATTTACATTTTTCTGAGTAGGAATTACTTTTTTTAGTATAGTTAATACTAAGTTGATAGCAAACCAAATTTCTTAGACATAGGTTAGGTTTGAAAAGAGTTCTCAAAGATAGATAGACAAGATATATGTCTATTATGTAATTTTCCTATTAATCCCTATAGAGGATTTAGTGCCAAAAAGTTTTAAAAATATGTCAATACTATATAGATGACAAAATGTATAAATATTTTGACTTGATTAATGTCCCATAAATTTTAATAGTAACATGTAAGATATATGTTAACACTATAATGCAACATGTAAAATGTTGCATAAAGTAGAGCAGCAAGGTGTAGTACCTTGATAGAATTGATCCACTCAATTTAGCCCACTAAAAACATAAATATGGACTACAAATAAAGGCATTTTCTATAGTATAATAATAGTTATCATTAAAAGAAAGATGATTGCATAAATTTTGTTACCTATACGTGATATGATAAAGATCATACATATTTCTACTGTATGCTTTTGAATATTTGATACTGAATTTGGATTCAAAATTATTATAATGTTCTAAGTATAATAAGAAATAGATTCTTAAGTAAAAGCATTTGACCTAAATTTATATAAATAGTTTTTATGAGTTGGATCAAAGAAGACTTATGCTTAACATAAGTGAAAAGAATACAAAGTAAGATAACTATGACTATCCTTTTATTCAATGTTGGTTAAATCAACATGATGAGATATAAAACTTATTAAGTTGAAGAATAACCAATTCATCCTTTATTGAAAGGAAGGTAATAATATTGAATTGTTAAATCTTATACATAGGGTGTATGAGATGTAATAACAATTTATAAAAGGATGATACTTGTATTTCATTAAATATACTATTGACTTTATATCATATGTATTAAATGAAATATTGATTTAAATTTTAAAATTCAAATTATTTAAATTTGGCTAGAAATTAAATATTGAGAATATTAAATCACTTTGATAAGATTGATATGGTGAGTTCTAAATTTTATTGATTATGTATAAGGAATGAGATTCTTTAGTGTATATCTCTATAACTAAAATACACAATAGCGTGAATTTATGTAAGGAGAAAATGCAATATGAGATATTGTATAGCGTGACATTTATTTATTCTATATAAATGCCTAATAAAATAATTTACCCTTAGCAGTTCCAATTAAATCGATTAATAAGATTTCATATAAGATATGGAGATTAAGATTTTGGGATGTGATGTTCTGTTGAAGCTTATATTATGCAACAAATTTAGAACCAAATCGAATACTAAAATTTTATGAGATATCCAAAATGTTATATATAATCATACAAACCCATTAAACAAAATGTTTATTTTAATAAATGCTTATACGAGAATGGTTATCAAGATAAGTAGCAAGAGTAAGATGAAGTTTAAAAAGGTTCAAATCTTATGATAATAAATCTAATTAGAACTAGTACTTTTATTAATATATTTGATGTATAGTTAAAAGGTTACGAGATGTTGAAAGATTCTCTTTTATGATGAATTTAAATTATTTGTTTCAGAGATTATTGTGATTTTTCATGTCTACAAGAAAGTTAGTAAAAGTATAGTTATACTCTTCAGTAGGAATGTGTAGAGACATAATACTCATAGAGAACAATAATTCGTATTTCCAAATGTTTAGTTTAACATATGATAACCAAATAAATACTCTTATTAGATATGAAAAGGTGATAGCTTAACTTTGAGAATTAGATCTATGGAGATAGATATAAAAGTTGTTTACCTATTCTAATTCAATGTATGTAGATAATATACTACATTTATTTAGTATTTGAGATATCTAATAATTGTGAAGTATTAAAAATATCTATTATTCTATGTATAAGTTAATAATTGATTTCAAGTTTATATGATATTAACTTTAGAACTAAATCCTACTTTAGGGATATTTTATCTTAAAAAATTATTTTGATATTGAAAAGGTTCCAATGTAGCATTAATTGTCATTCAAGATAAAATATAGTTTTCATTTAGTTAAAATGATTAATTGGATTAAGAAGTTCTTTATTGAAATTGCTATAATTCCTTACATTGTTTAGACAATAATATACTATAAAACATAAGAGCCAATGAGCATATGAAAGGAGGTAATGTCTCATCAAAGATCCGAATATGTGTTTAGGCATTTTCTTTAAATTATAATGATAATTAAGAATAAAGGTGTAAGATTTAAATGAATGCTTACTATAGAGCACCTCATAAATTCTCTTACTAAACCATTATCCTAATAGTAACATGATAATTGAGATTGTTGGCTTATACCCTATATCTAATTGGTTGGTTACAGTTTAATGACATAATTATTTAAAGAAAATCTTTAGCTTGTACATATTCAAATGGATATAATAAAGACGATGGGATAAATATACATTATAAATAAAATTGTGATAAGATCATAATTATAAGATTCATATTGTATTTATGTATTATCTCTAAATTGTTCTTAGCCATTGTTCTATTAAGATTTGACATCAATAAAGCATAAAAAACTAGTGTAAGTTATGTTTTTTCCTTATAAAGGAAGTAGTGGATCTCATAGACTATAATATGGAGATACTTAAACAAACATATGGATACTTGTTAGAGAACAAGTTTCCTGAACTAACCATATATGGTAATTCCATTTGAAAGATTACTTATATTCTATGAAATTCTCATTGTAATGATTATATAAGTGATCCTTTGATTTAAGACCTCCAAAGTATCTTATATAATAATTGTTATATTTTGGTATTACTTATAACCTATTTTAGTTAAGCATAGCTCGATAGGTAGTTATTAGATATAGCCTGAACTATATGGAGATAGTTAAGTGATTAATATAGGATTCGTCACCCTAAAGAAATTAGGGAGAATGTTCCATTTTTCTCCATTAGTATTGATCTAGAAAATCCTTGGTCATAGTAAAATGACACTTTGAAAATAGTTCTCAAATGTCATCAATTGAATCAATCAATAATGGTAAAAAACTGACATGATTGGGCTCAAATAGAGTAGGCATTGATTATATATTCTATATCTAATTGAAACATAGTATGATAAAAGGATTGTATTATATATAAAAAATTATACATGGAAAGGTTAATCAAAACTACTTTGACATTCCAAAATATTTAGGTGACTATGATGGCATTGTTTGACGCTAATCTTGATCTATAAATATAAATTATTTAATTAAAGAATTAAAGATGAATTAAAGGAGTTTAATTTATGTAATCCTAACTATAATTGAGGGATATATCCATTACCAATATATTTGGAAACTTAATAGGTCACAAACAAGTTGAAAAGGAAAAAGGTGTTTTAATCAAGTTGACTGTAAAGTTTGAGAAACTTTATAATAAAATATAAGATATTTAATAAATAAGGATCAATATGAGATATTAGATCTTATTTGAACTCGATTGGTATTTAATTAAAATTAATTGTAATTCTATATAAGTCTAATTAAAACCAAAATTTTATTTCTATTAAACCACAAAAGTTCCAAAACTTATTACAAATAAGCTTAAGATCTAAAGGAGGTAGTACTTCTTGCCTAACCATCTCTATAATAGTTGTAGAGTTCTCTCAGAATGTTCTGCAATACCATTAGTTACAATGGTTGAGATGAACTAATTTTATAATGGGCTTGAGGAAAATGAAAAGAAAAAGGACCAAGATTCACAATAAGGTATGAATTACAATGTGTACTTTATCATATTTTACGTGTTAATTATATTATAGAATTTTAAGTAACATTGGGTTTTAGAAAATCAAATAAAAATTTTATTTCTTATTCCATTGTGTGTAAGATCGAATCTTGTCCCAATTTTGCAACATGTTTCTATCTTAAGATGACAATAATCATATGTAATAAGAGAAGAAATATGTTTTCTTGGAAGAAAATGACAGATGGGAGCAACAGTAGTGACAACCAAAAGAAGTTAATCTCCTTAAGTTTCCTCCAAAAACAATGTTTTGCACACATATAAAAAAAGCAATTTAAAATGATATATCCTTTCTCTAAACATTGTTGTATGTATACGTATTTATCATGTATGTCAGTTTTAATTGAATAGTCATTGTTTTCCTCATATTTCTTTCCAACCTAAATTTATGTCTTTGATGACAATGATAAGGTCATATGATCAACTTTGCCAGCATGTTTTAGTAAAACTTTAGTAGCTAAGTTGAGGTCACTCATTTATTAAACACCTATATAAAAAGATCCAATCATTCCATGAAGAAATGTTTAAGGACAATGCTATGGATAGTGAGATAAAGGGGATACATATCATATCCTACCAGATTAATAACAATTGTAACCTATCAGACTATGCTTACCTCAGAATTTAAAGAATATTTAGTACATATAGAAATGCATTTCAGTCATAATAAAATATTAAGAGGATAAAGGATATCATAAGGCATTTTACAAAATCACAAATGACTTGAAATTAGGTTGAAGACAGAGACCTCCCCTGTAGTTTAAGAAATTTTAGAAAATCTATTGATCTCTAAAATTCTAAAAAAATGCCTTTTAGTTTTTAGGTTTTTTTTAATATATACTTGTTTTCTTAGACATTGGTAAAGGATCTAATCATTCTACGAAGAAATATTTAAGGCTAATTCTATGGATAGTGAGATAAGGGGGATACATATCATATCTTATTAGATTAATAACACACTACAACAAATACATATAATTCTTGACATTTTTTGATAAAACGTCACAAATTGTTCAGACTTTCATGAAAAGATATAATTTTTCGCAATATTTTATAAAAATTTTGTGGATTTGTCAAAATTTTTGCAATGTTTTATCAATAAAATGTTGAAAAATAGAAATCATGATGTTTTGTTGAAGAAAACGTCGCGGAAGGATTCAATTAATATTTAAAAGTATTAATTTCCCATCATTTTGCCAATTTGTTCTGTGACGTTTCTTCTTCTGGTTTCTTCTTCTTCTCCACCTTTCGGTCCCTAACATATAATACCCTCCACTCTTTTCCATTCCTCTCATCTCTCTTTATCTCTCTTTTTGAAACCCGAAGCACATCTCTGCCTGATCGCACCGATAAGTTCCTTTTTGATTTTGTATAGGTTTTCATCGATTTCCACTTTGTTTGATTTGTTTTCGGAGTTTTTAACTTATAGGATTCGCGATGAAAGAAGGTAAATCAAAATCTGATACCAAAAACGGTAAGTGAGTTTCATTTTTTCTTTTTTAGCACTTTTTTATTTTTGTTCTGGAATTAGGGTTCGATGAGGTCATTGCAGATCTTAGATCTAGAAATTTTCAGACTCGGAGTGAGTATTTTGAGGACTATATTGGTCAATGTGCCCTGGCTTCCTCATCATCTATAGAAATTGAGGATGATTCACCAAACATTGAGACCCACACGCATAACGTTAAAGAAAAGATTTAAAAATCCCTTTGTTGCTTTATCTTTCAATCAAAGGATCAACAGCATTCCCAAGTTTTGGCATTGGAGTGATCTCTAGCATATTACAAGTCGATGAAATAATAGTCCTAGTTCGTCGATTTGGATCCAGCTATAGCAAGAAACGACACCACCATTTACACTTATACATTTTCTTCTACTAGGGTTTTATTCACTCAACAGGAAGAGGGTAAATCGAATTGCAATAGGTATAGAGAATGAGTTGCAGGTAGATTTAGGGCATTTCTTAGTGTTTGACCCTGATCATTTATTCTCCCCTTTACCATCTTCAATGTTTCTTTTACATACGCTATTTATCTTGTGCATATCCAGATTCAAGGTTCTAAGTTTTAAGTTTTATTTAAATGGTTCATGTTACTAGTATTTGATCGGTAATTGGTTTAATGCATTTTATCTTAAAATAACTAGTTTTGCAGAGCATACCACTCTTTTGGTTTGACGCCGAAGAAATTGTTTCCGTTGTTGGTTATAGAGTCTTTGTTCCTTTTTAAAGATATTTTGTTTGGGAGAGTTGTGTACTAACAAGTGGTTATTAGCATTAAATATTTTTTAATTTCCATGTATTATGTTGATGTCACATAATACTTCTGTAAGGACATTAACCAAAGTCCTAATATAGAGTGATTAGTAAACTTGGAGGATTAAATTCGAAAGTTTAATGGTTGCTCCAATAACTAGCACATTTGAGTTTGACAACGGCTTCAGCAATCAAGGAATTAACTATTTAATCAGTTTATGAGTTCCTTATATTTTTATTGATTTAAAACATTCCCGTCAAGCATTCTCAAAATTATATACAATCCTTCACCCTCTGCATCTGTGAAGATTATTACCATGAAAAGTGGCCAAACTCTGATGATTGAAGCCTTCATATTCTCTGGATGTATCCAAGTGGTTTCCAACATTGAAGTTGTTTTCCTTTCAGGTTCACCACGATATGACAAAGCCATTGTGCCATTATTTCTTTGCCTTTGATGTTGATCTGTAGTTGCTTTGCTATATAATTATTATCTTGTATAACATAGTGATTCTGCTCTGACTTTGCAAATTTGTATCATAGATTGCAGCTATTCCAATGCCTCTAGAATACTAGTATAGGGTAATTTCATCATCCATGAATTCTTGCTTTATTGTTGAAATATGCAATTATGACCAATATTATTGTTATAAACCATGCTCATCTCTATTCTAGTATAATATTTCTTCTTATTGTTAAGGTGACTTCCGAAGAAATTATTTGTTTCAATTTGTAGCTATGGTTGCTTAAGTTATTTGCACTGTTTGTATTAAATTCTTAAAAATGTTTGGTTTAAATTGTTGCACAAATTTAAACACAGCAATTTACGATTTATTTTATATAATTGCTTTACTATTTCTGTATGATATGTGAAGCTGTGGTTAATCATGTACTTGAAGCTCCACAGCTTCGTAAATGGATTGAAGGGGCCACTGTTGTTGGGAATCTTGACAATTTGCTTTCAACTTTGGTTAGTCATGTACTTGAAGCTCCACAGCTGCTGTTGGTGAAGACATAGTGTCAGCTTGTAGTAATCAAAAGAAGCACAAGAAAAGTCGGAAGTCTAATTCATTTAAGGAAGAAGTTTCAAACAATATCTAGTCCTTTAGTGAAGTTTTCATAGAGGGATCTCTTCTTCAATCATCTCACGACCGCAAGCACTTGGCATTTGATATACTACTACTTCTTCTCCCAAGATTACCCACAACATTTCTTCCTTATATTATGTCTTATAAACTTGTACAATGTCTGATGGATGTTCTTTCAACAAAGCACTCTTGGTAGTCAGATGATAGTTGAAACTTCAGATGAATTAGTGTATTATGACATGTTTGCGAATTACAATTAGTGTATTTTGATAGTAATTAGTGTATTTTGATATTAGTTAGTGTATTATGATATATTTGCGAATTGCAATTAAGTAATACATTGTCTGCAAGTATGAAATTCTTGTGATATATGAATAATTATTAAAATTAATGATATACTAAAAAAATTAAAGAATTATTAAATAAATAAAATTTATAAATAATATTGAATAGTTATTAAACAAATAAGATTTAAAAAATTGTATTTTAAAAAATAATTATTAAAATTAAAATTTTATTAAATTAATATGTTTTTAGAAAAAATGGATAAAATAATAAAACAATAGTTCAAATAATAATAAAAACATCGTGGAAGACATTTTGCGAGGAATGTCTTCCTCGACGTTTCAAAAAAAACGTCATGAATTCTTTCACATTCTGCGACGTTTTAACAATTTTGCGAAATGTTAGAGATTCTGAAAACGTCACGGATTATTCAAACTTTCAGTGACGTTTTTATAAACGTCATAGAATGTTAGTGTTTTCTGTGACATTTTATATAAAATGTCGCGGAAATCTTTTATCTACATTACATTCCACAACATTTTTTGTGACATTTTTGGATATTCTGTGACGTTTTAAAAACATCGCAAAATGCCTTGTTTTCTTGTAATGACAATTGTAACCTATCAAACTATACTTATCTCTGAATTTAAACAATGTTTAGAATATATAGAAATGCATTTCAGCCATAATAAAAATATTAAGACGATAAAGGATATCATAAAGCACTTGCTATAAAATCACAAATGACTTGAAATTGAGTTGAGGACCCAAACCTCCCCTGTAGTTTAAGAAATTTTAGAAAATCTCTTGATCTTTAAAATTCTCAAAAAAAATTCCTTTTAGTTTTTAGTTTTTTTAGAAATACTCGTTTTCTTAGACTTCAGTAAAACAATTAGATGAAACACACATAGTATGAACATTAGACGCAGACTAATCAATTGCTATTTACATAATAATTTAACCTAGCTTTTAAGCTCAAATTGAACTAATTAAAAAAATTATTACAATTATCTTAAATTATTAATTTAAATCGAATTTAATTGGTTTAACAGAAGTTTAAAAGTTGAGTTGGGTTGTTATATTAGTAACATTTAATTAGTTATGATGTTCATATTGCATGTATTTCATTGTTAGTTTTTGACTAAAGTTTACATAATGGTTCTTTTCTAGAAAATTAAAAACTGGAAGGAATTTTTTGAAAATATTAAATATCATAGAGTTTTGCTAAGATTTCTTAAACTACAAAAGAGGTTTATATTTTTAAGCCAAATATTAACGTGAGTATGATGAAGTTTGGCTCATAAGGAATTGAACATAAGAAAATAAAGCATTATGATTAACCTAATTAAAAAAGATGCATGAAAGGTTTTTACGACGCTTACAATTTCAAGAAAGATAGTGCTAACTTGGGGTGAAAAAAAAATTTCAAAGGAAAAGGTAAATTATAAATCAATTTGAACGTTATTCAATTTTTAAGACTAACCAAACTTTGAAAAGTGGTGTTAAAATATTCCACTTTCTAAATTTTCACAAAATAATCAATCCTTAGCTCCATATTTAATGATGCTAATGTATATTGTCATACCAAATATTTATATTTATTATATTTTTCATTAATAATTTTATAAAATTTAAAGTAATTTTGGTTTTCTGAAAGCCTATTAACAACATATATTGTCGCATTTATGTTTATCATATTTGTGCATTAATCATAACATAGAATTTAAAGTAATTGAATTTTGAGAAGTTAAACTTAAAAAAATTATTTCGTATTTCGCGAGATGGGATCCCACCCTAGTTTCCAATATGGCTTTACCTTAAGTATATAGAATCGCATGGTATAAAAGAAGAAATAAGTTTGCTTGGAAGAAAATCAAGGATGAGAGCAAGAGTATTGCTGGCTAAAATAAGTTAATCTCCTTAGGTTTCCTTTCAGAAGCACTGTTTTTACACACTTATAAACAAAAGCCGCAATTCAAAACGATATAGCCTTTCTCTAAACATTGTTGTGGATATATGTATTTATAATGTCCATCGTTTTTAATTGAATGGTCGTTGTTTTACTCCTTTTTTCTAATCCAAACATATGGTATATATGACTAACTTTGGCTTATAGGGAATTGAAAATAGGAGAATAGAACATTATGATAAACCAAAGTAAAAACGAGTGCAAAAAAGAAAGGGTTTTACGACTTAATACTAATTGGGGTGGGAAAAGAAAAAAAGAAAAATGGTAAATTATGAAAATTATAAATTTTACTCAATTTTGTGCTATTAGTCCAAAGTTAAAAAAACTAATTACAAAATGTTAATTTTAAGTTTTGGAAAAAGAACTCGTTGTTATCCTCACCCATGTTTTAAAAACCGGACTAGATATTGAACCGGTTGAAGGAAAAATTTAAGATTTAAAGATTTATCTGGTAGTAAACCGCTATGAAACCAGTATATAATAAATAAGAAGTAAAATTTTATAAGAATAATTAAAAATAAAATGTTTTATTAAAATAAAAATACATCAACGTCTATTATTATATAATGAATTAGTAATAAATAAATATGAGTCTAATATAAAACTTCAAATAACAATAAAAATCAAAATTGTATTTCTGAAGGAGGTTATGTCTCATCATCGTCACAAGCTTCAAATTTTCCAACGCTATTTAAAGATTTGTAAACTACGCTTTCATGCAAAGTATTTGCATCAACTTCTTCTATTACATTAAAATAAATTACAAATTAGTAATGTATGAATTTATTTTCAATTGTAAGCTTGTAATACAGTATACTTTTAACTTGAATATGATCAAAATAAGATACTAACTGACCATCAGTAGATGTTCTTAATTCATTTATTGTGACAAATACGTTTTCTTCATAAATCGCCTTTTCAAGTTCATTATAATCAAGATCAGGAAATGGTTTTTCTTCTTCGATCCAAAAATCAATATGTTCAATATGATCAATATCAACTGGATCATATGTTTTCTTTTCACTGAACGCTCTAAATACATAATAGAGAAATTATAAAGTTAAAATAAAAATAAAAATAACGAAAATAAAAATAAAACTATAAAAAACTTAGTCTTCATTATCAAACTATAAGTAACATAAATAAGGTCATTAAGTCTTTGATGTTCCAAATGATTTCGTTTCTTTGTATGAATATATTCAAAAATGCCCCAATTACGTTCATAACCTGATGAAGAAGCTATTTGACTAAGTAACCTCATAGCGAGTTTTCTCAATGTTGGAACACCATCATCGAATAATCTCCACCACTCATATATATTTTAAATTATTAGTTCTGATAAATAAAAATATATATTATTAATAAGTGAATAATTAATTAAAATTATAAAACTTTCCTGGCTGCATTTTTTTCATTATAAGTTCTCTCTTTGCCAATGATCCAGCAAAACTATCTAAACCTTCATGAAACAATTTAATTTCAATTATTGCTTGTGATTGCTCTTCAATAGTGAAAATACATATTCATTCAATCATATAAAACAAGCTTCTCATAATATTAATTATACATGCATCTCCACTATATAAGCAATAAGGATTAAGAAAATAAACTGCTAAATAGATCCTTTGAGTAAGATGCTTATCTCATCGTCGATCAATATTATCTATATAAGGTTTGTACAATTTCTCTTTCCCTTTAAAAAGATTTATAATTGTTTTTTGAAATTGTCTAAAATCTCTAATATACAAGCCTTATATTACAATAAACTGACTATATTAGAAGCATCAATAGACTTGATAAAAGTTATTCCAATATTATAATAAAATAAGAAATTAATCAAGTTTCTTTGTATTTGATCAATTCACCCTTCTGCCATGATAGTGCATCCTGTTAATTCCCAACTAGACTTATATGTATCCACAACTATCTAACATTCCTTTTTTAAATCATAAAGCAAATCACACATAACTCATAATAAGATGGTACCTTAAATCCTGGACCTGTTGCTGTTGTAGCATCTATTACTTCTTAAAAATATGGTGAGTTTAAAGCATTTAAAGTAATACATGAATAATAGGACCATCTAACCTATGCTTTTTACATCACAATGTCCTTATCAACCAAAACACTTTTTATACCAAGTTAAGAACCAGGAGTAGTTCTTAGAGAAATACAAGAATCTATGTCAATAGTAGCTTTCCTTTTTCTTTATTTAATACTTGTGGTATTTTATCATCTCCAAAAGATATATCATGAGCGTCTTTATTTTCCTTTTTCTTTTTTACTTATTGCTACAAATATTTTCCAATCATATCATATACATCAAATGGTACTTTTTTTGTAAGAAACAATATTACCCTTAATACCAGCAAGATGTTCTTTCATTCTATAATTTCCTCCCCCTTTAAATATTCTACCATAAAGCATGCAACTATATTGGATATTCCCATCAAATGTTTGAGAACAAGAAAAATAATTCCATGCTAGATTAGACTTACCACGAATAGATGATGACTCCATATTGTCCATTATGATTTAACCTAAAAAGTATAAAAAATAATTAGATATACTATTGTTAGGAAAAAAAGTCTCCAACTGAAATAATTCTCATATAAAATTGCTCTTTAAGATACCATTTTTCAACAATTTATGAGCGAACCTTGCCCCATTAACTAAGGTATGTCGTAAATATATGTTAGAAAAGCAAAGACAAAAGGTTATGCTATTGGTGTGTCTGTTTGTATAACTTGTCTTTACTTTAAAAAAGATTTTGTCAGTGTGGAAGTAAAGTGAGAGGGATGTAGAGTTGAGATGATTTATGGGCAAATGAATGACCAAATTTTTTTTACACTTATATCCTTTTATGTGAGATACCATCATAGAGAGACATATATAGTCTTGTCCAAATTTGTAGTTATATTTCTGAATTTAATATTGAATATTGACTTAGATACCTTGAAAGTAAATACCACTAGTGTGAAACAAAAACATTAAAGTTAAAGATTCAGTTTTGTAGTCATGTTTTCTAATAGGATAAAGTTCAAAATTATCAAGGCACACAAATGGAACATATATATACATAAGGCCAACAACAAAATGGATACATAGTGGACCAATAGGATGTTACTCACTTTATTTTGCTCTAATAATTACTCCACTTCAAATAACCTCATCGATATATTGGTAGTTTTTAGTTTTGGTGTTTTAGATCAACAAATTGAATACTTTAAAGAGTATATATAACCCAGCTATAAAAATCACATATTGATATGAAATAATGTTCTAACTATTATAGAAAACTAATTAATCAATACTAGTGGATCCTTCTCTCTTTATTTGTTAACATATTGAAATGTTAAATAACACAAAACAAATTGAAGACTTTAAAGAATGACCAACTGTTAATAAAGTATATAATAGAGTTCTAACTTTTACAAATAATGTTTTAATCAATACTATTATTGTGGATCCTTATCTCCTTATTTGTTAACCTTAAAACAAATTAGATGTCTATAACAACTAAAATCAGCATTTCAATTTAAAACTCATTCTAATTTTTTGCTCTCTCAGTCAGATGTAAAGATCAGTGATACCAGTCACAAAGATCCATAATTTCCCTGCCACTATACCTCCATCTAATTCATTAATCCATAGTAAAGGACTAAAACCATTACAGGGAACCAATCCATACAAGAGATGAGTCTGCAGATCAAAAACATCATGTTCTAATCTCTTGCTCTAATGGCTATTTGGTTATATCGTAACATTCCGTCCCCATATTAAGGGTTAGAACTTAGATTTCAATAATAGAGAGAATAGCAATGTAAGAGTTAGAAAATTTACATTGCACGCTCAACAGAATGTCAGCATCCATGCATGTGAATTTGAATTTTTGCACACATGAGAATAATTGTACATGCACTCATTGACATTTCGGGTATATTAAATAATAATGGGATAGATTGAGGATTGTGGTTATAGTGAATGAGTAGAATGAAATGGAGTAGGAAGACTAGAAATAGAATTTACGTGAATGAGTAGAATGAAATAGAGTAAAAAGACTAGAAATAGAATTTAAGTGTTGGATTTAGTGAAGAAAAATACGTTGGCAAAGTTTATTGAGAATATTTAGTATGGGAATCTTAAATAGTGGAGTAGAAACTTATGGTCTTCATAAGGGGGGAGATGTTCAGGAGGATAGATATATCGTATGTAAAGACGTATTATCTGTGATGACGTCACATTGTCTGTGATGATATCATTTCGTCTGTGAAGATGCATCATCTATAAAGATGCATTGTCTGTAAAGACGTGTCATTTGTAAAGATGTATCGTCTGTAATGACGTCATATTGTCTGTAATGATGTCATATCATCTTAAGAGTTGCATTGTCTTAAGTTGACTCCGCTTCGTCTTAAGAGTTGCATCGTCTTAAGTTGACTGCTTCATCTTAAGTTGACTCCGCTTCGTCTTAAGTTGACTTTGCTTCGTCTTAAGCTGACTTTGTTTCATCTGCCCTTATTGCATTCGTCTGCTTTTTGGCATTTGTCTTCTTTTCCATTCGTCTGCTTATTACTTTGTCTGCTTTGCCATTCGTCTACTTAGTGCTTCGTCTGCTTTCTGCTTATGTGATCGAAACTTCTTCTTCTGTACACTGTTCGTCTGATGCTATCGTCTGATCCATCTTTAACCCTTTAGGTGATAGAATTTGTCTTCAATTTCTGCATGAAAGATGTAGATATTAAAGTCCTCTTTGAAACCTTCTAAGATGATGTCAACCTGATATCTCTAGAGAGAGTTATATCAATTGTAAAATAGCTTCTGTGTATTGTTCATTTTGTATTGTCTGGTCCAAATTTGACTCTCTAGACGATATAACTTGCCTTCAAGGTCTTCATGAAAGTTATAGACCTATAATTCCTCTTTTAAACCATCCAACAAGGATCTTGATTTGATACCTATAGTGAAAGTTATGCTAGTTGCCCCAAACGAAAAAGGTTCAATATGATTGAGGACAGAACCAAATTGAATGATTTTGGTGTCAATAGAGACATAAGATATAGGGAAATATGTTTTTAAAAGAAAGTGTTGCAAAATGACTTCAGTATCGGGGTCAAAAAGAACATGTAAAGTTGACCCAAATTGATGTGTTTTAGGAAAAATTTGAAAGTGAGTAAGGGGTTATGATTTATGATTACAGTGGTTTTATTAGGTCATAAACTTAAGTATAAATTATGTTAAGTGAGTTTTAATAAAGGGAAGTGGATAAGTGGATAAGAAATGGATAAGTGTCCTAGCTAAAGTTAAGATTTTTATTGCCTCAAAAGGCTAGCCATTGTCCTTGTCCTTATCCTTCTTGAAACTTCTTTCTTTAGAGTTCCTCCAACCCAGAGCTTCACCGAAGTTAAACCTTGCTTTTCTTTATTTGTCATCACTTCCACTCTGATATTTCTTTCTTCTATTCTAAGAAAAACTGAACCTCCCTGTCAACTTTCAAGTTGATGTACGTGAGTTGCATGAAAGATAGGGCTTTGTAATGGTTGAAGATTTTAGAGCTTCAAACAAGTAAGCTTGTTATGATTATGTAGTTTTATATGAAATCAAGCATGCATCACGTTAGCTCACTGTTAAATGGTTAAGGATAGTGATATTCAAATTTGTTGGAAAATGAGTGAGGAGATTTAGTGTGCCGTACATGGTGATTTCTTTAGATTGATAACTGAAATGTTATGGGATAGTGTTAAACCAGTCTTGGGAGTTAAAAGATCAATGAAAATGTGTAATGATGTGAAAGAGAGATTAAAGTGATAGTCAGAGGAATAATTGAAGAAAACACAAAAGTTAGAAATGCAGAAGAATTGAAAGTAAAGAAGTACAGAAAAGGTGATAAAATGCGTGAGTGTTTTGGTTTTTAGATGATCATGAAAATGATAGATTTTTGATTAGTTGTGATTTAAAGAATTGATGAGTGATTAAGTTATGAAATGAGAATGAGCATAAGATGTGAAGTTTGTTACAGTACCTAGGTTTGTCATTGAGCATGCATTGTACATGGTCTATTTATACATTTATGCATAAATAAATGTTTATACGTGTGCAATTATTAATGATTATGCAATATGTGTCATGTATAAATGGGTTGTGTAAGTCAAGTGTCTACATTCAGATGTTCCCAGAATTTGGAAGCAAATACTAATCTGGAGCGTACTGCGAGTAAACCGAGATGGTCTCACTTCATTATTTGCTTTATTTCAATTTTGTGTTAATTGACTACTGAATGTGATTGATTATGTTGGTTTCCAAACAGGAGGTCTGATGATTGTGATGTTTGATTTGGATATTGAAGTGCTACTTGAATGTGAATTGGATGAACTATGTGTACTTAATATAATTGTTAAATGTGTTTCGAATGTGCATTTGCATATGAACGAAAGTGCTAATTCTTAACTCTAATGTTGAATGCCGGACTAAGGCCCGATGATATGGGAAAGTGATTGAATGGGATTATGCAAACGTGAGTGATGCATTCCATCTCATGAATGCATGAAGTATAATGGTAGTTATGACCGGAGTAGCCACCGAAAGTAAAAAAGAGCTTAAAGCTCAGAAAGTGAAAATGAGCTTCAAGCTCAAAAGTGATTAAGAACCTAAGGCTCACTATGTATAATGAGCCCTATATCCCCTAAGAGGATAAGGGACAGTTAATAATGAGCCTGGTATCCAATGGATACGGGACAATTTAGGCACTCAATCACAATAAAGTAACAAATGGAAAGTGAGTTTCATGTGCATTGCATATGCATAATATGAATGATTAAGTGTATTGAATGTGAAATGTGCAATAATGTGATTTATGTGTTATATGACTGAGTGAGTCATCAATGATGGTCACTAACTGAGTTCACAAAACTCACCCAAAATTTGCAATTATTTTTTAGGAACAGAAGAATACCACGTTAGGCCAACAGGAGTATACCTATAACATACAAGTGAAGGATAGAGGTTGGGATCAGTTCGCGTCTGCATTGCATTTCATTATTTTGTATCGAATTGTACATTCTGCAACTTTTTGTATAAATTTGTATTCCGAAACAACTAAAGTGTTTTGTAATTATGAAAGGGCCCAAATGGCTATTGAAAATATTGTTGACTGTATTGTGTGATTGAAAATGGTTATAAAATAAAGTGGGGCCAGATTTGGTTATGGATTTTCGCATGTCATGCTTGTGGTTTCAAAAATTAAAAAAAAATTATACCGAGTTTTGACTGATTAAGAGTTCTAGCACGCCACCCTCGCGGGGCACGAGCTCGGATATCACCCATCAATATCTAGTTTGGGTCTTGCGGGAGTGGGGTGCTACATATATGATCAGATGATGCTTTCTTTTAGAGACAAAATTAACCCTCCAACTAAATCACAAAACCAAAGATTGAAAGAAGATTCAAAAATTAATGCAACAACTCCTGGCCTTACCTCTGATACAAAAGAATTAACAGTAACATTTAAAGAAATTACCACCCCAAAATATTCTCCAAATGATAGGTTGTCTAATAGCAAAAATGCACAACTCATCAAAGAATGACGAGCAATAGTAGAAGATAAGATGACCAAACAAATAACCACAAATCTCTGTCAACTTTGAGAGAGAGATCAACAAGAGAAGCACTAATTTCAAGAAAGAATGAAAGATTTAAACTCAAACAAGCATTACAGAGACACAGACCCCTTACATGGCTCAATTTCTGTATGTATGGGTTACCCACAGTAGCCTCCCAAGGAAAGTCACAATAGCTACCCTAGGAGAGTCAAAAGAGATTGATTTCTGCATCTATAGGTTACATATATCTATGGAGACGATGAGATATGGTGAAGAGAAGATGATGAAGAGAAGATGGTGAAGAGGTGAGAGACATATTGATTTCTGAATGAAATCTAAAGGCTTTAAGTTTACACATATTTGTATCATCTAACCAATTAAAAAGATGATGAAGAGGTGAGAGACAAAGAATGAAATCTGAAGGCTTTAGGTTTAGATATATTTGTATTGTTGTAACGGTTAAACTGGTTTGATGAAAACTAACTGGTTCTCTTATAAATCTGTCAGTTTTCATATTAACAAGTTATTAACTAAAACTAAACTAGATAACTAGTTGGTTCATACTTTTTCTAGGTAAACTGGTCGGTCCTATCCAGTCCAGTTTTTAAAACCTTGATCCTCACATTGATAATGGTTACATAGATTGTCACATTACTAAATCCATTAAATATATAGCTAACATGTAGCTAATTAATGCCACATCATTTTAAATATTAAAGATTAAAAAAACTTAAAACTTTAAAATATATCTCCAATGTTGTCTTCTCATCTTTTAGTTTTTAATCAAATATCATTGTCTTATGTTTATCCTCTCTAATACAGATAGCAATGAACTAAAAAGCTTATTAATTAGCAATGATGGACCTAAGTAAAAAATAGGCAAGAAAGGTTTTTACGAATCTTAAAATTTCAAGAAGGATAATACTAAGTTGGGTGGGAAAAGAAAAATGAAAGTTAAAAAAAAAGGATAAGGAGATATTGATATTTTGTAAATATTTGTAATATTTAGTGTATTATGTATACATGACTAAGAGATATTGTAGGTTTTTATTTGGTAAGTAGTTTCCTACTTTCCTAGTTTAACTAAACCAAAACTCTTCTTTGTATTATATATATTCTTAGCTATTATGACAATGAAAGCAGGGGTTTTTACACCAAGAATTTCTCAAGGTATCAAAGCCTTCATAAAGGCAAAAAACTTAAAAAAACTCATGGATAGATTGAGTGATTCGTTCTCTACGTATCAATGATGAAAAACAACAACGATAGTAACAATAGTAAGCCAACAAAGGAGAAGAAGCGGAAAATCAATGATCCTTCATTCTATATTTTCTATATAATTTAGATGTACCCGTATTGAATATCTGTGGAATTTTCCTTGAGGACAAAACCAATTATCGTGAATGGGCTATGACTTAAAAAACTCTTTTTGTGCCAAACAAATGTTAGAGTTTCTTAACGGAACCTTGAACAAATCGACCCAAAATGATGATGATCTTAAAGACTAGTATAGCGTAAATTTGATGCTTGTTGGTTGAATAATGAATTCCATTAAGTCGGGTCTTCACTCAAACTTGGCTTATCTTAATTCGACCAACGATTTGTAAAAGAACAATTTTACACACCTTATTTAATGAGAGTACATAAGTTGAAAGAAGCCATAGGAAATTGCAAGCAAAAAGGGTAGACTATGATGAGGTATTTTGGATGAATCAAAGCTTTTCAGGATGAATTTGCAGGGTACCATAATGTGCCCATGTGTAAATGTGGTGGGTGCATGTGTGATTTGGCCAAGCAATTCATGGAAACTATTGGAATCGAAAAAAACCCTTGAATTTTTATGGGTTTAGATGATGATCTATATGGAAACATTCACACAAACATCCTCAATATGGATTCGTTTCCCTCTCTTAATAAAGCTTATCAAATGGTGGTTAAGGAGAAGCGACACAAAAATATCCCTCAAGCGAAGGATGAGTGAGGTGATGCAATGTCATTTGCTATCTAGAGC
Organism: Erythroxylum reticulatum; assembly: GCA_025504915.1. Lineage (NCBI taxonomy): Eukaryota > Viridiplantae > Streptophyta > Magnoliopsida > Malpighiales > Erythroxylaceae > Erythroxylum > Erythroxylum reticulatum. The sequence continues at coordinate 14,869,453 of JANSVA010000002.1, read as the reverse complement.
GCACACTGGAAGAATCTAATGCAATAAGGAGATTCTATGAAACATCCCTTTACCCACCTTGAGGCTAGAACAATATATATATGAGAGATTATTGAGAGATTAGAAAATGCATTTCGTTCTCATGCATTATATGATATGCACATACACGTGAATATTGAATTTTTTGCACATGAAAATAATTGTACATGAATTCATTGATAATTTCTGGGTATAATTGTTTATAAATGTGATTATATTGAGAATTGTAGTTTTTATATGTTGAAAACTTATTTGGAGAGTGTATTTAGTGATTTAAAATTTTTGGTGAATTTTAGGAAAATTTCTAAAAATTTAGGTAATTTTTGGACTAGGAAAAATTCTAAGTGGCAAGACAAATGATAAATGGTAGTAGAATTTACTATCAATTAGCAATGAAAATTTTGATAAATGACTTTGGGATTTATTTACAGGTGTCATTGAAAATAGAGAGACAATCAAATTAGGTGTTTGTGAATTATATTGGGTTGAAATGGAGTTGAAATGATTCATTTGAGGTATAAATCCTATATACAAACGATACTTAAGTGAGTTTTGATATTGGATTGATTTTGTGATGAGAATAGTTAAAAAAAATTACCTAGGATTATCATATACATGTATTGTGCATATTTCATATACATAAATGCATCAAGGAATATTTATGAAATTGTGCAAAATTGTGATATGTATATTTATTGTACATTATAGAGGAGCATTTGGAACGTCAACATCTAGACATTGCCAGAACTTTAAGGCAATAGCTTCGGGAGCTATCTATGAGTAACCTAGACAATTTAGCGCAATTAATTATTTTCTTATAATGGGTTTTGAATGATGATATGAATATGATTTGATTACGTTGATGCTGGACAATAAAGGTCCAAGACTTGATGCATGAATGCAATATTGAAGTTCTACTTGTATGTGAATGCAACGAACTAAATGCTTCTTGATATGATTGATTGATTATGAGAGATGCATTCCATACATGAATGTATGATCAAATAATGAGAGTTGTGACCTGAGTAGCTATCGAAAATGATTTTAAAGCTCTAAATGTGATTAAGAGCCAAAGGCAAACTATGTAAAATGAGAGCTATATCTCCAACGGATAAGGGATAGTATAAATGAGCCTGGTATCTAAAATGGATATTGGACAGTTCAGGCACTCGGTCACAACAACATAATAATTGGAAAAGAGTCACATGAGCATTTCATATACATTTTAATAAGTATGTTTGGTTGTTTGAAATGCAGAATTGTCTTACCCTTAAGTGAGAATGTGATATGTGATAATTTATCCAAAATGCAAAGATGTGGATTATATGTTATATGTGTGATGTGTTGTATGAATTGAGAGAAACATCAATGATGGTTACCTCATTGAGTTAGCAAAACTCACAAAAATTGTAACGTTGATTTTTCAAGAACGAGAGAGGACATTAGCTACTGAGAGGTGCTGCAAAAAGTATATTCTATTTTTAGGAGAAGATATGGCTCAAAGGTCAATCAACTGGGACTGAAGGATTAGTTAGAAATTTTGTGTCTTTCCTCCTTTTATATCTTTTCTCTTACATGGAGCATATTTTGTATTAGGATATGATGAAGTACATGTATGGATATTCATAAGATACAATGTATTTTATGTTCGAATTTATGAAATGAAAGAAGAAATTTGGGTTTTAAATTATGTTGTTTTTCATTATGATGTCTTATAAGAAAATAAAGAATGATGACGCCATGTTAAGTTAATGTTGTGATTGAACGTAGCACACCATCAGGGTGTTCCAGTTTGTACTTTATAGTAGTCGAGGTGCTACATTCTATACCCTTTTGCACTCACTGTAATAAAGAGGGGTGTGAAGTGTCCAATTGTTTTGCACTCAATGAAAAAATTCTAGATTGGTGGTCTATTAATGGCAAAGGATGAGGGCACAAAGCAGGCTGCGGGGGAGGATTTGCTAATGTGCTAGGTCGAGCACACTAGGTGTTGTTAAGAATGCGGCCTATTCAGGTGAAACTGCCAGTACCTCAAGCTCTATAGCTGTTGTAACTGAGGCAGTACAACCTCCATTTTTTACTACAAAGCAATGGAGTTCAGTCCTCGCTATACTTGTTTACAGTAAGCAAACAAGTACCACTAAAAAATTGACTAGTAAGGAAAATAGTAATAATTGGTAGCTTAATAGTGGAGCCTTACAGCATATGATCGAAAACCGATCTTATTTGACTGATTTGATTGAACTATCTAAGTCCCCTATCAGTTTTTCAAATGGCAAACTTGTGTTTGCCACCTATGAAGGAATTGCCCATATTAAAGGATTAATTTTAGAACATGTGCTTTATGTCCCACAATTGGAGTGCAATTTGATATATGTTGCTCGATTGATAGATGCCTTGAGATGTCATATCATATTCACTAACCAGTTTTATGTGATACAGGACCACCCTTTGAGAATGTTGATTGGAGTTAATGAGAGATGTGGTGGGGTCTATTACTTCTGTGGTGCAGTAAAGGCTCAAGCACATCGAGTGAAAACGATGGACTCCGCTGACATATGGCATCATCGTATGGGGCATCCCTCCCATAAAATAGTTCGTTTCCTACCTAATGCTTCCAGTAGTAATTTTCCTAATAGTCAAAATAAGCCTTTTGATGTATGTTTTCGACCTAAACTTATTAGTCATGCTTTGGAATCTTTTAAATTGCTATATTGTGATGTTTGGGATGCTCATCAACATTTTGGATACCATTTTGTACCGGCCAATACATACTGTATCGGACCAA
>JANSVA010000002.1:14838968-14865739 GCA_025504915.1 Erythroxylum reticulatum | reverse complement strand
AATTATTATTTATAAAATAATATTTATTTTATATATTTTAATTATTAAATCAAAATTTATTTGAAATTTATATATTTAAAAAATATTTTTAAATTTAATTATATTCATTAATAATTAGTAAATTAAAATTGTGATTATTATTTATTATTATGATTTTTAGAGATAAGGTTAAAAATATACAATACAATTGTACGGACTATTTTGTAACTTTTAAAAAAATTTGGGAACTATTTCATAAATTTAAAATTACTTGAAGCGATACTCGGTATTAACAGGTATCTGTACAGTACTGTACTAGAATCAAATCTGGTACCAATTCTAGTACGGTATTCGTAACATTGGTGCTTATAGTGTTGCCTCTTCTTGTGGAGCTCATTACTTTTTGATGATAATTGATGATTTTTCACATGCTGTGTGGATTTATTTAATGGCTGAAAAGAGCGAAGTGACCACTATTTTCAAACAATTTTATGTCAAAGCCCACACCCAATTTCATAAATTTGTGTGCATAGTGATAATGGAACTGAGTTTAAACCCTTGAAATCATACTTTAAGGAGAATGGATTTTTTTTCAAAATTCCTGCATTGTCACATCTCAACAAAATGGTTGGGTTAAAAGAAAACAATGTCAAATTCTTGAAATTGCACATGCCTTACGCTTTCGTGCTAATCTAACTATTGAGTTTTAGGGTGGTGTGATTTAGCGGGAGGATATTTGATTAATAGAAATCCGACTATGCTTAATAACAAAAAAAGTCCCTATGAGATGTTGTTTGGTAAACCCCCATCTTATGATCATATACGGGTTTTTGGGTGTCTATGCCATGCACACTATAAGTCTAGGGACAAAAACAAATTTGAAGCTCGAAGTAAGAAGTGTGCGTTCTTGGGGTACCGTCATGACAAAAAGGGTTGGAAAGTCACGAGCTTGAAACTAGCTAGCATTTTGTCTCTTGTGACATCAAATTTGTTGAAAATAGCTTTCCTTTTTATATCAATGAGGCTCAACCCACAACCCCATCTTCTTCTGTTAATGATATATCTTTGATTGCTTTACGTCGTCCTTTTAATGATGAATGGAATTTTAATACTTGTGAGTCTGATTCTGCTCTAAATCCTAACCCCTTGAGGGGGAGTGATATTCTAGCTCCTGTTGAAAGTGGTCAACCTTTTATAAATGATATAAGCACTAATATGAATGATACTTTTGGGTTGAATATAGGTGAAACGTTGGGTCGTGTTCATCACACTAAGAAAGCATTTGCTCTTTTGCGTGATTATTTTTGTAATAACATGGTTCAACAATTAAACCCCCTACTCTCTTCTCCTCCTTCAACATCCCATACCTTATCCCATTTCTTATTTTGTGAATTATGATAAATTTTTTCCCTAATATCTAGCTTTTTTGGCAGCTATTTCTACAGAGATGGAGCCTACTAGTTACCGTGATGTTGTGTGTGACCCTCGATGATGAGAGGCCATGCATCAGGAGATTGACGCTCTTGAACGGAACAGTACCCAGATAATTAAGGATTTTCCCCCTAACAAAACCGTTATTATGTCTAAGTGGGTTCGTCATGTCAAATATAATTATGATGGCTCTACTGAATGTCAAAAGGCTCGTTTGGATGTTTTAGAAAATCACTAGGTTGAAGGCATTGATTATGTTGATACTTTTTCACCTATTACCAGGATGGTTACTGTTTGCAAACTTCTTATTATTGTGGCTATTAAAAATTGGGAATTGCATCAGATGGATGTTCACAATGCCTTTTTATAAGGTGATCATGATGAAGAATTGTATATAAGGTTATCGTATGAGTTTGTTGGTTCCTCTCACATGATCTTCATCAAGCACCTCGTATTTGGTTTACAAAGTTTGCTACTTCTCTTCGTGGCTGTGGTTTCTTTCAAACTTATACTGACTACTCTCTTTGTAATCTTGATATTGTTCATGGTCTTAAAGCTTACCTCAACCTTTGTTTCTATATGAAGATCTTGGTAAACTAAAATATTTTCTTAGCATCAAAGTTGTGTGGAATTATGATGGAATTTTTCTCTGTCAACATAAATATGCTCTTGATATTTTTATTAAAACAGGATTTCTAGGTGCCAAACCTACCAGTTTTTCAATTCAGCAAAGTCATTGCTTGGCTCTTGCCTCTGGTTTGCTAATGGCTCTTACCTCTAGTCTGTGAATAACTGACCTGGCACCATATCATCGATTGGTTAGTCGTTTAACCTAATTGACCATCACACGGCCTGAGCTTAGGAACTGTGTATATATCTTGGCTCAATTCATGCAAAGTCCACGCATTGATCATTAAGAAGCAGCTCTACAAGTTCTACGTTATCTTAAAAGCAACTCTGGATAAGGTATTCTCCTACAAGCTGACAGTGACTTCCAGTTGTATGGTTATTATGACTCTAATTAGGTCAGTTGTCCATTGAGTCGATGGTCCTTGACTGGCTACTTTGCCCTACTTAATGATTCACTCATTTACTGGAAAACTAAGAAACAACAAAGTCTCTCACACTCCTCAGCTAAAGCTGAGTATTGTTCCACGGATACCACTACATATGAACTCATCTGGCTTAAGACTTTACTTCTAGCTCTTGGGGTTAATCATTCATGGCCCACGCATTTATTATGTGACAACAAAGCAGCTCCCTATATTGCCTCTAATTCAGTATTTCATGAATGCACAAATTGAAGTTGACTGTCATTTCGTTAGTGAAAAATTAAAAGCAGGTGAGATCGCTACCTCTCATATTCATTCCGTAGAGCAACTACTGGATATCTTCATAAAAGCATTGGGTTATCAATAGTTCATACATCTCACTCGTAAGTTGGCCATTTGCAATTTACATGATCCAACTTGAGGGGGAGTATAGGGAGATATTGATATTCTGTAAATATTTGTAATATTCAATGTATTCTATATATATGACTAAGAGATTTTTTTATTTAGGAATTAGTTTCCGACTTTCCTAATTTAGCTAAACTGAAACTCTTATTTGTACTATATATATTCTTAGTTATTACGACAATGAAAGTAAGGGTTTTCACACTAAGAATTTCTCAAGATAAATTACGAAAAATTTAAACTTTATTTAATTTTATAATATCAGTCTAAACTTTAAAAAATGGTGATAATTTTTAATTTTTAATTTTTATCGTAAAAAACTATATTGTTAATCCCACAATTAATTATGTTAGATTATCGCCATAGATTGTCGTGTTAATGAATCTATTAAACTTGTGGTTGACACAACCTATTAATATTTATCTTTAGTATCGTCTTCTCATCTTCTAACTTTTTATCAAATTTCATCGACTTACGTTTCTCCTCCCTACTACAATAAGCAATGAACTAAGAAGACCAATCTTCTCTTATTTTTTTCGAAGCTTATTAGTAACCCCCTAAAACCCTAAGAGGTAGTAGATCTTGAGCTGCTCTCAGATAGCATTCAGATCCCAATGTTCACATGATCTCAATTACTGATGGTGCATTAGTGAGGTTGGTGAGTGTTGTTGCCTGCAACAAAATATAGAAAGAAACCAAGTTCTTGTAACACAAATTAATGTAGTAGTAGAAAGCAGAGATCGTTCCCACAAGAAATTCAAATGTTAGTAGTTATGCAATAAAAGAGGGTTTAAAATTGTGAATTAAACAAAATTTAATTGCAATATGAAATTGAAAAATAGCTAATAGCAAAACAATGAGAATATAACAATCAATAGAAATACATATTGGTTTCCAGTCTTCTTCATTGTTAAACTTACGTTGATCATTGACATTAAAAATAATCAATTTATTGGTTAAGCTTTCGTCGTGTTAAATTTCTTTACCTATTTTCTCTTATGTTTAGTTAACTGAAACATGTATTCGAATTAACTCTTATTAATCAATAACCTAGATACGATCTCAGATTTAATTAATTAATAGCTTTACGAATCTAGAAAATCAACTAACTAGACAACATACATACAATGTATCTTTAGCCTAGGCAACTATTTTTCCTAGAATCATGTCTCTAACGTAGTAGACAGAATTCCTAGTCACTATTTTTGATTAAAAGAATTGAACGTCAACCTGTTTAATCAAGCAATTGATTGAATAAAATCACAAATTAGTTGGGCACCTAACTGTAAAATTAAACAATCAAATAATAACCCAGAAAAATAATTAAAACTTAAGTAATAAATTGATTCAAATAAAGAACGAAAGTCTCACAACATTCAAAGTTCAATATATAGGATTCCGTAAATCAAGAAATAAGAGTTTAGTTAACCAACATCACAATTTTTCCTAACTATTTGGGACTATCCACATTTGGGGCATTCTTGATTTTCTTCTTTGTTTCCTGTCCAGCCGTCATCCTTGTTACTTAATTTTTCTCTTCTACTAGGCGTTGTTCTTCTCTATGGACATGTTCTTCTCCTTTTTTTGTTTCTTGATCCACCGCCTCTCTCTTTTTTGTTCTACACTACTATTGTGTTGATGTGACAAATAAACTTTATTGATCTAATGTCACTGCTCCTTTTTGTTTTCTTAAAAACCTATGCTGATACTATGTATTTTTAATTAAAACGCATGGGTTGCGTTTAATGTGTTAAATGCACTACTGTTGACTATCACATAGGTATCATTGCACAAGGTCATGTCTAGTGAGGTTCAATGCCTGGTTTAGCTTTTTATCCCAAAATGTTCAGACTTCTTTCTATTTGGTTCAAAAATATACCTTGATATAAAACAAGATTATTTTCCATTAAGTATAACTTCAAACCTAAAAACAACAAAGAAAATTAACATATAAAAAGATATGAAATAAAGACACTAACAAACTCCCCCACACTTAATCTTTTGCTCTCCTTTAAGAAAATTAAATATGACAATCAAATTCTATCAATTCGTTTTTACAAAAACCAAGTGCATGTAATCATTCAAACTTTGGCCAATCGAATGTCAAGCTACACACATCATGATTAGTTTTCATCAGTGCACATAAACAAACTCAACTTATGATACTATCATTTAAAGATAAGTATAAACTCCCAGTCGATTTTCCTCTTAGGATTCACTCATTTCACTCTAGTGTTTATAGGTCGGTGTTTTGCTTAAAACTCCCTATAGGAAATCACACTACTATAGGCTTGCAAATATACCAATTCTCTTCTACAGTGGTTATTTGCTAAAATAGATCAAAAGGGCTTTATTTAAGGTTGTAATGGGGCTGAGGTTAAGGTGATTCAAAAGGGTTTTTAGAGGTTCTTCACAAGTAGTCATAAAGCACTAAGTATACAAAAGGACAACAAAATGTATTTATAAGAATTACATGTAAATAACTAACCATTCAACACTTATTATTGTTACTATACTTGATTCTTTTCTTTTCCTTTCTTTTTTTTTAATTACTAAGGAAACAATGAACAATAATAGCAGCTAAATACAAAGTTCTCTATAAGTAGAAATATCAGTAAACTCGTCTAAAAAAAATATAGTCGAAAGTCCCAAAACTAGCTAACTTTAGCACTTTATTAAACTTGTGAATACGTAAGGCTAATAGGGTTTGATGTTTTAGAATGAGGTGTTTGCTTTAAGAAACAAAAGGGGTAAAGGCTTAAAGGGGTTTGCAAGGGGAAATAAGATAGTTTGGTTATTTAAGTCAAAGGTTTTAAAAAAGGGCCTTAACCATTTCTATCTAACATGCATCTAATAGATTCAAACCGGTTCAGATCAAGTTTTGAAGGTAATCACCTAAGAGAGTATCACACACACAAAGAAATGAAACGAATTTTGAATGGATTCATATATGTTTAATTCCTTACACAAGCTCAATTATAAATCCATTATGCTTTTATACATTAACTAATCACTCAAGCATCAATTTCTGAGTAAGCTTATATAACTAACTACTTTAATTGATCAGTATGATTCACCTTCTATTCAATTGGCCTAATACGACTCGAAGCATGCAATTCATTCTCATTCTGACTACCAAGATATAATTTCATGGTTTAACAAACATCACATGCAAATTAAAAGATAGGAAAGAAAAAATCAAAATCAAAATGAGCAAAGAAAAAGTAAATTCAAAACACACAATCACATAGACATTCAGTGTCTCCCTAACTCCCCCTCACTTAATCTGTATTTTCCTCAATGTACTCGCGAAAAGAAAAACACAAGAAAATAAAGGTTTAAGAAGCTTCTCTGTTAATGCATCAAGGTGTTAGTGGAAAAGGCGGTTGAAACTTTTGGTGTTCGAAGAAAGCAAGCTAACTCTGCTCCAACTTGTCCAATCTATGCTCCATGCATTGTAGGGGTGCTAAAATAGTCAGTTCAAATGCAGAAGGATGTGCTGTGGTGGGAACTGATGGTTGTGAAGTTGTGGCTATGGAGGTGTTTGTGGTCGTAGTTCTTCTTTTTTGCCGATGAAGATGAGGAGCAGGTTATACAGCCGATCCAAGTGGGGCAAAAGTATATCCATCAACTTCATTGGCAACTACAAGTCCCATCCTATACAAACACTCACAATCTAATGGCTCCATCTCATAAGCAACTGTGAGGTTACATGTAAGACTCCAATATTAACAGCAAGTTGAGTGATATATCAGCCTAAGATTAAAGTTTGATTATGCTTTTTCAATATGGAATGCATTTGACTGAGCATCCAAAAACTAGAATTAAGGGAGGCATCATTTTCCATGCACTATAAAAAGAAAAATTTAGCTTTTGACAGAATACCAGTAGTTTGTCTACGACTAGAAAAACTGTAAACAAGAAAACGATGCATGAATTTCAAAGGTGGTTTATGAAGAAAAGAACTTTTGGAACTACAAAGGTTATTCTTCTCAAAATCAACAGATCATTCTGATCACAGTGTATATGAATCAAATTTAGGCACATAATCACAAAAACATTTAAAAATACATCGCTTTTAGCCATTAATTTTGTCACAAAATGAAGCAACAGAAAATGGATGACATTGATTCATAAGTCTACACTTGATCTTGATCATACCAGGTGCGAACAAGCTAAAATTTGAATAATTTAATTTGAAAAGAAAAATGCCATAAAATTCCCTAGTCAATTCCATATATGCAAGGTATTGAACATTAATGTAATGTATCCAACCCATATTATCCACATAATGTTTAATTTCAGAACGAATATTGAAAGTCTCCAAAGTTTCATCATGTATAAGCTTACAAGGATTTATATGCCTATCACAAACAATTTTGGAATGATCCTTATCAATTTTCGATGATATAAGTTGAATGTATCAACTGTCAATTGTATCCTACTTTGAAAAACAACATTTTTACCTTTTCTAGTTCGGTTGCACATTGTATAGAGAATCTTGTCACTGTTTGTGTCCACATTATATTCTTCTACCACTGTTTCTACTTCTGCTTGTTCTTGATCATTTTTTTCACTGCTTCTAGTTGTGGTTGGACCTCATTTATGTCAGAGGAATCGGATTCTTCAGGAGCAGCAGGTGGCTATGTATCTGTGGATAATGATGGAGAATCTGCAAAAGAAAGTGATGATGGATTGTCTTCAATATGGATGGGGTTGGCTGAAGTGTTGGGACTCCTTCCTCATGATTCATGGGCCCAACGTCCTAAGTAACATCTAAACGTGCATCCTACAAGGGTGGTGTGCCCACACCAGTCAAACATCAAAAACAAACTCATTTTTCCTATTTCAGAACAGATTTTAGGAAACATTAAACTAGAATTACAATTTGACTTCTTCAGAAAATTTGTTTCCCATTGTTTTAAGTTTCTAGTGACACTAAAATCATTCAATTTGGTTCAGAAATCTGAAAGTTATACTCCAAACATTTTTGGGCTGTTATTAAACTGAAACATTACACTATACTCAACTTCCATCCGGAACTTAAAAGTCTTATAGACTGAATTAAAATTCTATCTCCTAAGTTAATTTGTAGATCTATGTCTCTATTTCATTTAGGAATAAGAATCATCTCATTCGGAGCTCTATAGATTATGATATTATCAAAATACCGAAGTACGTTCAATAAAATGTCTAATTCATACTCTTCTAATCGACCCTTTACTTTCTTTTCATTAGTCTTTTTCAAATCAACACCAAAAGGTACCAATTTTTATAGATCGGTAGAAACATGTGTTAGAAATCTATTGGTTCAAAAATCAGGTCAGTTGGAGGTCGGACAAAGAAGTTATGGCCAAAAGAATCAAACATGGTCTTATTCTCGGATGGATCAAACGAATTACTTAAGTCACAAATGGATCAGACGAAGGCTTGGTCAAAGAAGCATGAGAAGAAGGCTTGGTTAAAGAAGCATCAGAAGAAGGCTTGGTTAAAGAAGCATCAGACTAAGGTTTGGTGAAAGATGCATCAGATGAAGACTTGGTCAAAGATGCATCAGACGGAGGCTTGGTCAAAGAAGCCTTAGACGAAGCCTTGGTCAAAGAAGCATCATACAAAGCCTTGGTCAAAGAAGCATCAGACGAAGGCATAGTCAAAGATGCATCAGTCGAAGGCTTGGTCAAAAGAGCATCAGACGAAGGCTTGGTCAAAGAATCCGACAGATGGTTCAGTCAAGGAATTAGACAGCCGGCTCAGTCAAAAAGTTAGACGGATGGTTCAGTCAGAATCAGACGGATGTCAAAGAATCAGACGGATGGTTCAGTCAAAGAAGGAATTAGACGAAGGTTCAGTCAAAGAATAAGATAGACGGTTCAATCAAAGAATCAAACATATGGTTCAGTTAGAATCAGATGGATGGTTCAGTCAAAGAAGGAATCAGAAAAAGGTTCAGTCTAAAATGATCCAGACGAAGGCTCAGTCTGAGAAGGAATCAGACGATGGTTTTAGTCTAAAATGAACCAGTCGAAGGTTCAGTCTGAGAAGAAATCAGACGATGCTTTCAGCCAAAACTGAGCTTTGACTCTAATGCAGTCAAAGCTAAGCTTTGACTTAGATAGAGGGATTCAATCAAACTGAATCAGACGATGGGTTTCTATAGGGTCTTCCTCACATCAGCCAAAGTTCTAAAATCACTAACTACACTTTCCAAAGCATCTCCACTTATAGCATTAGAAAGCTAAGACGATAAGCTACAACTTCAAAGAGACAACTTTGTTTAATTTAGTCTAGATCAATCCAGTTTTTCCCCTAAAATCAGTACACAAATTGTAGCCTTATGAAAGACATGAGAATTTGTCCGCACTTCACTTCCTCTAATGCAACTTCATTTATAACAATTTTAACTATCAATTTTTATTTCACTAAACTCTCTAATCTCTACTCATTTGATTCATCACCTACATCCAATTCTCATCATCCATAATTCCTATTTTTCTTGTCCATAACATCTCACTTATGTGTTTGTGTGTGTGTATATATATATATATATATCAACAATTCATGTTCAAAATCATCATCATCATCCATACACAATTCATATTCCATTTAGAACAAAAATAAGAGTTTGTAAGGCTTTAATGGCATTCCAAGCCACATTACATTATCGGTATCAAAATTCAAAAGACAAAAGATACAAAACCTAATAATTCTCGAAATACGTCTAAAGTCTTACTTTTATAAAATCTAACTTAATTTACAAAAGCATTGCAAAAGTAGTATGATGCCTCGACTCTTGGTTACTCGATCTCATTTTCTTCACCTGAAGATGGGACGAAAAAGGGAGGTGAGCTTGAAAGCTCGTGGGTAACAAGTTTATAATAGAAAATAAGCAAAATCGTTGAAATGATCATTTGTCATATAAAAGTCATAATGAATTCATAAAATGCTTCGTTCTCAAATTCTTAGTCAAAGTCACAATTCTAGCTCAAAACTTATAGTTAAAATATCATCACATCAACATAGCATATACATTTAACCATCAATGCAGAACACTCAAATTATGCAACATACTTGACAATTCAAAGATGCAATGCACAAACAAATTGCTCGAGGGTTCTATGGAACAAAATGGCAAAATCGAAGTTTACACCATGAACAAAATGAGTCCTTTTTCTTCGAATCTCATATACCACAAGTAGGTAGCAGGGAGAAGGCTCTTATCAATGTACACGTGAAGAACAAAATGGTTCCACTCTTGCCTGAACAAAAGCATATATTCATGCTTAAATCATTTCATCATACTTTCATGCTTTTCTTTTTTTCCGAATATACTTTTTGCCACAACATTTTCAAGGCATAACATAAAATGTTTCAATGGATTTCCATTTTTATTTCAAAATTCATCAACAAAATTCATATACCAACATATAAAGATTTCTCAAATCATTCAAATAGCAATCATGCAACATTTATTAAACAGTTGAAATCATTTAATTCTCTTGATTCAAAAGAAAACATTAGTGGCTCATACTCTATTATAAACATGGAACCCACCTTGAATTCCTTACTTAAGAAATTGGCTTAAGGATGTCTTTCCTTTTGCTCCTCTTCCCTCTCTTGATCTCCTTATACAATAACAAAAATCCCACTCAATAGGGTTTTCAATTGAAAATCCCACAAAGAAAAATCACTAAAATTGGTTCTAGAATACCTAAACCTATGCATTTACTAAGCTTCGTAAACTAAAATCCGTCCAAAAATCCAAAAGATTAATAATGATCTTACCTTGAATCTTCACCAAATGAAATGATTATTGGCTCAAATGGAAGATTTTCTCTTCCTCTTCCTTTTTCCCTTCTTGAATAACCTCAAAATCTCTCTTGACGGCTAAGAAAATTGAAACCCTAGCTTGTTTTATCTTCTTTCTCTCCTTCTTTTCTTCTCTTCATATTTCTCTCTCTTCTTCACGACACTCTCTCTTTTTCTCTTTTATTTTCGTTCTTCTCTCTTCTTAAAATGCAAAACCACAATTTCTTCTTCCAATTCTACCCTTAATGAGTGTGAAATGCCCAATTTGCCCTTCCTTTCATGCCTTATGTCTTTTATACTTAAGTATCTTGCTAAAAATACCCTTGAATATTCTTATAACCTTAACACTTTAATTTCATTAACCCATGCAATAAATCATACTAACTTTGACATAATTAAATAATTCCAAAAATGATTAATCTATCAAAATCTCAAAAATTATTAAAATCATGTATAATAATAATAACAATTCAGGGGTCAACATGAAGAACGATGTTGTTGCAATTGTTAGGTGAGTCGTAGCGAATTGAGACAACCTAAACGTTTCGGTGACATTTTTGTTAGACCCTGGGCTGTATAGGATGGGGTTTTCTTATTTAATGGCATTTGATGAGTAGTGGATAGGCTTGTATGGAGTGGCGTTACTTGTGGAATGGTTGGTGGTAGGAGTGTCTGGGAAGTTAGCGTTGGTGGGTAGTGGATAGGCTTGAGAGGACTCGGTCTATGCCTTGGAAGTGTTTCTGGGATAATTTGTCAAATGATTGGTAGGCAAGTGCTGAGAGAAGAGCTTTGGTTAGGTGCGTCTGATAAGTGGAATTGGGAATGGAGGGGGTTTTGACTACTGGTGAGTAGTCTGTTGATTTGAAGAGGGGGGCTTGGGTGCTTGGATGGTGATGGTGGAGTGCATTGGCTAAAGAGTGATCTAGAAAGTCAGAGTTGGTGAGTGGTTTGGCGTGAATAGTAACATGGACCACAAATTAAATTGTCAAATCATGGAATAGTAGAGAATGCAGTAGCATGAAATAAAGCTTGCAATAGAGAAATAAAGAGTGGTCTTTCCTTGAAATAGCTCCTGTCACTATTTTTTGACAAAATAAATCAAATAAAAGAAAGAAGCTAACTTTTTTTGAAAAAATTAAGATAAATAAAATGAAATAATAAAAAATGAAACAACTTAAGAGCGCTTCTTTAACTTCATATTAGTTAGACAAAAAAATTATTGACTTACTCGGAGTAAACTAGCTTAGCCAGTTCAATTTCTTCCGCAGTTTCAACCTGTAAATTCTCTTAATACGGCTTCAAGCGGTGTCCATTAACTTTAAATACTTTAAAGTGTATAAACTATGAATTTCAACTGCACCATATGAGAAAACATTAGTAACAACAAATGGACCTATCTAATGAGATCGTAATTTACCAACAAGGGCTTTAGTTTATAGTGATAAAGAATGACCTTTTAACCTATAGAAAATTCTTTTCTAGTTAAGATTTTGTCGTGAAAGGCCTTAGTCTTTTCTTTATAGATTTTAGCACTCTTATAAGAATCATTATGTATCTCTTCCAACTTTTGAAATTGTAATTTTAGAATAATTCCAACCTTAGTTAAATCCAAATTGCATTGTTTGACAGCTTAGTAAGCTTTATGTTCCAATTCTACAGGCAAATGATAAGGTTTTCTCAATACTAACATGTATTGCGACATACTACTAGGAGTTTTATATGTTGTCCTGTATGCCCATAGCGCGTTGTCTAAATGCAAACTCCAATCTTTCCTTTCATGATTAACCACTTTCGCTAAAATTGAGTTGATTTCCCTGTTAGAAACTTCAGCTCGTCCACTTGTCTAGGGATGCTATGCTATTGAAGTTCAGTGTGTAACGCCATATTTCTTTAGTAAAGCCTCAATAATTTGGTTACAAAAATGAGTTTTGCGGTCACTGATTATTGCTCTAGGCACTCCGAGACTTAACCAAATTGACAACAACTTTAGCATTATCAGTATAAGTATCTTTAACTTCAACCCATTTTGAAACATAATCCACAATAACGAGAATATAAGTCTTACTGAAAGAGGAAGAAAAAGGGTCTATAAAATCAATTCCCCATACATCAAATTTTTCATATATTAGGATATTCGGAAGCAACATTTGTTCTTTTGATCCTAAACCACCTGTTCTTTGATATCGATCACAAGACTTGCAAAATATATAAGCATTTTTAAATAGTTTAGGCCAAAATAAACCACATTCAAGTACCTTATGGGTTATCCTTCTAGGACCAATGTGTCCACCACACTCAAATGAATGGAAAAACTTCAATATATAAGGGATTTCATCATCAGATACATATCGCCTAATAATTTGATCAGAACAATATTTCCATATATATGGCTCATCCCATGCATAATATTTAGCCTCTCTTTTGATTTTATCTTTTTCAACTCGTGATAAAGTACTAGGTAAAGACTTGGTAATTAGAAAATTAACTATATCAGCATACCAAGGTGTTACCTATTGGGTGGCGAATAAATGTTCATTTGGAAATTCATCTTTTAAGTTGTCTGAAGTTGTGTATAAACGGATACGACTAAGATGATCTGCAACCAGATTTTCAATTCCCTTTTTATCCCATATCTCCACATCAAATTCTTGCAGTAGTAGAATCCAACGAATAAGATGTGGCTTTGTTTCCTTTTTGTACAGCAAATACTTCGACGCAGCATGATCTAAATATATGATATATGTGCCCAATATATATGAACGGAATTTCTCTAGCCCAGAAACAACTACCAATAATTCTTTTTCTATTGTTAAATAGTTTTTATGTGTGTCGTTTAGCATCATAGAAGCATAGTAAATCATATGCGGTGCTTTATTCATCCTTTGCCCCAAAACAACTCCTAATGTATAGTCGCTTGCATCACACATGATCTCAAATGGGAGACTCTAATCTTCTGGCTAGATTATTATAGCAAAAATTACTTTGTCTTTTAATTCATCGAATGCTTTCCTACATACTTTGTCAAACTTGAACTCCATACTTTTTTTAAGTAACTTATATAAGGGTTGAGTGGTCTTCAAAAAGTCTTTAATAAAGCATCAATAGAAATGTACATATCCAAAAAAAGAACAAACTTCCTGTACACTAATAGGGTAAGGAGGGGTTTTAATAATTTCTATCTTAGCCTTATCAACCTCAATTCCCCTAGAAGACACTATATCGCCTAAGATTATCCATTGATCAACCATAAAATGACATTTTCCATAATTCAGAATCAAGTTATTTCAATGCAACGTTTCAAAAAATTTTCAAGGTTAATCAAGCTAGTATCAAAAGACTCACCATAAATTGCAAAGTTGTCGATAAAAACTTCAATACAATCATCCACATAATCAGAGAAAATACTTATCATACGCCTTTGGAATGTGGCAGGTGAGTTACATAGTCCAAAAGGTTTTTCGATACGCAAAGGTGCCAAAAGGACATGTGAAAGTTGTTTTGTCTTGGTTCTCTGGTGCAACAAAAATTTGGTAATAACATGAATAACCATCTAAACAATAATAATGAGTTTTCCTTGTAATTTTTTCAAGATTTGGTCAGTAAAAGGAAGAGGAAAATGATCTTTACAAGTAACAAAATTTAACTTCCTGTAATCTATACAAGCCTTACACCCATTTTTCACACGGATAGGCACCAATTCACCTGAAGTGTTCTCCACTACGCTACTCCAGTTTTCTTGGGAACCACCTGTACTAGACTTACCCATTTACTATCTGAAATTGGATAGATTATCCCAGCGTCGAAGGGCTTTAGAATGTCCTTCTTGACTACCTCCATCATTGGTGGGTTCAATCTTCATTAGGTTATCTTATTTCCTTAGCTCCATCTTCTAATAGAATTCGGTGCAACAAATTGATGACCTAATCCTCTTTAAATTAGCCACAATCTATCCAAAAGCATCTTTGTAATTTTCCAACATACCCAATAATTGTGTTTATTTCAAAGATGTTAGTCTGCTCAAAATAATAATAGGAAGAGTTTCATACTCACCTAAATACACATATTTCAAGTTACCTAAAAGATCCTTCAACTCCAATTTTGGTAGCTGTATAAGAGATGGCAATAACTTCAAATTATTTCTAGTTTGATACAAAAAACATACCTATTCCTCCAAGTATTTGCTTCACTCTAAAATATGGATAGTGGTATCCATCTCCTCAGGAATGGCAAGATAATTGGCTAATGTTTTTCCTTCCTGAATATCCAAGCTATTTTCCAATGCAGTATATAATTTGTCTGGTCCATTTAAAAAAAGTTTCATGCACTAAAATATTAAGAAAAATCACAGGAAAAAAAAAGATTGATCATCATTAGGAAATTTCATGGCATCATAAATATTAAACTTAATCACATCACCATCAAATTCTATAGTCAAAAGCTCATTATACACACCAATTTTGGTTCTAGAGGTTTTCAAAAATGGTCTTCCAAATAAAATTGGGACTGAAGTAAATGAATCTTCATTACCCATCTGTAAGACATAAAAAGTAGTAAGAAAAATCATATTATTAACTTGAACTAGGACATCCTCAAGAACACCCTTAGGATAAGCATTAGATTGACCAATAAGTTAGATTATGACACTAGTTTCTTTCAAAGGTCTCATATTCAAAGATTCATAAATAGATTGACGCATAACATTAATCGATGCACCTAAATCCGACAATGATTTCTCAATTTTCAGATTATCTATTTTACAAGGGATTGTAAACATACCTGGATCTTAACACTTAGGAGGAAACTTTTTTTGAAGCATAGCAGAAACATTCTCTCCCAATCGCACCTTTTCATTGCCACTTAACTTTGTCTTTGGGATACAGAGTTCCTTGAGAAATTTAGCATAACAAGGAATTTGTTTAATATCAGCAAGTAAAGGAATATTGACCTGTACCTTACGAAAAGTTTCCAAATTTTCTTTCTCTGGCTCCTGCTTCTTTTTCTTGGAAAAACAATTAGGAAAAGGAGGTTGTACACTAAACTTAGGCGTGACAATGCAAGAATCACCCTCCTTTTTGTCTTGTGACTACTTTGGAACTTCTTTCTCTACTTCTTCTTCAATCTCTCACTTAGAAACCTTTGGGTTAGGTTCCTTTAACTCCTTACCACTTTGAAATGTGATAGCACAAGCACTCTTCCTTGGATTCACCTCAAGTTGAGAAGGGAGCTTTCTTGAATTTTGTGCCTCTAACTTATTAATGGCAATCGCCATTTAGCTCATTTGAGTCTCAAGATTCTGTATGCTGGCTTGTGTATCTTGCTAAAATTTCATATTATTCTGTTAAAAGTTCACAATATTTGTGGCCAAAGTCTTGACTATGTCCTCCAAAAAATTATTTTCACTAGAACTTTGTCCCATTTAGTGTTGTTATCTAGGCACATAAGGTTGTTTATATGGCTCAAAAATAGAACTTGTTATCCTTGATTGTTTCCATAATGGAGGTTTGCATGATCTAGCCATCTCGGATTATATGTATTCAAAAATGGGTCATACTTCCTTTAAAGTTGTTGTCCCAAATAACCACCCATTGCTTTGGCTTCTTCAACTTGGTCTTTTTGTAGAGTAGGACATATATCTGTGGGATAGCCAACTATAGAACAAGTACCGCAAGTCTTAACTTCCTTTTTTCTAGATACCATAAGTTGACACACCAAAAATGTCAAATCATCTAATCTTCTTTCCAAAGACGAAACTCCCATCTCATTAACATTTCTTGAACCATAATCATTTCAAGCTCTAAATTATTGAGAGTTAGAAGCCATAATTGAGATCAAATCACATGCAGTTGCTGGTGTTTTATCAACTAGAGCTCCTCCACTTACAACATCTATCATACTCCTTTCAGTCGGTAAAAGACCCTTATAAAAATATTGAATCAATAATTGATCGCTGATTTGATGATGGGTGCAGCTTGCATACAGCTTCTTAAATCTCTCCCAATATCCATATAATGACTCCCTAGTGTTTTTTCAGATACCACAGATTTTTTTCTGATATTGGCGGCCCTGAAAGCTAGAAAAAACTTCTATAGAAATGGCTTCTTCATCTCTGCCCATGTTATAATACTTTCGGTAGGTAAATAATATAACCAATCTTAGGCATCATCCTTCAAAGAAAAGGGAAAAACCCTCAGTTTTATCTGCTTATTGATGACATTAGTAGGCTCCATCCCCATACAAACAACATCAAACTCTTTGAAGTGATTATAAGGATCTTCTGCTAATATACCTTAGAAAATGGGTAAAAAGTGAATTAGTCCCGACTTCAACTTAAAAGTGTTATTATCACCCAAATTCAGAAAATTAATGCAGTGAGGTTGTTAGTCCTCAACTGGAGCAGCCAAATGGCGTAAAGTACAATTTGCAGCCATGTTCCTTTCTCTATGTCGTTCTTCTCTTAATACTTGTTGTCTTTCTTTCATTTGTTTTTTAATGCCTTTGCTATTTTCTCAATTTCAGGATTTTACTGTAAATTTTTCAGAATGATTCGAATGCATAACGTACATAAACTGTCAAAAATTTCCTAACAACAGTGCCAAAATTTAGTGAGTGTTGTCGCTTCTTTAACACAAAGTAATGTAGTAGTGGAAAATAGGGATCATTCCTACAAGGAATTCAAACGTTAGTATTTATGCAATAAAAGGGGGTTTTTAATTGTGAATTAAACAAATTTTAATTAGAATACGAAATTGAAAAATAACTAATAACAAAATAATGAGAATTTAACAATCAATAGGAATAAATCTTAGTTTTTGGTCTTCTTTATTATTGAACTTGCGTTGATCATGAAACTAAAAATACTGAATTAATTATTGGATAAGCTTTCATCGTGATAAATTTATTTACCTATTTTCTCTTATGTTTAGTTAACCAAAATATGTATTTGAGTTAACCCTTATTAATTAATAGCCTGGATATGATCTCAAATTTTATTAATTAATAGCCTTGCAAATCAAGAAAATCGACTAACTAGACAACATACATACGATGTATATTTAGCCTAGATAAATATTTTTCCTAGAACCATGTCCCTAATGTAGTAGACAAAAATCCTAGTCACTACTTTTGATTAAAAGAATTGAAATTCAACCTGTTTAATCTAGTAATTGAACAAATTAGTTGTGTGTCTAGCTGTAAAATCAAACAATCAAATAATTGCCCATAAAAATAATTAATACTTAACTAATAAATCAATTCAAATAAAGAACGAAAGTTTCACAACATTCAGGATTTGATAACTAGGAGCCGTTTTTAATTTTCTTCTTTGTTTCTTGTCCAGTCGTCATCCTTGTTGCTTGATTTTTCTCTTCTTCTACTGGGCGTTGTTTTTCTCTGTGAATGTGTTCTCCTTTATTTGTTTCTTGAGCTTCCACCCCTCTCTCTTCTATTCTGCACTATTGTTGTGTTGATGTGATAAATAAACTTCATTGGTCCACTATCACTATTCTCTTCTGTCTTTTTTTAAAACCTACACTAATGCTGTACATTTTTGAGTAAAACGCATGGGTTGTGATTAATGCGTTAAACACACTGCTACTGACTGTTACATGGGTATCACTATATAAGGCCATGTCTAGTTAGGTTTAACGCCTGGTTCAGCTCTTTTTGTCCTAAAATGATTGCAGATCTTTCTATTTGGTTCCACCTTGACATAAAACAAGAGTAATTTCCATTAAGTATAACTTCAAACCTTTAAAAAACAAAGAAAATTAGCACACAAAAGATAGAAAATAAAGACACTAAAAGAGACCCTTAATGATGTGTGCTTTAGCAAGGTCAAAGCTTGGCACCTTCCTCAATAGGTCTTTGTCTATCGCTGACTTTGGCAGTGTTAGAACAACTACTACTAATCTTTATCTTCTTTTTTGATTGAGCTTCTTCTTATTATCCTCATTGCTCGAGAATCTTGTATCAATTATTGAATTGGTTTTTTAATCAAGTATGGATTAAAAAGATTATGCATTCTAGATGAAAAGTGTTAGGATATGTGTTATGATATCGTATTATTTAATTTTGGACATTATTTGATTATCAAACTTAGTTGGATTTATGTGAGACTCTTTCAAGATAAGTTTGATAAGGTTTAAAATCCTAATCAAGATAGGATTTAATGGATAACCTATTTGGGATAATCGCTATCTAAGGTAACATATTCTTTGGAGATTTGGTTGGTTTTATTACAGCTGGACCGTGGTTGTAATTTACGTAAGATGGGAGTTGAAGTATTGTTGTTTTTGGTGTGAATCAATGATAGTTTTTGTATAACCTAAAGGCTGGGATTTTAGGGCTATCTTGGATAATATTTTGCAGTTGATTTTATGGGATATGATTTTGATGTGGTGCTAAATTTTTAATCAAGAGTTACGTGACTTTAGTGGGCTGAGCAATTGTCAATTTTGTGTTATTGGAGCTATTTTTTTCTGTTTTGAAGGACTATTGAGGGCAATTTGGCAGCTAGTTTTATCTCATGTTTTTGTGAATCTTTGGTGGTTGTTAATTGTTTTTATGGTGTGTTAATTTGTGGTGGCTGTCTATGATTTGTGGGGTGCGAAAACTTCACAAGTTTTCGTGATTATTGAACTTTTCACTTATGGTCAATGGTGTGTTTATTGTTGGACTGATTGGGTGTTAATCAGATATGTTTTAGTGGCTGTCAACAGTGGTGGTGATGTGCACAAAATTCTAGCAGGTGTCGTGGATTTTGTAGCTCCGTTGTTTGTAATGTTTTAGTGAAAAAACATTTATGTTTATTAGTGATCCGTTGTTTACAACGGTTTAGTGAAGAAACATTTATGTTTATTGGTGATTTGTTCACTACTGTGTATATGATGGTTTGGTGACAATATCGAAAGACTCCAGCAGCATTCTTAATGAACAACTTTCTATTCTTTTGTTGATGAAGTGACATATTTAGGAGAGTTGATTTTTATCTCAAGTATTGTCTTTATTTATGCTCATTATTATTTATATCACTTGAGTTATTTTATTTTTATTCTTTATTATCAAATATTGTTGAGAAAATCTTCAGTTGAGGTTAGTACAAGGCAATTGTACTTTTGGGAGTGATTTACTTTCACAGGTTGTGAGGACGAGGGATAGTGTCAAGGGTTAGGTGAATTATCTCTGTAATGCCTTAAGTAAAACTATTGTTGTATCATAGGAGAAGTTATGTGAAGGCCTCGCAGATATAGACAAGATATGCCGAATTATGTTACCAAATTTCAAGTGTTGATTTGTTTATTTTGGATCTAATTTTTTTGTTTTCGTTTGTGATAGAAACAACTGCGGCTAAACTAGAAGTTTTTGCCAAATTGAATCCTTTCAGAATTTGAAGAAGATTTTCAGTCACAAGTATTTTGCCTTCTTTATATTCCTTCTAAGAACAAGAGATTTTTTATGTTGTAAAGGAAATGAAATGCCAATATTCAAGTTTGGATTTGAGAATAATTGAGAAATCTCCCTATGGTTTTATTAAGGAATATTTCCTCCTCCAAGTGCATTTCTTAGCTAAATTGCTTTTATTTTTAACACTTTCCCTCTATATAACTAGCTAATTCCCAATAGATATATACTCTCTTGGCTCTTGTTTGTCGAACGATGACGCTATTGTTAAGATTAAAAAATGGTGACACCAAAGCCAACTCTTTAGCGTGATTGCTACTAAATGGGATTCTTTTCATTGACTTATACAGTCCTCTAGAGATTTGATCTAATTTATTTTTTTAAAACATAGATGCATTGTTGAAGCAAGATTTTAGGAATATCATGAGTTCTAACATTAGGGATTGATTTTAGGGTTTTTAAAAATTTTTAGTATTTAATATAACATAGAATTAATAGGTCACGTATCAATGTGTGTTCAATGAGTTTGTTGACGTAACAATATTATTAATGAGACTAATGATGAGCTATTCTTGTAAAAAAAAAAAAATAGGAGTTAGAATATTTTATTATTATTTTTCAAAGTTCAATATAATATTACTAAAATTTAGAAGTTTTTTTTATAATTTATCTAAAAGAAAATTTTGAAGGAAGTGAAGTATTATTACACATATAACATGAAAGATCATGTATCATCGCAAGCTTAATAATAATTTAACAAACATTAACAAATGATTCATATCTTCGATTGCAAATGTTAATATATGTACTCAATTATGTCCACAAAGAAACGAAGTGGCAGAATGTCCTTATATTGTGGTCATTTGGATTTTCGCAAGTGGTCGATTTATCTTCCTTGATTGGCGCATCTTTTCGATGTAATGGAACGTAGGACTGAAGGTGTCCTGGCTAGTTTTGCGCAGCTCCGTCCATTTCCATCATAATGAGCCAAAGGTTGTTTTTTCTTCATTGACTCTGAGCAATAGAACAGAGTCAATTGTTTTATTGGATCCTTACCAATGCCATAGTAACTTATGATTCCTGCTGGTCCCCCAACAATTAAGTGGGGATCTACATCCGCCACTTCTGACTATATATTTGACGAAAATTTTGCACATTTATGGTAGAATATGGTTGTATTCGGGAGCACCAAAGTTAAATTTTAACCCAAATTTGGTCTCTCAACGTCAAATCTTTTTTTCTTTTTGATTCTAACAAAAAAAATACATTTTAATCACTCATTTGACTTCAAGGAATGCAAGCATAGTTATTAAAATAACTAATATTCTCATGCAAATGAAAAAAATCAATTACGAATGTTTAAGTTTTAGTAAATTATTACTCATTTTTTACAATTTTAATTATTATAATTGTAGTTCTAATTTTGCACAAAAGAAAAGGATTTTTATTTTAGCGATAAAACATTTATCACATTTTCTTTATGTTTATTAGGTAAAATGGTAAAGTGAAATAGTAAATCTGCGAAGTTATAGCCAGTATTAATCTTGACGTGGCTTCACAATTTGTGAAAGGATATATGATGTACTATATCATAGCCGATTTTGATTCTAGTACGGTAATGTATTAATATTAAATTTAATTTTGGTGCGATATTATATCGGTATCGATTAATATAGGATATCATTTCAGATAATTTTTTAATTTATAAAATAATTATTGATTTTTTTAATTTTCAAAATAGTAATTCAATATATTGTCCTTTATAATTTATAATTTTACATTAATCATGCCTCCAAAAATTAAAATAATAGAAATATAAAATATTATTAATATTATTTTTCACGTATAAATAATAAACACAATTAATATGAAAAATATCATTTAATCGTTATACAAATATAAAATTAAGAACGATTCAAATTATTTAAAATATTATAATTTAATTATATAATAAATAATAATTATATCAAAATATCAAATAAATATTACAATAAATATTTATACATCTCTAACAATTGCAATTATATCTATATATTGATATGACATAATTATAATTTTAAAACAAATTTAATAAATTTTTACTTTCACCTCGTATGATAGTTTGTGCTTTAACATTATTAAAATAGTATCTATTATATTTTGAAAGCGGTAATAAAGATAATAATAAATTTTATTTAGATATTTTATTAAACATTAAAATAAAATTATCTCTTTAATAAATATTTAAAAAATTGTTTTTGAGATCACAACGTGAGTAGGTTTAAAAGAAGATGTTAGAGCGTCTAAAATAGGCCCGATAGATATAGTAAATCTAAATTGATTAATTGTAATGTGACAGTCTAAATTTATATTTTATAGGCTAAAATTGTCAAAGTTTTTAAAGATTGAGGATATTATTAATATTATTTTAAATATTAAATACTAATTTACATCTTTTAAAAAAATGTTAGGAGGCGATCTAATCTCTGCCTATAAAAATTAAAAAAGGAGCAAGCATATATATGTGTGTTCCTTTGCCTTGACTGTTTTAAAATCGCAAGACAGTTGACTTTGACCTTTACTTTTCAAGCTTTTCCATAGCTGGCCACGACCTTTCCCTCTAACTCTCCCCCTTTCTTTCTACTGTTCTCGACTTTACTTTGACCTTTACTTTTCAAGCTTTTCCATAGCTGGCTATGACCTTTCCCTCTAACTCTCCCTCTTTCTTTCTACTGTTCTCTAATTTCCATGCTCATAAATAATGGTGCGTCCTCTGTCTTCCTCTTCCTCTCTATCACTCTCTTGGTCCATTATTTTTCTCTCATCAATAGCCCTACCGATACGTTTCAAAGATTTTTTCTCAGGGTTTCACTTTCACTTTCACCTTCTCTACTTTCTCATTTCTTAGTCGACCTTGTTCTAGTTTCACCATTTACCTAAAATTCTACAACTTTGTGGTTTTTCAAATGGATCCAATTTTAGCTATGGGCCACTGGTGAACAAGCGGGGCTGTGGCGGTTATGGGATGACCTTCTGACTGCTTATCATTTTCGTGTGGCATGTGCTTGAGTATCTGCCTGCGTCATGCCTGTTGTGTTTCTAGTTAATTTTTTACATTTAAATCCCTAAATATTTTGATCTTTATGGTACCGGTTAGTATTTAACCGATATGTTAAATACCAGACAATATTAATTGAAATAATTGGAAAAATACTATAATTTTATATTTTTTTAATCAATATAAACAGGTACAATACGAAATTCAATACTTTAAATGTCATCTTTCAAATCATGATACTTTTGAAATATGTGTTTTAGGATCTCCGTTACATAATATGCATATGCTTCATTTGCTCCCACAGGAACTGTATGCTTACATTACTTACCCTCCGTTCTCATAATATTTCCATAACATATATCTTTTCCTATAAATCTTTTATAAATTTCATTGGTTACTACTCGAAAAGCTTTTGTAGGTTCAATGGCATTAAGAAATTCAGTGGCACTTCTTCACTCACCACCGCCGCCATTCTCTCTCTCTCATTCTCCTCTTCATCTCCTATGATATTGGTGATTGTCCCACTCTGATGGTGCTACTCCTTCCCTCATCCTCCCCGATCTATGCTAGCATCATAGGATAGAGATCCTCCCTCGGCTCCTCCCTTTGTATCCCCCAAAGATGCCACCGTCTTCAACCTTCCTCTATGGGGACCACCACATCATATTGTCATCATTGAACTTCTGAAGGAGGAGAGAGGGTTTGTTAGCCCCTGAAGTTTTTCTAAACTTAAGCATGATTTAAATAAATTATGAGGTTCTGATGGAATAATTTTGGGAGCTAATAATTATGGCTATGTTAGTAGGATTTATTTTATAGGTTATTTGAATTAAGGTAGTAAGATTGTATAAGGGCATTTTTAGTAGTTCACTTAAGTTTGGAAGGGTGTAAATGGAAGAAGAAAAGTTGTCTTGTATTAAAAGAAGGAAGAAAACGAAAATTGAAGAGAAAAAGAGAGAGTGTCGTGGAGAAGAAGAGAAAACAAGCTAGGGTTTCATGATGTTTGAAGAATTTGAAGCTAAACAAGTAAGTATAAGCATCATTTTTCTTGATTTGATGAATGAAGTATGTTTATGTGATAGTTAGAAGTAAAATGGGGTTGAATAGAGTAAGAATCTGGAAAATTTGGGAGAAGAGTCACGTTTCTGTGAAAGTTCGCCGCGTCAAAGTTTTCTTTGTATAGCTTGAACATGCTTCGATATTTTAAGCATAACTTTTTGTGTAGTTATTCAAATGGAATGATTTTTGATTTGAAGTAAACTAGAGACATAGAATAATTTTTTTTGATGAAATTGAGTTTTAATTCAGTCTATAAGAATTTCAATTTTTGGATGGAAATTGAGCATAGAATATTGTTTCAGTATAAGAACAGTCCAAAAATGTTTGGAGTATAACTTTCAGGTTAATAAACCAAATTGAATGATTTTGGTGTCATTAGAAACTTAGTACAAAGGGGGAAAATTTTATAGAAGCAAGTGTTATCAAATTTCTTCATTTACTTGATCAGAAAGATAGTGGAAAATTGACCTAAAAGTCTGAATTTTTGATAGGTTTTGGTTCAAAAAGCCTAGGAAATGCATGGGTTTTAGTGATTATGTTTCTTTGGGTTCTAAATTGGAATTCCTATTGAATAGAGTTTTTGATTATTGTTAAAGGAAATCATGGAAGGCAACAGGAGCAAGGGGAGAGGTCTCTTTGAGTAAGTTTATAAGCAAGGATTTCAAGGTGGGTTACATGCTTATAATAGAGTTAATGAGCCATAACTATGTTTTCAAAAGCAATAAAATTAAGATGATTTCAATTGTTTATAAATGTTGTATTATTGTTATTTGAATGATTTAAGAAATTGTTACATGTTTGGTACTTGAATTATTGATGATTTATGAGATGAAGATGGAATTGGTTGTGAAATATATGATGCTTATGAAAATCATGTTTCTGAAAATTGCCTTTTTGGGTAATATGTTTTGCAAGTTATGAAATACATGTTATGTGAGTTTGTGGTAGTCCCTTAACTTAAGTTAAGTGCACTTTGACAAAAGGCTTCTTCCGTCTGATCGCTAGTGGCATGCACCTCCCTTACGAAGTCCCATAAGTTCACAGCTACATAAGATTATTAAGTGGGATTGTGATAGTACGTTTTGCTCACAGCTACATGGGACCATTATGTGGAAATGTGTAGTACGTTCTATTTTTGGATCCACCCAAACCATTATGATGTGCTTATGTGTTTATGATATGTTGACAAATTGATGCATACATGATTTGTGTTATTGTGAATTGGTTGAGAATTTGAGAACTATGCATTTTATGATTCAATAAGAATTTTTCCATGACAAATAAATATTTCAATGGTTTTTGCTTGTTTCTCTATTATAAACTTGTTACTCACAAGCTTTCAAGTTCACCTCCCATTCCTCCCCATCTTCAAGTGATGAGCAAGAGATCGATTGATCAAGAGCATAAAGGAATTTGGAAACTACAAGATAGTTGGCTTTTGTATTAAGTGAATGATTTCATGTTGATATGTGATTAAAGTTTTGTAAAACTCTTTACTTTTGAGGTTGATAAAATATGAATTTGCGTATGGATGAGGTTGAGTTGAAATTAGGTATACTTGAAGAAGTTATCATTTTGAGATTGATCATTTTGATTATAAGTTGTTGTAACATATAAGGGAGATGTGATATGGAAAAAAAGAAAGAAAGATAGGAAATTGTGAAGAATGAGAATTAGTTATAAGAAATGAATTAGTTGTTTTAAGAAAAGAGACTAGAGAGTATGATGACATAACATTGGTAGTTGAATTGTCATGAAATGATGTTACCCTAGAGGGAGTGAAACTGGGACAACTTAGAGCAAAAGTAAGGATTGGATATATGTAGACCTTTGGAAAGGATCTTGGGTGTGTTTTGATAACCTTGAGACTTCGCTGCAGCAAAGTCAAAGTTTTGCCACGGCGAACATTTTGTTACTACGGTGAAGTCCTCCACTGCAAATGATATGATTTTTATTGGAATAACCCTATACGGGAACTAAGCTCACATTTTTATGACCTCTGAGTTGGACTCCGAAAATGGGGTTCCAACAAGGTCGTTACTCACCTATATCTACACTCAAAGACCCTGATCCATTGCCCAACCCGAAGACCCAAGGCTAGTGAATTATTTTTAGGTGTGCTTTTGGAGTTTTCAAAAATTTTCCTGTTTAATTACATTTTTTATTATGATCAACTGGATCTTGGATTTGTGAATTGGTTGGAAGTTAGAACTTGGTTTTGTGATTTGCATTTGCGGGTTGGATATTGGACTTGAATGATCACAGATTTGTCATTTGTGATCTGAATATTGGAGTTGAATTGAATAAGTCACTCATAGTGATGTCTTGGTTTTTTGATTTGCATGGGTTGGATTGTATATTGAAGTTAAATAACTGTTTGATTATAAAGATTGGCTTAAGTTTATAAAAAATTTATGATAAGTTTTCGGATGAATGAAATGCACAACTTTATTGATTCTGAAACTTGAAAGTTGAAACAACTTAAATTAAAATTTTAAACTGAGAATATTAAAGTTGTAAAATTGTAAAAACTTAAATCATTAATTGACACATTCTTAATATTTGTGAAATGGTATTTCATTTTTAATATTTGGGTATTGACT
>JANSVA010000002.1:14818706-14831372 GCA_025504915.1 Erythroxylum reticulatum | reverse complement strand
TGTCTCTTTTATATGCAAAAGACCCACTTTCCCTCATTACATACAATAGACCAATAGATATGAGATGGAGTTTCAAAATTTTATGTAATGTTTCAGATTTTCTTCTGCAGATGTTATGTTCCCAGAAAATCCATTGTAAGTTTATGTTATCTTCTTTTATATATCTATATGTATATACATATATATTTCATCCTTATGCATTGAAGAATTGTCCAATTATAAACGCTTTAACTACTTTAAGCTTAGGCTATTCTTTAAATTCATTAATAAGAATTGTCTTCCATTTGTATGCTTTGTTATCTAGAAATTCTATTATTTTCTGGGATGAAATGAAAAGATTATTTCATATTCAATTCTTTAGGATTGAGCCTAAAGAAAGCATAAGTCACTTATTAAGGGTTACTTACAACAGTGGTGAGATTACTAATATGTTTATCACTTGTTTCAAGAAAATGAGATATATGGGTTACCGCACTTCCAAAAATCAAATATATAAAGTTAGCTCAAAGTGGGCTGGATATTGAATTACTAAAGAAATTCTAAGGAATGGTGTGATTTCTATGAACTGACAAAAAAAGTATTTGAATATAAAGAACTTTTTAGGGAAGTTCACTAAAGAAGAATTCAGTAAGCACTTATGCTATCAAGACGAATTCTTATGATTCGACAATGGTTAAATTTAACATTCCTATAATTTTTCTTGCCCCTTTTTGGAGTACAAATGCCCGAAAGTTAAAAAGAAAATGTAGGCTCCATCTATTTAAGTTCAATACACCTTTAACACCTCCAAAACAGATGAAATCTTTGATTATCTATTTCAAGAAAAATTTATCACCTTATTGCCAGAGCATAAAATTTGTACAAAAGAAGAAATCAGAGGTAGAAACTATTGCAAGTATCATAATACCTAGAACCACTCGATAAATTTATATTGGTGATTTAAGAATGTGATAAAAGATCGGATTAATAAAGCAATTATGTTGTTCGTTAAGGTTAATCAGACTATTATAATATATGAATACTCATTCCCATTAGTGGAAACAATTAATGCCACTGAGTTCAACTTATGCCTATTGTTAGATGTCAAAGGAAGTTAAAATTTATGGAAGATAGTTTAGCATTAGTATCGACTTTAGGAACAAGTGTTTTGTCCCTAATTATAATACCAACTTCAAGAATGGGGGTCAACAAATTAAAATAACGTAGAATTTTTAGGGAAAATTATCAAGCATAATTCAACCAAATTTATAAGTAAAGATACGAATCTCAAATTTTCAACCCAGACAATTTAGATTTGTAGTTTCACCATGGGTGCCACCATTCCTATATTAGCATTAAGTAAGATAGCTTAAGAATATGATACCTTTCACTCAAATTAAAAAAAGATGGCTTTAGCAATTGAGGTTCATTACCAAAATCGAGAAAAATAAGCAACCATTGTTGAAGAAATCAACTTTAAGAAAGTCATCTTGTGTGAAACCCTTTTTTAGAAAGCTAAAGCTATGAAATTAACCAAAATTCATATGACACATTTCATCAAATACCTCATATGCATCAACAAATCATCCTAACTTCAAAAACAAATTTGAGAACTTAACCTTTTAACAAATACATATCAACCTAAAATGTTGTTACCCATTCACAAAAGACCCTTGAATACCAAACAAATAACTCAAACAAACACAAAAAATTTGATGTTATTAACGACATATACATGTACGGGTGTGGGTGGGAAGGAAAACAAAACGCGATACATTAAGTGCTTACCTCTTCTGACGCACCACCACTGTTCCACCACGCCACCGACGACGGACGATGACTCACCAGAGGAGAAGATGTAGCAGGGAGGAGAAGAAGAGAGAAGGAGAGCCGACAGTGGGGAGGGGGAGGGGGGCTGCATTCGGGAACTTATACCATATTCAAAACGACGTCATTTGTTGTTAACAACAAACGACATCGTTTTCTTCAAATTATTAACCGTCAATATCAAGCACACGGTGTTGTATAGGTTTCGAAATTTACCGACAAAATAAACCGTCGGTATTTTCTATCGCTAAATTTAGAATACATTAACGTGCATTCAATTCTTGCGTTCAATTACCGCGCTTCTTTTCCGACAGTTTTATTCCCATCGGGAAACTAAAATTTTCAGTCAATATTACCGACGAAACTGCTTATTCCATCGATATTAATATTATATTCTTCCATTTGGCCGATGGTATTATTCCGTCGCTAAAATTAATTTTTTTGACACATTTACCGATGTATTTATGTTTTCCGTCGGTAAACAACGACGGAAAACAAATTAATATTGAAATTCAATTAAAGGAATTAATTATTGTAGTACAACTATTGGTTGATAAAAATCAAAATTATCAATCACAAAAATTTAATGAAATTCACAAAAGATTAAAATTTTTAATTATTAAAATTAATAATAGAATAATAAATATTGAATGTAATGTTATGAAAAATTACTTAAAAAATTAGATCAAATAGATGACAAATTAGAAAAAATATCAGACCAAAAATTGTTTTCTCTTTATTGGTTTTTCGTCGCATAGGTTAAACACGGCAATGCGGTTAAACTATTTGGCTCCACCTGGCTCTTAGAATTGAAATTATAGTCACAATTGTAATACGATATATTGTGATAAATTTGGGACGACCCCGAGTCAAGTGAACAATGCCGTGCTGTGGAATGGTACCATCAATGCATCTCAACCTGTTTGCAGACTTACAAACAAGAAAATTAATGTCGATTAAATGACGACATCAACATATCGGTCGGAATTGTCAAAATATATTGGTCCACTTGTTTATTAGGGGAAGTGATCAGCCAGAGGCCGTAGGATTTTTCCCAAGTCTTTGAACCAAATGACTATCTATGAATTGTTTTCCAAGTGGAAGATTATCGTTACTGCGGCCGTGATTGACGTGTCAGCAGTGGAGATGAAAGACTTTCTTCGTTTCTCTTTTGGCTATAAAAGGGAGGCTGATGAAGTCCTCTTGACAATATATACTATTCCTAGGTTTTCATTGTTCCATCGATATCTAGTTAGCATGGCTTTCCCAGTTGAGACAACGCCTTCCATGTTTCTTTCTACAGTGCTCCTTTTTGGCCTTCTACTTTCAAGCTTAGATGCAACAGGTATTCTACATATATATGTAATCGTGCTCTATACTATAATACGACTAACTATGAACCATAATTAATGATTCTCCAGCATGTGCATGCTAATTAGTAGCCATCGACATGATGTGGTCCTGTGAGGTACCTGTTGCATTGACATCGGAAAATCTTTCCAAATATTTTTATTCCCGCTCGTTTAATTTTCATTATCAGAGTAATGACTCCATTTGAGGTCGCTAATTGACATGTCCTAACCTACAGTTGCTCAAATCGGTATATGCTATGGAATGCTTGGTGACAACTTACCATCAAAGCAAGAAGTGGTAGATCTATTCAACCAAAACAACGTCCGTAGAATGAGAATCTATGACCCCAACCAAGACGCACTCCAAGCTCTTAGAGGTACCAACATCGAGCTGATCCTAGATCTGCCAAAGTCTGATCTCCAAACCATAGCTTCGGACCAAAATTCTGCCAATCAATGGGTTCAAAACAACGTCAGAAACTACGACAATGTCAAGTTCCGTTACATTGCTGTCGGCAATGAAGTAAAGCCTGGAGATTCATCCGCACAATTCCTAATACCTGCCATGCAAAATATACAGAGCGCGTTGTCTTCGGCTGGCTTATCCAACATCAAAGTTTCTACTGCCATTGAATTTGGAGCAATTGAAGACTCCTTTCCACCCTCCAAAGGTTCTTTCAAGGGCGAATATCAACCAATTATCAATCCTCTAATAAACTTTTTAGTGGCAAACCAATCTCCATTGCTTGTGAACTTATATCCATATTTTGCTTACGTCGGCGACATGGCTAATATACCTCTGGACTATGCCCTTTTCACTGCTCCGTCGCCGCCGGTCTCTGATCCTCCGCTTAGTTATCAGAATCTTTTCGATGCCATGCTCGATGCTGTTTATGCCGCTTTGGAGAAAGCTGGCGGCGGCTCGCTAGAAATTGTGGTATCGGAGTCTGGTTGGCCAACGGCTGGTAAAGAACCAGCGACATCAACTGATAATGCAAAAACTTATAACAACAATCTGGTTCAACATGTGAAGAACGGGACTCCAAAGAAACAAGGAAGGCCTATAGAGACATACATATTCGCAATGTTTGATGAGAATCAGAAGGACGGTGAAGAGATTGAGAAATTTTGGGGTCTCTTTCGCCCTAATAAAGAGCAAAAATACTCAATCAATCTAAACTAATTGTGAATGACGAATAGAGAAGTTGCGGTTATGTACTACCATACAAATAGAGTAAAATAACATGTATTGGCAAATAAGAGCATTGAGAGGATGAAGCCGCGAAGGTATATGAGATCTTCTTCGCTCCAAAGTTTTTGGTGGCACGGCTGATTTGAGGCTTTAGACAGAAGCTTGATTAGAGTGTATGGTAATGCTCGACTCATTCTCAGTTCCACTGTATTAGAAAACAATAAAATGTTTGATAAGAGATGGAATAACATAATGGTATATTAAGTGTACATGTAGTGCAAGTTCAACGTTAGCAGTGTAGATCTCAAAAAATTGAAAACTGATAAACCGAATCGGGTAGTTATTTCTCAAATTTTTCAATTTTACAGTTGACGTTTTTAGCATAAATGAAAATAAAAACAATCAAAAATGAAATAATAATAATTGTTTCAAAAAAACGAAATAATAAAAAAGCATAAAAAATTTAATAATACAGTTCGGCACACTTTATTTGTATCTGTGGGATTCTTATCTAGCTTAATACTTTCACCGAAGTATAATAGATTTACCCAAAATTTTACGAAGCCGACACCACTAAACCTTTGATACTATATCTCAATCTCACTTCCCGTGAAAGAATTTCATACTCAATAGTACGACCACCTCGTACTAACCTCGACTGAAGATTTATCTCAACAATCTATTAACAAAAAACAATAAATAAATAACTTAGAATAATAAAAAACAAAAACTAAGTACACTTAGATAGAAAAGCAACTCAGTTAAATATGCTACTTCATCAACGAAAGAGCAGTTGAAGCAAAGAAAGAACAGAAAGTTGTTCATCGAAAGATCTATTGTGAGGCTTCAATATCTTCACTAAAAATCCTACATACAAAAGTCACAAAAACTTCTCAAATCAACAACGTTTCTTCACTGAAACATTAATTTAATAGAGTTGTAACAACCACAACAACTGTTGAAGTTTTTCACACAAACCCAACAAAGGCAGTAGCAAAAAAGAATGAAAATTTCTAGAATTTTTGCATACCAATATCAAAAACGATAACCACAAAATTAAAACTCCATCGACGATGAATAGGTCAATAAAATCATACAAACACCATTAAAAAAAATAACTGCCAAAATCCTCACACTATACACCAAAGAAGTTATCAATGATCACTCAAAACAAATTGAAAACGCAAAAGAAGTGAAGGAGTTCCCGCAATAGAAATATACTCTCGTTGTCTGAGCCATCGAAGCATCACAACACTTGCCAGACCACAACAATGCAGAGATGAGAGCTCTCCTAGTTAGTCACCTGTCACTCACGTTACGTGAAAACCCACACCACTTTGGTTTTCAAGTTTCAACATTAGCGACATCCCACATTAACTAGCAAAAGCCTTTTTTTTTTTAACACGCAGGTCAACTTACATTTATCTTATATCTCCAAAATCAATTAAACTACAGTATTGTGCAAATACAAGTTCACGTATACTACAACACATGCAACCACCACGTAAGGGCCTTTTCTAGAAATCCTTCAATGATCTCATTCAAGATAGATTTCTACTTACACTTCAAGTCTTATCTTAGAATCCAATTCAAATAAGGAGTGTTACTTATTTACACCATATCTTGATTTAGATTTTTAAACATTATCTTGAAGACCCAATAATAAAAAATGTCAAAATTAAATAATTGAGAAATAATAAATATCTTAACAAAAAGCATTCTTGTTCTCCTATAGGTCATTATTAATTCATGACTCTTTATTTAAATTAACATATATAATAATATTAATTTAATTTAAGCACAATTAAAAGGTATGGTAAGTGAAGCTAAAAAATTGTGAGTGCATAAAAATAGTGGTTAAGTCAATAATTTTTTTTATTTATCTCTACCATTTGTCTTATTTGAGAATACACTATCAATTTTTTTCAATCGGTAAACCTTCATCAAGTATGCAAAGAATCCTACACATCTTTCATTGGTATTAATGAAGAGTAACATGACATTTGTCTTCTTTTAATCAGATGACGAGCAACCCCACATCTTATTTTGTCTAGGGTGACAAATAATCTTATTTCTTGTTTTGTCTAAGAAAAGTAACTATTTACAATTCATATACTTCAATAGTTCCATCTCAAGAAAAGTAACTATTTACAATTCATTTGATGTTCAATCATATATAGATGCGATCAAACACCACCCATCACTCAAACAAGCTTATAAACATTCCAAAAATCTTTACACAACGCAACTGTGCAGTATTTATTCCCATAATATTGTTTCTAATTGTTAAAAAAAAATTGCTGTTACAATGACTAATTTCAAAGACATTAATCGACCTAACTCACTATTTTGTCAATGAATGTCTCAACAAAATAAAATACCCCACTCTAAGAATTTAATTGGCCAATCTCTAATTTGGTCAATTGATGAGCAATACCATCCTATTTCTATTATAAGTTGGCCTAAGTGACTATTTATAACATTGACCGAAAAAATCAAGTTTTCAAAACCATCAAATTTTCTTTGACAACCTTAATTCATAAATACTTAAAAAGCTCCTCACATTTTAAAAAATAATTTTAAGAGAGTTTTCTTTAAAATTTAACCTAAATGTTCCTTTTGAAATTAAAAAAAATTATGCACCAAACGTAATAGGAAGGATAATATAATTATCATCTTTGAGCTCCCAGTGAATTCTAAACCATAAGTAAAGGTTTAAATAGAGCTCTATATTGATAATTACAAGTAAAGAGCTTGATTCTTTTAGCATCTTAAATATTCACTTAAATTTTCTTGAACCTCATTTGAATTATATTTTATGTTACATTTTTTTATTTTCTATTGAATTTGATCTTTGACACAACTGTTTTATTCTTTGAAAATTTAAATTATAACATTAGAATGTATAAAAATATTAGAAATAGCAGGTTTTGATATTATCAAAAGCATGGCTTGAAATCTCCTTTAGTCTAATAATCTTCTCTTTTTAATGATAACAAAATATGTGGTTATAATTACATTATAAAATAAACATAACCTTTATGTATAAATTCACTTTATATTAAAGATGTAAAAAAATTTGGCTCTTTGAAAGGTCATTTAATATTTTAGACTGAGTCTTTGGCTTGGCATTCGATGCCTAGAGACTTTGGAATTGAATTATTATAGGTATAACTTTTAATAGAAAAATTAAATTGGGGTGGTTAAAGATGTTATGAAAAAATTGTTGGTTTATGACCTACTGCCAGTTGGTTTAGTTGTAGTTTAGTGACAATTATTTAAAGACATTCATTATATACATGTTTAGATGTATATGATAAACTTTATGAGATAATTGTACGTTGCAAATGAAATTAGAATGAGATTATAATTATGAGATTCATGTTGTATTTATGTATTATCCCTAAATTTTTCCTAAACATTATTCTATTAAGATTGGACATTAATAGAACACAAAAAGATTAGTACACATTATGCTTTTCCCTTTGAAGGAAGTAATCGATCTCATAGGATAAAGTATGGAGATACTTAAACAAACGTATGAATACTCGTTAGAAAACAAGTTCACTAAACATACCTTATATGAGAAATCCATTTAAAACATTACTTATATATCTATGGAATTCTCATAGTGATGATTATATAAGTGATCCTTTGACTTGAGGTCTCCAAAGTTCTCTTGTATAGGAATTTTTGTGTTTTGACATTACTTATGACCTATTTGATCATAAGTTAGTCAATCGATTGTCATTAGATGTAGCATGAATTATTGTATGATCAAGATATGATTTATCGTCCTCAAATAATTAGGGAGAATATTCTATTGTTTTCAATTAGTATTGATTTGAGAAATTCTTGGCCAAGGTAGAATGAATCTTTGTAAATAGTTTACAAATATCATTAATTGAATCGATAACTAACAGTGGATAACTAATGTGATTGATCTAAAATAGAGTAGAATTTAATTTCATGCTCTATGTTTAATCGAAATATTGTATGATGAAAGGATTCAATCATACGGAAAAATCATGTATGGAAAGGTTAGTCTAAATCACTTTGACATTTCTAAATATTTGGGTAGTCATGATGCATTGCTAAACGTCAAACTTGATATATGATTATAAATTATTTAATTAGAGAATTAAAAATAAATTTAAAGGGTTTTTAATTTATCTAATTATAATTATGACTTAGAATTCTAATTTATAATCATTGTTGACTTATTTGGGAGCTTAATAGGTCTCACATAAAGAACATGTTAAAGGGAGCAAAGAAATTTTATCAAGTTGGGCTTGATTGTAAAGTTTGAGAAACTTTATAATTAAATATGAGATATTTAAGAAAAAAAGATCAATATGAGATATTGAATCTTATTTGGGCATAATTGGCATTTAATTAAAATAATTTGTAGTTTTAATTGAAATTCGAATTTAATTTCAATTAAATTACCAAAATGTCCTAAACTATTATAAATAGACTTAAACTTTATAAAACTAGCACTTCTTGCTTAAATCTCTTTGTAAGAGTTACAAAGTTTTTTCAACTCATTCTATAGATACCGTTAGAGGCCAAATATTTGTACGGCTACAGTAGTTAAGAGGATCGATTTCGAAAACGATTCGAGAGATACGATAAGAATATGATCAAGCATCATAATAGAGTATGAATTTAGATTCATGCTTTGACTTATGTGTTAATCATTTTATAGAATTAAAAAGATCTTTGTTTTCGAGAAATTAAAAGTTATGAAAAAGTTTCGTAATTATTCCTCTACGGTCATGATCGAATCTTGACTCAATTTTCCAACAAAAATATAATTATTTATACTACACAAAAGATATCAAAAGCTAATATTAGTTAAGCAGACTTCTATTATCTATTAATTGAATCCATTGTTAAACTATTGTTCAAAAGGGAATTTTGACAAATTTTGTCATTAACTTTCACAAAACAAAGTCCAAATTGATATAATAGAGGGCGAAATGAGTAGGAAGTGCGAAATTGAGTGTTCTAAATGTTAGATAGGAGATTTGATCAAGGATTCAACATCAATAGAATGATTTAAGGTGGATTTGAATCAATTTGTACAATGAAAAAGGTATAAGGTACATTTTGTATAGGGAATTAAAAGTATGTATTAATTATAGTTTCTAGGTTTTTTATTATGTTTACTTTGTTTATTTTGTCATTTAGTTATATGTTGATTAATTTATCTCATACTTTAATTTACTCAAACTGCATTTAAGGGTTTATAATGTGTATGTTGATTTTTTTAGATTAATTAGTTTGAGGTTTATTGATGAGTAAATGAGTATAGAATTATATGGAAAGTATAAGCAAGTTAGATTATGTGTAGATTTTATAACATAATGTTAAATCCTTATATACGATTAGTGTGATTTAGTAATCATTGCATGTATTTTGGGATATGATACATGTTAAAGAAGGGCATGCTATAATTTGTATGAATATGTAGTTATTTTTGGTTAGTGGGACATGGGTTATAATAGTACAAATTCAATCTTATATCCAAAGCATATATGGCTTGGCTAGATTAGAGCAGATATCAATCCATTAGTTAGCCAATGTTAAATTGAAGCAAATACAAATTCATTGGTCAAGATATATTAGTACCATTCTATTAGCTAGGACATATCAATTGATGTCCATGTTTGTTGCATTGTGAAAGATGTGTGTATATTACATGATCGTTTTTTTTTGGTAAATTAGTAACTTTTATACAAATAGAAAATGTTATGTACACCATAAGAGATTTTCTGTAGGCAATCTCTTATCAATCAAAAGACATAAGGTAGTGCAAAATATTAATAAACCTAGATCAAGATAAACAACACTACCACTAACACTCCTCCCCTATTTCCTACCATGACACTTTAAAAATGTAGCTCTTCTTCCCATTTTCCTATATGTGTATATTACATAATCAATTAAGTAGCATTACTTATTATATTCATTGACATCTTAGAGACTATATATTGCCATGTAGGCATAAATGTATGTATTACTTCTCAATATAGCGGAGTGCAGCAGGTGTTTTTCATTTACTTTATTATTCTTTTCCTGTTTGGTATATGTAATAATAATAATAATACTAATAATAATAATAATAATAATAATAATAATAATAATAATAATAATAATAATTTGACATATGTCACGACACTTACCACATAAAATAAATGCTAATGCCTTTCACTTGTGCTACTACATTACTCTTAATAATCAGACAATTTGTCTCCCAATTTTTATACCAATTGCCACCACTTTTTTACATCACTTGTTAATAATTTCTATTGCCATCTGTCAACATTTTTTTCCATAAATCAATTTATCTTGTCACTTGACATTTTTCCTATTCTAGTACTACTCAATATTTTCGAAAATTTTTCCTAAGATTTACCAAAAATTCTAATACAACAATTTGTCCTCTCCACATCAATATTCCATATATAAAAACCACAATTCTCAATAAAAATTACATTCCACATATATAAATCAATTATACCCAAAATATGTCAATGAATGCATATACAATCATTTTAATGTGTGCAAAATTCAAATTCACGTGCGTGTATGCTAACATTATGCATAAGCATGAAATGTATTTTTCTAATCTCTCATTAATCTCGCATGTACCATATCTTAGGATTCTAACTCTTAGTAGGGGAAACGAGATGTTACATATTGCATCTTTGCCGATGACCATTCCCAGATCATAGGCCATAAGTGTTTGTTTTACAATAGGTGCCTATGTATGATAGTTCTCCTTTGAAAGTTTAATTAAGATTTCAGGGATTGTGTTTTAAGCATTTTGTGAATTTGACATAGATGTGGGATTTTAAATGATACCATAAAGGATTTTTAGCATAACTGTGATACCATAAAAAAAAGTCAAAAGGGTTTGTAAGGCTCAATAATCTATCTTGTTTGGATTTCCATTATTTATAATCATCATCACTTTCAGTATATCAGATACTCTAGGAGTTGTTACATCAAAGTGATATAGCTTATCCTAGATACAACAAACTAACAGATAAAATTATAATATAGCATATACGAAAGGGTCAAGATAGTTACGAAATCTTAGGCTAACCGTTTGGACTGAGTCAACTTGTGAACCATCGGACTTCATTTCCTTAACATATATTAAAGGCACTATAGAAGCTTCCAAATTTTAGAGTTTCCTTTCACTTACATTCATCAGATACTAGTGTAGGTATAGTGACTTATCAATTAATTTTTAGAAGTAGTTTTCTTTAATAGTATATAAGTTGTCAACGTGGCCTACATATGTATTTAGAAGTTGTAAAAATCTAGGTCCACTTTTGGAAATATATTCTTTCTTTAATTTTTTTAAAAACTTTTAAACTACTACTTTTAAGAGTGTCGTCAATTATCACATAATTTTTCCTCCAAAATTGAGAGGAAAAGAATAGAAAGATTTATATGAAATATTTGAATTAGAAAATACTTATAAACAAGAAACATCAAAATAGTTATAAGAAAAGAAAACAACATATAACACAAGAAAAAGCGAAATACTCAAATGAGAAAATAAGAATAGATAGGAAATATGAACAATAAAACACAATTCAAGTTAGATAAAGTGAAATCAAACACACAAAACTAAAAAAAGTTGTAGAAGTAGAAAGAGAAAATGAAAAGATTGAACCTTAGAGATCTTCCATGAAAGTATAATTCTAAAGTAAACAAAACTTTCTTTTCATTGTTACTCCTACTTTCCAGTGACCTAGACCTACTAGTTACCTTCTTAAAAATCTGAATAGTATACCAATAACCTAATAAAGAAAGTTAAGACACCTTAGATAACATCGATCAAGATAAAATATTTAATAATGAAGCAGAAGCATTAAAACCTTCGTTAAAAGTAAGGAAAGGAAAATAATTTTTAATATTTTCAACTGAAATTAATAATATGAGCATCAAATCTAAGTTCACCTAATAAAGAAAGCTAATACATCTTAGATAACATTGTGCAAGATAAAATATCTAATAATGAAGCAAAAGCATTAAAACATTCGTTAAAGGTAAGGAAAATAAAATAATTTTTAATATTTTCAACTGAAAT
Source organism: Erythroxylum reticulatum (assembly GCA_025504915.1). NCBI lineage: Eukaryota > Viridiplantae > Streptophyta > Magnoliopsida > Malpighiales > Erythroxylaceae > Erythroxylum > Erythroxylum reticulatum. The sequence goes on along the minus strand of JANSVA010000002.1, from coordinate 14,818,912 downwards.
TAATAATATGAGTATCACATCTAAGTTCACCTAATAAAGAAAGCTAATACATCTTAGATAACATTTTGCAAGATAAAATATTTAATAATGAAGCAGAAGCATTAAAACCTTCATTAAAGGTAGGGAAAAGAAAATAATTTTTAATATTTTCAACTGAAATTAATAATATGAGCATCAAATCTAAGTTCACCTAATAAAGAAAGCTA
>JANSVA010000002.1:14783134-14800641 GCA_025504915.1 Erythroxylum reticulatum | reverse complement strand
TATCCAAACTCTCCTTTCTTCTTATAAATTTCTCCAAATTTTCAAACCTTCGGGTCTATTTTCCATGATCAATTAGACACTGAAAACGAAGCAATTTGGCAACAATTTCTTCTAAAAAAATGTTCCTCATTGTCTTAAGTTTCTAATGAAACCAAAATTATTCAATTTGGACTAGTAATACAAACGTTATATCTCAAACATTTTCGGACTGTTCTTATATTGAAACAGTACACTATACTCAACTTCCATCCAGAAATTGAAATTCTTAGAGACTGAATAAAAATTAGAATTTTTCATATAATTTGTATCCCTATGTCCCTAATTTACTCCAAATATAAAATCATCTCATTTGGATGATTATAGAACAAGATATTGTTAAAATACCGAAATATGCTTAGTAAAATATTTCAGTTCATACTATTCCAACATATTCCCTCTCTTTCATTCAACCAACATTTTTCAAATCAATTCAAAATGCTAACGATTGTTAATGAAGAGGTAGAATAATGTTTTAGGAATCTTTTGGTTTAAGAATCAAGTCATTTGTAGGTCTAGAGAAGAAGTTATGGTCAAAAGAAGTAAGACTATTCAATTGCAAAATGCTCTCGGGTATTAGGGAGCACAGTGTCACGATGTGACAATTAAAATCACGCTGGTCTAACAATTGACTCTCACGAGCATGAGAGAGAAAATTCACGAGTGTGAGAAATGAAAAATCACTGGTGTGAGGGAGAGTCACAGGCATGAGATAAGAAAAACAAGAGGGAGTCGCGGTCGCGCTTCGTCACGACCGCGACTTCCTAGTCGCTCACTCTCACTTTGAACCCCGTAACTTTCAATCTAGAAACTCAAAATTTTCAAACTTTATATCATTAAAAAGATAAAATAAATATATAAAATTTTATGAAGACAATTTTATCAAAATCTTCCTAGATCAATACATTTTAATCATGGAAGTTTCTGACCACATTTTTACCCCCTTTTCTCAGCTTTTTCTTAATCATTTCTGTCTTAATATTATTACTCATTATCTCTCAAATGATTTCATATGGCGAATATTTTTGGTGGAGATGTAAATCAATATGTTACGAATCCAATGGTTTAAGTCACATGTCATTTGGAGGTCAAAAAAAGGAGATATAGCTAAATTACCGAAGGGTGTTCGAAGTTTTTACAAACTAAGGTGGTCACGATCGCGAGTTTGCATCTAAACCCAAAAGTTGCGATTGTGCTTCACACACCTCTCAGAAGTCGCGATTGCGATTTTCAGCCCAAAAGAGGAAAGTTGTAATCTTACTGAAGAACAATCGCGTTTTCAGGAAAAAAAATCGCGTTTTCCTATCCTTTTTCCTGAAAAACGCTGCGTTTCTTCCAAAAATGCTGCATTTCTTCCCAAAATGTTGCGTTTCTTCTTTCTCTTCTGACACTCTGCAACCTATCTTCTTCCTTCTTTTCTTTTAAATTCTTACTTTTCTTTCAAACTAACTTTTCTAACTCATCTCAACCCCATTTGCAACTCTCATTTAACTCAAAACATTCATAAACAAATCCAAAACCAAGAATTAACATCTAACTTCAAAAATTAGAAATTCTCTATGTACGTCTTCATTTTCTACATTTGTTCATCTTTTTCTCTTCTTTCATTAAATCCGACACTTTAAATTCATTTCTACTCTTTCTACTCCATTTCCATGAAACTTATTCACAACACATTTATAGTACAACTAAATATACAAGTTTACTAAAAATTCTCAAAAGCATCAAAAACCAAATATTAGTCATGCATCTTCTTCATGTTCTGTGTTTCACATATTCTGTTACACTCATTTTTCTACACATTCAAAATCCGCATTATTTTTCATTTCTTCCTCAAACTTTCATTTTAAAACATTCATTCTCATCTCAGAACATCATCTTACAACTATTCTTCGACTCTAAATTCATTCTTTTATCATTCTCTAAAAACACTTAAAACTCATGTATACATATATATACACAGTGAAAACAGTGTTCTCACTTCTATTTTCTTCAATAAATTTCTACACCTATTTACAAACATTTTCTACGTTCTATCATTCCTAAAAATCATTTCTACACTAACTTATAACATAATAATCATCAATTGCACATTTTCACTCGATACACGGTTTCCATAAAAATGTCCAGTTTTCTTATGATTATGAAATATCAAACTAATCACCATTCTTGTTTCAAAAAACAACAACTCTGAAGGATTATCAAGGTACTTGATATAGGTCCAAGATCTGTAAAAACTCAAAAAGTCCTAAGCTTCAAGCAACTTACATACACCATTATGGAAGTTAACAAGTTTTGGTTTTTCTTGTGGCGAAAGGAAGAAAACCAAAGTTGGGAGTATAAAAAGGTAAATGGAAATTAAAGTTTTTCTTTGGTGGAGTTTTGATGAAAAATCCTGTGTAAAGGAAGAAACTTTGAAGAAGAAGCTACGAAGAAGAAGATGAAGACAACGCAATAACTTGTCTTTCAAAGTTAAGGAAACTTAACTTTATATTTGGGCACTTGTCCTATTCCTAAGGTCTTAGTTAGTTTCCCAACTAACTAGTTCCTATTGGACTAGTTCCCCAACTCTCATCTTTTCATTCAATTATCACCACAATTTTCCAATATCATTTTTTTCTTATTCCTATTTTCCATTCACCGATTCACTCGCCAAGCGGCATATTTCCTAGTATAATAATATTCATCATTTTTAGAATTTATTCCTAAAAAGTCTCCAAAAGTCTAATTTAACAAATACACTCTTCATATAAATTTTCAATACAACAATCTCATAATTCTCAATAATATCTCATCACAATTATACTCGGAATTATCAATGAATGCATGTACACTTATTTTCATGTAAAAAATACAATATTCACGTGTATGTGTATATAATATAATTCATGAATATGAAATGCATTTCTAATCTCTCAACAATCTCTCTCATATTTACAATTTTAGTCTGAACGTGAGTAATGGGACGTCACATTCACTATTTTCACCATGTGAACTTCCTTCTTGTCTTTATGTATCTCTGGAATAATCACCCTCTTTATTGCAATCCTTTCCACTATCTTCAACCCTATCGACAACATTGTCATATTTAAACTTGTTATATACAATCTTGGCACATCTCTTCTCATTTGTTCTCGCAAGAACATATTCTTCATCATCAATTGCAAATAACTCATCATCAACTGAATCATCTCTGTATTCACTAACCTGTAAAACAATGAAGTCACCATCTTGCTCCAATTGAACTAGGAATAACCCTTCATCATCATCATCATCATCATCATCATCAAATTCACTGTGAATATCAAAGTCAGATTCTTCACTATCTATTGCAGGATGCTCATAACCATGCTCATAGTAGATTGCAACATTGTGATAATTCAAATCTTCCATATGTTGGAGCATAGCCAACATTTCCTTATCATAGTGTAAACTTAACTCCTTCAAGCTTCTCATCGATTCATTAAGAAATTTGTAAAACATAGATATTACTCCATATCCTTTATCTTCAGAAACTCCCTTTAGGACTAGCATGCTAAGTTCATCAATACCCATGTCCTTATATCCTTATTCATTTTAATCTTACCCCTAACATATTTATTATCATGTCTTTCTAACACCCCATCATAATAAACTGCTAAATTTACCAACATCAATAAAATTTTGGGCATTTTAACAATGACATATAACATAACACATAAGAAGATGGTTATAAATGGAAATATGTACAAAATTTTACCCTAAATAAAATGAGCTGAAGGAAAGTGTGACTAAGTACAACATGATACATAGTCCAAAAGGAAATTGAGAAGAAAAAACTAATCTTAATTTCAGACAATTAGAAACACCAAATAGAAGTAAATCATATAAACACTTCAATTCAAAAAAAAAAAATCTAAAGTAGTTCTTCACCTATTCAGGTTGGACAACCTTTGTTTTTACCTTGTAATACTTATTTAGAGTTATCCTAAACTGTCATTTAAACACCTAATTTAATTAAGGTATATAATTGATATATTTTAAGTAGTAAATAAAATAATGAGCCTTTAATAGAAAATTTTGATTTGTCATTACATTTTAGTCTACATTCTTGAATGTAATATCCAAATCATATTTTATTTCTGTGAAATTCATTAAGTTATGCTCTTATTCAATTTACAAAGAGATTAAACAAATACATGCAACATTTTTAGAGGAAGGTATAGAGTTGGATAGAATGAATAAATATTTCAAGTAGCATATGAATTTAACATTAAACTTGATAATTTTTCCCTCACATTTTCATTTCATTGCAAATACAACATTATGTATCTTCTTAAACCTTATTTAGAATAATCTATGTTATTGAAAACAAGCTAATTTGACACGTTTCAACTTAATTAGCTAAAATAAATAAAGAAATAGACAACCAATTCGATTATCAAATGAATAAATCCAAATCACAATATGGAGTTAATAGTCCTATTTTGATACAATACGTCTAAAACCTACAATTTAGCTAAGAAAGAGAATTATTCCAACTAATTTAACTAAAGATACAAAGTTACAATTACTGGTATAGAAAGGACAAATAGCTTGCCCAGTGCTATAGAACACTTATTGCAACTACAAGTTTAGTTGGTGCAAACACAAACACAATAAGGAAAGGTCAGAACTTGAGTATGTTAGAATATTATCCTCTCAATCCTAATTCTGTAGCATGGTAGAATATTAGAAAAATCTTCACGAAAACATTTTGAATTTTTGCAAAGTTTAAGCACATGTAGATGGATAAATCAATTGATAATCCCAATAACCTAAGCACATATAGATGGATAAATCAATAACTATCTAACTGCAGGATGTTCCAAACCTAATTCATAAGCCAAATACACATGAAGCACTTCCTGGTTTTCTTGTAATGAACTGAAAAATGGAACTTTTTACAAAAAATTAAAAAAGAAGACAAAAGAATAAACAAGACACACCTAAGAATCAGAATTTCTAAAATGCAATAGAGAAGATTGGTGTGACAGATTTTGTATTGTGAAGAGGAGTAAAGAATGGTGTATGAGATATAATGGTATGTGACAGAGCATGGTATGTGACATATAATGGTATGTGGTAGAGAATGGTGTGTGGCAGAGAAGATTGATGAGACAAGGAAGAAGAGGAAGAAAAGCATTTCCTAGTTTTCCTATAGTGAATTGAAAAAGTGGAGGAGCAAAGTGTGGTGTGAGAACAAAGAGAAGGATAATAAATTGAACTGCCAAATCAATTTAGGGATTTAACGTTAAATGATGTAGTTTCCTTAATTTACTTAATGAAGCTTAATTAGGTCAATTAAGCTTGATGCGTATAAGTGTTTACGGTTGTTGTTTGATGTGGTTTACCACATCAGCAAGGTTAATGGAGATACTAACGTTAGGTTAGATTTGAAAAAAATTAAAAGCTTGAGTATTTAATTGCCACATTTTAAAGTTTAGGCTATAATTGCAAAATTGAGTAAAATTTAGGATCTGTTTTTTAATTAACCCAAAAAAATTTCTCTTACCCTTTTCAAAAACTCTATTATATAAGCAAATAGTACATGTGAAACATTTATAAAATTAAGGAGCTATTATTATAATTCTCATATACTAATTTCATAGATCAATCTATCCTTCTTCCAATAGATAATGCAACAATGTTCTCTTCCCCTAAATATGCACAATAAGTAAATGTTATAAGATATTGTCGATATGAAAGTAAGTTGCTACTTTTAACGGTTGCATCCTTTTCTTCATTACTTGATTCGACAATTAGTCTTTTAATATCAATTTCTTTACTTGGCTCCAATGGGAATCTCAATAATTTTCTTTTAAGATTAATTATTAGAGCACCATGGATGTTTTTGGTATTCATTTGAGCTATCAAGAAAATAAATTAATATGTTTATGTACCAAAATAAACATGGGTCTTAACATTAATTCTTGAACATTTTCTAAATTATATCTTTGTAGGTTTACTTGACAAATATTATTTTAAAGATAAATTTATATAGATATGTCTATAATCACCATAAAATAACATTTCACATAAATAAAATTAAAAGCATTAGTGCTATTTGAGAGAGACTTATATGAGTATGACTTATATGCACTTTTCGATCTTGATGAATAATTTTCATGACGTAATGCCTTCTTTTGGATATATAGGAGATTATAAATTCTCCCTGTATGATGAAAGTAGGGGCTAACAAATGCTTTAACGTGCAATTTAATCTTTTTATGACAATATAACCTATAGTAATTTTAAGAAAATGTCATGCTTCTTTATTTCTTTTAAGGCCTATATTAAATAAGAGCAAGTATTATGCCTTTATAATAAGACCTATATTGATTATGAGTTTGTTTCGTATCATTTTAATAATAAAGAAAAGGATGTTATATTTTCTTTTGAGATGACCTTGCTTAAAAATGATGTGACTTTTACCTTGAATAACATATCCACTGGGTTTAGAATGTGACTTAAATGTGAATGCATTAACTTTTTTCTTTTGCTTAGAACCTGGTGGATGATTGATATGTATTTGATTTTTGTACATATTTAAAAAAGGCAACATGTTTATATGATAATATAGGCATAGGCTCTTAATCTAAATGTTTTTTCCTTTACAAAAATTGTCTTGATATTGGATAATGCACTTTCATAAATGAAAACAATTCCATGCCTATCATTGAAGCTCTTTTGGGATCCAAGCATGCTATTTAAATTTTCACTTCCTAGTGTGAACTTAAACAATGATTCACTAAGTATATTGATTTCCTTCTTTAATATCTCATTCTCATACAAAAAATCATCAACTTTATCATTAGCAACAATTATAAATTCTACCATGTCATACATTTGAATTTTAATTTCTCTTTCTTAATTATGCATACATCTTAGAGTTTTTTTAACTTCTTTATACTTGGAAGATTCTTTTTCTTCTTTTCATGCTCATGACCTATAAATATTTAATTCTCTCATCATATAAAAGAGTAATAATCCTTATCATAAGAATTTGAAGAGGTTACCTTATCATTATTAACTATAAAGAACTTACTTGTTACCATATTTTTAGATTCCTCACTGTCTGAACTAGTAGTGTCATCCTATGGGTCTTAAGTTCTTTCTTCTTTTTCTTTAATTGTTTGTCCTTTTTCTTCTTTAAGAACTTCTTGAATTTATTTATGATGAGTTTTATATATCATCATCATCAACTCTCACTTGTAGATGTCTCATCATTATCAAGTTTCCCATCCTAGATATTTGAAAGTCCACTTCTCTTCTTATCGGAGCCACTTCCTCTTCATGCAATTCATTTGTCCTCATCTCGTAGATGAGGTATGATCTAACTAACTCTTCCAATAATAGGGTGTTGAAATCTTTGGGTTTATTTATAACTACTATTCTCATTGGGACGTAAACATCACTCTATAATTCCTCAAAGATCAACCCCTTTAGACAAAAAAGGTTTCGTCTTAGTTTTTTTAATATGTGTAATTGTCACCTTTAAAGAAAAAGGGTCTACTGATACATTGACTATCTTGACTAAAAGTAAATCAAACTGTGCCATAAAGATCTTTGCTCAAATGTCATTAAAAATATTTTAAATCTTTTGCGACGTTTTATAAAAATATTACGGATTTTTAACATTTTTTCAACATTTTTTATTAAAACGTCACAAAATAGAAATCACAATGTTTTCTTGAATAAACATCACTGTTGGTCTTTGTCTTTTAAAACAATGATGAAAAGTTTTTTCTCGTGCGTTCATTTCCTTCTCTGATGGTTTCCTCTCTCTCCCTTCTTCCCACCCAAAATTGATTCTTTTCGTTTATTTTATTTGTCATCTTCTTTCATCTCCAACATACCCTCTCTACCAATTCAATTGTCTACCTTTTTCTCATTTCTCTCATCGAATCCCTATCCTACTGTCTGCTCTCTCATCACTATCCATAGTTACTGTTGGCCACAGATCGTATTCCCCCTTTAATTCAGTTAGTCTTCATCCTAATTTAAGGATTTTCGCATCATCGTCGATGTGCCACCATCTCTGAGCGAGTTGTTAACAAGCGTGGGAGGTGACAGAGGAGGCCACATGCCACTAAGGATCATCATCTCCCTCTTCTGCTTTAGTGACTTTTTTGTTTCTCTTTAATATTCACGAGGTATATTCTTAACTCTTTAAGGGGTTTTAGATTTACGTTTATTTCATTTTGTTTTGGGTTTGTGGTTTTGACTCCTTTCTTTACCCTGTCTCAGTAAACAGATACCAATCTGTGGCTTCTGGAATCTTCTAGGTCAATACTGCCATTTTGACCTTCCAGAGTCTCGTCAACACCCTCGGCACCCCAAAAGACACGCCTGACCTTTGCGAGAAACTCTATCGCCTTCTCTAACTTTGTCGTTTTGTGAATTTCTCTATTAGTTTGATTTATTTCTTTAATCAATCTCATTAGGGTTTTACGATTGTTACTTATTTCATGATAGGCACAAGACAAGACTGCATATCGGGTAGTTGGTGAAAGATACCTTAGCAAGATTAAAGCAAGCTAGTGAAACTGATCACAATGCGGGAGTCTGTATGTATTGCTGATTTCGTCATTTTTTCTTTAGATTGGATTTTAATATTGCTTGGTTGCTCGATTTATGTTGTTGTTACAATTCTAGCAAAGCGATAAGATTGGGTGGGATGACAAAGTGAGGAAGTTGAATGTGGGTCAATGGTTTTGCTCTGATTGCTTTATGTGATGAATGTGGTTTGATCGAGTGGCTAAAGTTTATAAGTTATGATTGATTTTTGCTTAGTTTAAAAGTTTGTATCCACGATGATGGTATTCATATTAGCAGTAACATGATTTATTCTTGTGATTGTTATTGAAATGAATGTCGTCAATCAAATCTTTATGAAAGTAAACTAATTAACTGGAAGCTTTTATTTGGATAAAAGACAAGAACTTTGTTGTTTATTTGAAACTGTTTTTGTTTTTAGATGTACATGTTGTCAATGCATTGATGGGTTTTAGAAGATGATTTTAAAAATCAATGTCTATTTACTGCATGGTTTCCAAATTGAGGGTTGTTCTGCTATTGGTTGTTAGACAATCCCATTCCTGTTGGATGTGGAATTTGATTTGTAATGTTTTTGAGTTTTTGCTTTTGTTGAGTTTTTTTGTCTCTGCAGCCTGGTTCTTGTCATAAGACAATCCAATTTGAACCTTGGCGCGAGAAGAAAGCACATATGTTTGGAGCAAAGGATCCATCAGAGAGCCCTAGTTTTGTCTTTGGCATGAAGACCAGATTCTTGTGTAAGGTATGTCTGTTCCTGAAGTGTCGGGTGGAAATAACGTGTTCAATGTGGACAAAACTAGCAAGGATCGTTAAAGGATTTAAACTTCTAATTTTTTTGTTCATCAAATCCAATGGTATATTGCTTAGTAAGTATGTTTAGTGGACTTAATTCATTTTGAAGGTTTCTTCTATTTTAAATACTATCTTATTCTGTTAACCTCATATATATAATTTCCTCCCTGAAGGTGAGATGGGAGGGTAGTTTAATGTGGGGTTTAGTCGTTTTTACTGCGAAACATTTTTAACATTTTATGTTTATGAAAACGGATGTATGAGAAGGAAATGAACTTTAATATATTACAGTTTTTCGGATCTAATGCAATGTCCCTTGGTATCAAGTGTTGTTTTACTTTTCATTTCATTGGTTTATGTAAATATTTTTAAGTTAGAACCACTACATGGTTTTGTAGTATAGACAAGAGTTGTTTTGGCAAGGTAGAACAGAAGTTAAAAGAAGCTCCACTGCCGATGAGTTTTAAATTTAGTAGATTCTAGCTTATTTTCCCAGGGCCTATTTCATTGTTGGTACACTTTCATGGTATGAGACCTTATCCTTTCTGGTCACTTCAAAACTATGTCGATGTGTTGAATATACCATTATTTAATGAGAGGGTGGAGTGATGCAATATATAGAAATTTGGACAAAAACTAGAATCAAGCTTTTAACTTTTTATACAAAGTCATTTCATAAATGACATTTATGCTTCTTAGGCCAAAGATAGACATAAGAAAAATTCAACAAAGGCCATACGACAACTTTGGAAGATTTAACAGAACCTGGTGTTCAAGGATCTGAGATCTCTCAAAATGTTGAGAAAACAAAATCCAATACAAAAAGGTACTTCTATTTTGTTATCTTGACTTTTGAAAGGTTATATGTCTTTATAGTACAGACAATTAACAAATTACTGAAGGCTCAAATTTCTATTAAGTGTCCAACTACAAATGTGTCCCATTTAAGGCTAAAGAAGGAAAGCATGGTAGTTTTGTTGTTTGTGAGAATCCCATTAACTCATATTCCTATTCTTATAGTAAGAGTCCACATTCACCTCCATGCTTAAGAAAAAACACACAAATAACATGGACAAAATTTCCTTAAAATTTTGGGTTTATGGTAATACAGTTGACATACAGGATATTATTAAATTGAATTTGATTCTTTCTAAGGAGGCACCATATCATTTTTCATGTTTTGTTTGCAAAATGAATGCTGATGTTATTTTGTGTTATTCTTTTCTCTTATATATTTATGTTATTGATCTATTGTCGTGATATGGATTGCTTCCCTCTAGCAATGGGTTTTCACTTTATCATCTGCATCTGGGCTCTTTTGGTTTTTACTTACAAAGTTTTGCTCTTTATCATAGAAAAACTTCTGACAAGCAGACTAAATCAAGGTCAAGGAATTCACAGAGGATGAATGAATCAACTTCAATTGACAATGAATTGGATGATCTTTTCCAAATGCAGATCAACCATTGCAGAGGTCCAAGAGGCCAAAGAGACCAACAAAGAGTGTAAATGAAAATCTTGAACTAGCATATACTGCAACACCCTTAGTAGATTCATCACAGAGCCAATACCCTTCCTATGAATGAGTTTGCCTTAAACAAGCTAACTTGATCATGAAAACATGAATTGAATATATTGAAGGTATCATAAGGTGGATTACATGGACATCTCAATTGGAGAATAAGAAATTGTATGAATTAGAAATGATAAGAACTTGTAATTTCCAAAAGAATACCTACCATGTAATTGTTCTCTTATCATATCTATTGATCCTATGAAGTATGCAAAATATGTTTAATGCTTCTAAAAAAATGTTGATTTTTCATAATTAATTTATTTTATTAGCTAATTGTCATCACATTTTATAAGTATATTATGACATGCTTGCGAATTACAATTAAATAATACATTATCTGCAGGTATGAAATTCTTGTGATATATGAATAATTATTAAAATAAATGATATGCTAAAAAAATTGAAGAATTAGTAAATAAATAAAATTCATAAATAATATTGAATAGTTATTAAACAAATAATATTTAAAAATTTTCTATTTTAAAAAACAATTATTAAATTAAAAAATTATAAAATTAATATGATTTTTGAAAAATGAAAAAATATTACGTTTCTCAAAAACCGTCGCAGATTTCTTCACATTCTGTGATGTTTTAAAAATATCGCGAAACGTTAGACAATCTGTAATGTTTTTTAAAAATGTTGCGGAATATTAGAAATTCAAAACGTCGCAGATTGTCCAAACTTTTAGTGACGTTTTTATAAACGTCATGAAAATGTCAGTATTTTTCGTGACGTTTTACATAAAACGTTGTAGAAACCTTTTGCCTACCCCACATTCCGCGATATTTTTTGTGATATTTTTGGACATTATTTGACGTTATAAAAACGTCACAAAATGTCTTGTTTTCTTGTAGCATGCTTTACTCTTCCATTGAACTTTATCTTTTACATATTAACTTACTAATATCATTAGGAATAAAAACATTAATAGTAACATATTTGGTTATCATCAAAATTATAGATTAAAGTCTTAGTTAGTCCTATAATTTATTTAGAAAAATTAATGTTTGTTCCAATTTTTATAAATATCAAATTCTAATCAAAATAACTATATTTTAATATATTAGCTATTGTTACCTAATAATCAATAATAAGTGTTGGTAGTTTCAACTATTTATGTAGTTAGTCTATCGATAAATGGAAGAACTTGTATATAAATATCTTAAAATATTTATTATCTAATATGAGTCAATCCCATATTTTAAAATATTTTGTTGGTATAAGCTAGAAATTTAAAATTAGCATAACGGAAAAAATAATATAGATAAGAGGTCTATAAAAATAAGTGATTAGATAACGAATTATATAAATTTAATATTACTTGATTGTTTATTATGAAGTAGTTTCCACAGATAGATTGCAATACGCTACATGTAAAAATAAGTATATATAAATATCTAAGAAGAAGCCAGATTGCTGGTCCTTGTCTTTTCCCAACTATCAAATTGTTGACGTCTATAACAACTTGGGAGAAACTTTTATGGGCATTCCACGGGAAGGGATTGGAAGAGGATCCATGATGATTTGCTCGTCAGGATGGAGTAAAGACCATTCGTATCTAGTCACCACATAGTGCACGAAGATTAGGATGTTGAGCTTGGCCATTTGGTACCCTGCGCAAACTCTTGGTCCTCCTCCAAACGGAAGGTACACATATGGCGGAATCGCTTCCTCGAACCTGCCTGGATTGAAACTTAGCGGATCCTTGAAATACTCTTCATCGTAATGTGTGCCATACGTTGTCCATAGCACCTGCAAGCAAAACAGAGGTTATTAGGAAATGAAACTTAAACCAAATCTATCTTATATACATAGCTGATGATACTTCAATAAATTAAATTCTATTAGCATGGTTGGATATTGTTGAACATGTGCACTACTAAACTACTGCCATTGAGCTTCTTTTTGAAGAATAAGTGTAGATGGAGGGAATTCACAATTAGAAGAGAGTGCACCTTCCATCCTCTGGGAATGGTAAATCCTTCAAATTCAATATCTTCAATTGCTTTCCTGAAGGATCCAAAGATGGGAGGAAAGAGGCGCATGCTCTCACGTGCAACTTGCCAAGTATACTTCATCTTCTTCACATCTTCCAATGTTAGATAATTGTCATCATCCACTCTTTTCTTCTTCTTTATTTCAGCATGTTCTGACCACCACCAAAACAAACAACGTTGTTTACACTTAGTTTAAAGACATGAACACAAAGAATAAAGCATCGCTTTTTACGCATATTCTTTTATTCAGAGTGCATTTGTCTTATTAGACTAAGCCACCTTTTATGTATACATATATGATTTTAATACGCTAAAGTGAGACTTCGAGTATTATTATATACCAGTACCTTCAAGTAAAAGAGCCAGGCACTCTGGGTGTTGAGCTAGCATTTTGAAGGTCATGGCAATGGCGAAACTGGTTGTATCATGAGCTGCAAACACCAGTAATACCACGTTGTCGATAACCTCCTCTTCGCTAATTTCTCCACGAATCATCCCACCAACCAACCGAGACAGCAACATGCCTTCGTTGCTTCTTTCCAATCCTGCTCTCTCCATCTCCTTCCTCTTCTCCCTCACCACTTCAACTAACATTTTTGCAATTTCATTCCTCGCTTTCATTGCCCTTGAAAACCTAGACCCAGGACATGAAATGGGAGGTGCAAACACTCCTTCCAGTACTCTCTCGAACGTGTTGAGTGTTTCAGGGTCAGCATTTATACCTAACAAGCACTCAGACACTATGGTGAACGTCAACACTTTGGTTGAACGATAAAGACTCAACTTGTCTTGGCTGCCATTCCAGTTTTTGTTTAGGTGCAACTCAACTGTCCTGCAAATTTTTGGCACCAAAGACCCGAGCCCTGTATTTCTGAGTGCAGTTGCTATTAGTCCACGAATGCATCTGTGATGATCACCTTGCTTTTCCATGATGGAATTCTTTCCCATCAGCTGAACTGACGAAGTTGGCCATGAGCTTATCACCAACTTGAACTCGTTGGACAAGAAGAATCGGTTTGCATCAGCTCCATTGACAACTATTGTTGGTGAGCCCATTAGCCTTGTTTTGAATATTTTCCCATACCTTGTCGCTCGAGGTTGGACAAATTCCTCGAACAATCGGTTCTTACGTTGAGCTTTGTAGAAGTCTACCGTTTCACCAATCCAAGGAAGACCCATTTCTCCTGGTGGTAGCTTTATATTTCTCCTATTACAACCTCGAGTAATACATAAGATCAATAAAATGGCGGAGAGAATTGAAAGTAAACCAATTGAAACACAAGAAATCAAGTAGCTATAGGTTGTTTCGATGACCATTTTGGAAGATAGATTCAGGAGACGGATTTTCTAACAAGGCCTTAAGGTGTAAAACTTTAAGGTTGGTATCCATCACTGAGAATTACTGGTGCTATATATAGGCATGATCATGACTAGTTAGAGAAGGAACATTGATTAAGCAACAGAATTAATAAGTCAAACTGCATTTCATTGGTTTGTGAGGGAGGTCAACGGACCATGAATTGTGATAAACCGTCCCACCATAGGCATGGTAGCAAACATATGTTTTTTTCTTATTAATTCTCATATAGTTGCCGACCCAATTGTTGACTTTTGAAGAGGAGAATGAGAGTGAGAACCAAACTAGGTATTAAGACACAGTGATCCCAAGTACGGTGCATGTGCTCCTAATGTGCACTTGAAGAATTGACAACTTTGTCAATCATAATATATCCGCCTGTAAGTTTGTCTGAGGGATTATCAAATCTCTTTTTGGTGTGTTAGGAGTCAATATAAAGCTCTTGAAATTCTTTTTTTTTTCTTAATTAACATATAGTATCCCTGAAGATCTGGTAAGTCCAATAAACAATTTTTTTATGGATTATTCTCTTCATTAAATATGTTGAATAAAATGGAATCCTTTCCCTATCTCACTTGGTAGCTGATGCCCAGCAGGGCTATATAAATAATAAAAATGGAACGCCCCTCATCAACCTTGGAACTCTAAAATTGTAATTGGTGTGTAAGTTGATATGGTACTGCACCGGCTAAATCTTGTTTGCTCGATTTACTTCACAGGTATG
Source organism: Erythroxylum reticulatum (assembly GCA_025504915.1). NCBI lineage: Eukaryota > Viridiplantae > Streptophyta > Magnoliopsida > Malpighiales > Erythroxylaceae > Erythroxylum > Erythroxylum reticulatum. Next base: position 14,785,579 of record JANSVA010000002.1, on the reverse strand, counting down.
ATGCCTACGCGTTAGATAGCAGGTTTTGAGGAGGTGCTCATGTAACCACAAACGGATACGCAGAGATTACTTAAGCTTTTTAACCAATAATTCAATTCATTAATCACTAGTTGTTGAGATAGGAGGCTAGGGGTTGATATCGGAGGCTAGGGGTTGATATCATGTCTCACCTGTTCTAATACTCCAATGCCTTGTTAATCATTGTGGATTTTCCCTAAAAGACTCATGGCCATAATCATACGAGGGTTATATGATTTATTTAATAGGTGTTATTTTTCTTCTCATCCTTCCAAACTTACGGTATATTACAAAGCTTTTTAAAAATAGTCTTTCTATACTACGTGCCATAATTTTTTACAGCGGGTGCCAAATTACACTAGCTATAGGCTTTTATATGACAGAGAATAAGTTTGTTTTGAATATCAAGAGAACTCCTAAAATTGTGCATTTAAGATAAATAAACCCTTCACGATTGAAAATAAATAATCAATCCCCTTATATTACTCATAGTAAATTTTACAACATAAATATTACAGCATGTATATATTAATTAGCTATTAAATTCATTCTTTGACAAAAATCAATCACAAACTTACTCATATAGAAATGAATGCTTATTTAGCTATTAAAATTTAAAATTAATGTGAAATACACAAGAGAGTAAATATATTAAGTAATATAAATGAAAGTATTTTTTATTTTTATTTTAAATGTCATTCAATTAAAATTATTACGTGACATGATTTGTAATTAAATATGTAAATTAAGGAAGATTTTTAAAGAAAAGAATCTAAGAATCGGTTATCATAAGGTGACACATGACATTTTCTTTAATGCTATGAAGCATTTTAAATCTCTATAAATAAAAAGGGTTCAACTGATTTTAAGGGGAGACGATTCAAGTTAAGAAGCATCATGAAACCCTACGTAACTACATATGAGTTTAAAGTTTAAGATATTTTGAAACTTTGTAAAGTCTATAAAGAGAAAAATCGAAGCTACAACAAACTTATCAAAACTCACATGAGAACCAGCCAAGTGACCCTCACAAAGACAAGTAAGACTCACGTGCGAAATCAAGTTAAGTGGCATTTGCATAGTACTAAGATTCAAAGATCAAACCAGAGGATTCACCAAGCGTAAATACAACTTCATTATAATCATAACTAAATTGATTTTGTGGCAGATTTTATTTTTTGATTTAGTCAAACAAGATAAAATTTTGAAAATGGGGGGACTTTTTACATCTTATCACTTTCATTCTTTTGAAGAGGTTTCAAATTTCAACATCTAAGATGTCTTTAATGTTAGTTTATGCCCTTGTAGTCAATTTTTGGTTGTACATTGTATTGTATAAAATTTGTTTTTATTCAATAAAAAGGCATTCTTTATCTTTGTGTATTTTTAATTATTTAATTATTAATCATAAAGACAAAATCCCTGGAATAGTTGTTATGCAATTGGAAATTATAATGTGATTATAATTATGTGATTCAAATTACATTTTTGTATTATTCCTAAACTGTTCATAGTCATAATTTCATCAAGATGGGGTATTGACGAAATTGTTAGACTAGCACATATTTGTTTCTTTCTTATGAAGAAAGTAATCGATCTCATAGATTAAAGTATGGAGATACTTAAACAAACATGTGGGTGGTTATTAGGGAATAAATTCACTAAACTGACCCAATTATGAGAATCCCGAATGGAACATTACTTGTGTGTCTGTAGATTATCTCATTATGATGGTTGTATAATTAATCATTAGACTAGAGGTTACCAAAGTTATCTCACGTAGGAATTACTATATTTTGACACTATTTATGATCTATTCTTGGAATAGTTTAATTCGGTAGTTACTGGATATATTATGAACTAAGTGAAGATAGTTGAGTAAATCAATAAAGAAATCGTTATCCTAAAGTAATTATAAAGACTGTTCTATTGTTCTTGATTAGTAATGATTTTGAGAATCTCTGGCCAGAGTAAATTAAAATTTGAAAAAGTTGTTTTCAAGTATCAATTACAAATCATTTACTAATTAGCAAAAACAAATATGATTGGATTATTTAGAAAGACATGAATTCCATACTATAATTCTAATTAGAATATTAGATGACGAAAGGATTAATTTATACAAGATAATCATACATAGACAGGTTAAGTCAAACCACTTTAACAATCCTAATATTTGGTAGTCATGACATGTTTCTAGATGTCAATCATGGTCTATGATTATAAATTGTTTAATTAGGGAATTAAAGATAAATTAAAAGGAGTTTTGATTTATCTAATTCTAATTATCAATTAAAATTAAAATTTATAATCATGGCCAACATTTTAGGAACCTAATGGGTCACACATAAAAAGGTCTATAAAGGAGAAAGTGAAATTTGAATTAAGTTGGAGTTAATTGAGAAGTTTTAGAAACTTTAAGGGTCA
>JANSVA010000002.1:14765627-14778205 GCA_025504915.1 Erythroxylum reticulatum | reverse complement strand
CAAACCTTCAAAGTTAGAAGCCTACAAAATGATGGTTTGAAAGAAGGGTAAGATTTTGTCACTTAGAAGAGGTGCCATAAGAATAAATTCCTTAACATCAAATTAGTACCTAATAGAATGAGATCAATAAAGAAGATCAAGAAGAATCGTAAAGCTATAATAAGAGATCCAACATCAAATTTAGAGAACAAAGTAGGCAAGCCTAGTCACTTTGAACTTGTTCATGCCAAGGAAATGAAATAGATAAGAATATCATTTTTTCCTTGTGTTATTACATTGATAATGAGGGTGAAAAAAAATAGTAAAGTCAATGTGACATACAAAAAATAGGTATATGCCTACAAATGAATAATGAAAATCATTGCCAAAGACTTTGCTTCTTTGATAAAGATTTCCTATTAAGTTTCAAGCTATGCAGTTACTTGCTTTTTGTTTATGAAATAACTTGAGAGGCAAAAATCAATCATATTATGGTCAATGATGGCCCCACAATTAACATATTAACACTAAGATTTATGAAAGAATTATCCATGTTTGTAAATGAACTTATGCTTAACTAATTGATGATTTAAGGTTTTAACTTAGGGAGGAAAAGGCCATTAAAAATATCCAGCTTGACCTTCTTATCAAAGATTTTTTATTAGAAATATTATTCCATTTGATAAATGCAAGAACAACTTATGACATACTTTTAGGATGTACATGGCTATATGGAAATGGAGTAGTTTCTTTTATGCTTTATCTATGGATTACTTAATATAAAGATGGTAGATTGGGAAAGGGTGATGTAGACACTAACCGTTCAATATAGCCAAATCTTACTTTGTTGATGAAAAAATCTAGCTCAAAGAAACCAAAGTGAAGGAATTCTAAGTTTTTAGCTAAAAGGAAACGGGAATATCATCATTGAATGGCATACACTCAATTCAAAGGGAGAATAAATAGTAAAGCGTGAGAAAGGAGAGAATAACACTAGCCTAGAGGCAAAAGAAAACTCGAATTTTGGTTTGCTCCTTAAACAAAAGTTAAAAATAAAAGATATAGAGGAACTAAAGGGTTTAACTCTTAAGTAAAAAAAAAGTGTGGAAGGAGAAGATTAAGCTTCCATATTAAGCTTAGTGTATGACATAAAAACTACCTTATGTCTAAAGATGCAAAATAATTTAAGGTGCCATATATATGCAAAAAAAAAAAAGGATCTAGGTAATCGAAAGAAATCAATAAGGGTGTCAATCTTTGATTGTCTAAGAAGACCATCAGTATAAAGATTTATACATGAACAAATAGAAAAAATAATAGAGTGAAGAAATAAGGTGTGCTTCCACTTAAAAAGAAAATTTTGCTTTCATTTATACAAGACTGAGAGTCAAGAATATTGGGAGTAAAGTGAAACCTAAAAAAGTAGTTAGGGTTAATTTTTCTTCCAAATTAGTATAACGTAAAGTGTCATATAACATGAAGAGTCAACATTAAATAAAAAGTGAAGGTGGACACAACTTTAAAAGGAAAGGTCCATATAAGCATAATCAAAAATAAATTAACATCTTCATGAGGTGAAGATAAATTATTACGGAAAATGGTGATTTGCAATCATGTTTTTGTTTAAGATTTTAGTGCAATGATTCAAAAAGAAGGAAGTATTGATGATGCTCATCTTTCCTTAGAAAAAATAAATTAGGCAACTATTGATGCATTAAAAGAATATCAATCTTAGTATCACCGAATAGTCTTATCTAATCTTCATGAATGTGAATTTGTCTAGAAAAGAACAAGAAGCTTACAAAGCCTATTAATGAAGTATAGAGATGCTTTTACTTTTACCTATAAGTAGATGCTAAGACTAGATTCTAAAGTTACAATGCATCACATTGTTAAGAAAGGAAAAAGGCTCATCAAACAAGCATAAAGTTGATTCTAACTAAAGCTAACACTACAAATCAAGGATGTAAATTAAGAAGCTTATAAAATTGAATTTCATTTGGGAAGTCAAATATCCAACTTAGATCTCAAACATCTTCCTTGTAAAGATAATGGTCACTTGTGCATATTTATTAATTTTAGAGCTCTTAACAATGAGTTCCCTAAACATTACTTTCCTTTTGTCATCACTGAAATCATAATAGATGCAATGATTGGTTATAAAGCATTAACTTTTATAAATAATTGGTAGCATATATTGAATCTCATATCCTATAAATCTTTCTAAGTAAGTGCATCTATCAATTCTATAGTATAAGTTATAGAATGCAAAGTTTCAATCCTATAAAGACTATAGTACTAGTATTAACTTTTTTTCTTTTATTTAACTAATAAATTCTAACAATGGTGATTGGTAAAATTCAAATTCAAAGCAATGAGCTAAAACAAATGAACATACTTGACAAACTAGAAAAAAGATTAAAGCAAGAAATAATCAATAAAAACAACAATACCAAGATAGTGAATTCCCCAAGGACTTCTCCTACATATAAGACTTATCATATAGATTTAAACTAAAGTTTATTGAACCATGAAAATTCATCAATGATGCTAATATTTTTTTTCAAGATTATTAACCACTAATAATAATTTGAATAATCAAAGTCTCTTTCAAATAATAACCCTTAGAATTGTATTACCCAATTTATGAATTCCTCTATTTTATTTAACTCTAATTTGAAAGATTTATGTCATCATATCTCTAGGATTGCATATAATTTTTTTGATTATTCTAATTCAATTCATACAATAAGAGATAAGATCAGGAATGTAGTAGTAAGAGATATTGAGGGTGGCTAACATTTATATTAAATTAAGGGAGACAAAGCTTAGGTGGTTTAGACATATTAAGAGGAGATATCATAATACTCCAGTGGGAAGATGTAAGAAGATTAGCTTAGAAATTGTAAGAGAAGAACAGGAAGACCTAAAATGAATTGAGAGGAGGTGATTAGGAACAATATGACCCTACTAGAAGCTACCGGGGACTTAGTCTTTAATAAGAAACTTTGGTGAGCTAGGATACGGGTAAAGAACCCTACATAGAGATTTGAACCTTTCCCATCAGTTTAGTTATTTTATTTCTTTTTCTTTTTCTTTTCTTCTATTAGTTACTTATTTGTTCCTTTCTTTTCTGTTTATTTATTAACTTACTTTTCTTTTCATTTTATTATATTTTTTATTTTTTATTTTTACAAATATTTGTTTATGTATTTAGCTATTGTTTTTCCCAACTATTTTCAAAAAAAATTTTAAGTGTATCAAAAAGAACGTCTTTATTAGTTAGAGATGAGGCTGTGTGCTTCTGAACCTCCCTAAATTTTGCATCTCGACGAGATTTCTATTGGGATGATGTTTTTGTTATTTTTAATTCATCATTTCCATCCTAGGTTTCTAATATCTCCTTAAATGATGGCATACTATAAGCCAAAGAATAATTTCCTTTGCAGCCTTGCATTATGTTTGGTAACTATAGCAATTAACAAATCATAAAAATAAGCCACAAACATAAAATCACGAAAGAGAGCTCTAAATAAAAAATAAACATAGAAATAAATGAAAATAAAATAAATACAAAAGAAAACAATAGCTAGATTGATTAAAATTAAGTGTTCCTAATATCCTACTCCCCAACAACAACGGTAAAATCTTGGTAATGAATGTTCGATCTCCTACCCTATAAATCTTTCTAAGCAAGTGCACCAATCACTACTTTAGTATAAGTTATGGAGTATCAAGTATCAATTATATAAAGACTATGAGCACCAGTATTAACCCTTTTCTTATTATCTAACTGTTAAATTATGTCAATAGTGATTAATTAAATTCAAATTTAAAAAAATAAACTGAAACAAATCAACACAATTGACTAACTAGAACAAAGATTACACTAAGAAACAACTAATAAAAACATGAATAACTGAATAGTGAATCCTTCTAGGACTTGTCCTATATATAAGACTTAACGCATTAATTTAACCTAAAGTTCATTAGATAATAAAAAATTCTTAATTACGTTAATTTCTCTCATAAAATTATTAATAACTAATCATATGTTGATTAATCAAAATATCTTTCTAATTAAAACTATTGGAATTGCATTACCTAATTTATAAATTCCTTTATTAGATTTGACTTTATTATGGAAGACTTAGATGAGGTAATTTAGTAGATTCCTCCTAATGAGAAAGTTATTTTAAAAGGAGATTTTAATGGCTAAGTTATTTTAGAAGGATATTTTAATGGCTACATAGGGGCAACATCAAATGGGTATTCATAAGCTCATGGGAGTTTCACGTACAAAGATTAAAATGACAGTGGAACTGGTAACGTTTCATTCGATGGTAGCTAACTATTTTTTTTTAAAAAAAGAGGACCATTAGTTGACTTTAAGGAGCAAAACCATGAAGAATCAAAATGATTACTTCCTTGTAAGGCAGAGTGATCTACTTAGTTGCAAGGATTGCAAACTCATACCTAACGCATGCTTGACAACTTAGTATAAATTGCTAGTTATAGATCTTATAATTAAGGGTTGGAGAAATAAGAGAAGTCATCGGAGGTTTACTAAAGTTAGATGGTGGAATCTAAAAGTTGATACGACAATACAACTTAGGAATAAAGTAATATCCAAAAAAGAATGGAAACTGGAAGGAAATGCTAACAAATGTGGGAGAAAGTAGCAACTCTTTTAAGGAATATAGCTAAAGAGATCTTGAAAGTTTCTAAAAGGCCTAAGGGTAGTATGATGGCATTGTAGTGGTGGAATGAAGATGTACAAAAAAGGTAAATATCAAGAGGTTTGCCTATAAAGCTCTAATGGATAACATTATAGATGTAGAGAAGGTAATTGACAAATAAAGTTACAATATGGCAAAGAAAGAGGTATAAAAGATAATCTTAGAAGCCAAAAGTAGAGATTATGAGAAATTATACCAACAATAGGAAACTAAATATGGAGAAAGAGATATATTTAAGTAGGCAACAACTAGGGAATGGAAAGCGAGAGATTTAGATCAAAATCATTGTATAAAGGATGAAGTAAGACGGGTGCTCGTGGATGAAACGTACATCAAGAAGAGATAGTAGTGATATTTCTGTAGCTTTTTCATTGAAGGTGGAGAAGATAACATCTTAGGGGATATTAGGACATCTGATAAATATCGTTCACTTATTACCGGTAAATCACAAGAGAAGAAATTAAAGGGGGATTAAGGGAGACGAAGAATGAAAGGGCAGTAGGATCTAATGACCTTCCCATAGAGGTGTGGAAGAGCCTAAGAGAAGAGGGTCTTACTTGGTTATTCAAGCTTTTTTATGTGAACTTTAAGCTTGACAAAATGTTGAAAGAGTGAAGATTAAGTACATTAATTCCTCTATACAAAAACAAAAGGGACATCTAAAGTTGTAATAAATATTGAGGTATCAAACTACTTAGTCACACCATGAAGTTATAATAGAGGGTAATTGAGAAGAAAGTAAGAAAGGATACACCTATCTAATAGAACCAATTTGGTTTTAGTGGTTTACAGCAAAAGTTATATATCTTCTTAAAAGATTAATAGAATATTGTAGGGAAAGATAACAAGACTTGTATATAGTTTTTATTGGCTTAGAGAAGACTTATGATAAGATACCTATGGAAGTTATGTTAAGGTGTTTAGAAGTTAAGGGACTTCCTATGACTCATACAATTTATTATAGATATGTATGAAGGTATTAAGACTAAAGTAAGGATGATATAAGGAGATACAAAGCATTTCTCTATCGATATTGAGCTATACTACGGATCCTTGTTGAGCCCCTTCCTACTTGCAATTGTGATGGATTATGATAGGAGCTTAATTGATTATAAATTTATTTCCTAATACTTAGTGATTATTGCTATAAATTTGCTTAAGATACTCAATTTGACTCATACGTAATTTTAGGCACAACTCAGAAGTAAAAAAGTTAAAGTGAGTCAAAAGCACGATATTTAGGCCATTTTTTAAAGATTAATTTTTACTTGTCTCCGTAGAGTAAGAAGATAAAAATTAAAAGACAAGAAGAAGACAAGAAAAATGAAAACACAAACAAGAAAAATCACAGTTTCTCATGGCAAAGAAGTACAAAAGTTATGCACGAAAATTGCATGTTTTTGCATGCAATTATGTGAATTTAATGGCTAGTAAAACAAAGGTGGCCAAGAAAATGAGCAACCAAGCAAGGAGCTACATGTCACTAAAGAAAAAACCAAAACAATGTAAATAAGCAGCTGGGAAAAGATGAAGCATGAAATGATAGCATAATGGAAAGCAGCCAAGGGAAGCAACAGATGACCAAATGATAAAACATAGCCACGTTGAAGCAGAACAAAACGTAGACGCACGCCAAAACGTAAACAGCGCAGACATTTCACCCCAGCAGGAAATGACAACATGCAGAAACAGAGCCAAGAGACCAAAACGCAGTAACTAGAAGGAAACTACGGTAGCAAGCTGGAATGAAGAAAACACTATTGTCGGGATGGATGAAACGTTGTCGTAGGCAAGAGTTAAAAATGCACAGTGGAAAAAGATAAAACGTAGAAGCAATAAGGGTTTGGAAAGTTGGTTTTAAAGAAAACCATAGAACAATGTAGATTTTAAGGAAACACAAGAACAACAGTAGCGAGAGAACAAAAAGTGGTCTTCAGCTAGGGGAACATTTTGGGGGCTGACCCAAATTTCTCTTCAAGAGCTTCGGGAGAGCATGAAGATAAGAGGCAAAGCTCTTAACCATACCCATGGAGGGGTAACTTTCCCACACCAGTTTGGAGGCGACATCAGCGTCGAAGTCCCAATTAAGCATTCGTTCACTGTTTTTTTATTTCTTTCTCTCTTTAAAAATTGTTTATGTTATCCGATGTGTATGGATTTGGTATTATGAAAAGATGATTTTAATACATTCATTGGATCGTTTATTTGTAAACCCATTGCAAGAATTCGATATAATCTGTAATTGTTATATTTGAAATTCATGTGTAGGGACTAATGGTTTATAATCATTAAGAATAACTTAATCTAGGTTAATGACATATCACATGTGATTGTTGCCTTGATTAATTTGTTTTCCTAATTCGTAATGCTACTATCTAATTGAATCTAAAGATCTTATCCTAGGTTATTTAATAGTTAAGTTTAATTAACAATCGTATCTTAATTAAACAATACCTAAGGGAAAACTCGAGTTAATTATTAACCTACAATTAATAATTATTAGGAGAGATTTGAAAACAATGAATCAATGTAATATGTTTAATTAAGATGTAGGTTGAGATTGAACCAAAGAACCGAGTCCCTATTGAATTTCCCATTTTTATCATTTTTAACATGTTTTCTTTAAATTGCTTTTGTTAGTTAGTTTAACTTTATTTTATTTTCTTATTTCTAAAACCAAAACCCCTTAAACCTAAACATCGATTAATTTATTTTAGCAACTTTAAACCTACTCTTTGTGGGATTGACCTAGACTCAGCACTACTATAGTAGTAGTCTTGTTTATTTTGACTAGCGTTATGATGCACTGTCATATTAACTCATTAAGAATATCTAAGCTGATGTGACTTGATATATGTTGTTTACTAATAATTTTGTTTTAGTGGGTGAAACAAAAGAGGGTGTCAATGTCAAGTTAGCACTTTAGAAGAATACATTAGAGTCAAAGCGTTTTAAATTAAGTAAGACTAAGACTGAGTACTTATAGTGTAACTCTTTGGCCCATAAGTTGGCATCCAATTTGAAGATAAATATTGATCCAAAAATTATTTTACATAAAGAATAATTTAAATACCTTGGATCTATCATCCAAAAGCAATTACAAGATTGATGAAGACATAGTCCACTGTATCAAATCAGAGTAGCTTAAATGGAGCATTAAAAAGAGTGGGTTCCTATGCCTAAGGTCTGCTTTTATCTTTGAAATTCATGCACTGATATGTTTAAAGACCTTAGTCAAGAAAGAAAAAGACTAAACTACTTCAACTTATAAGTAAGTTGATGATAAACTACCTTACTAATTTTCACCTTCTGCAGAGAATAAGAAACAAATATTTCAAGTTCTCATTATTTGATACCTTTTCTCTCTTCTTCCACCTTGCTACTTTGTGTGATCATATTTTAACTTTGTTGGTTTCTTTATGTAATTGATGAATGAAAGTGAAAAAAAAATCTCACTAAAGATGAATCCATAATAATAATCTCATAATTTGGTTAGCATGCATGCATCCAGCCACTTTGTTAATAAATGACTTGGGTCTTTTGCCACTAATTAAGAAACCCTTTTTATTATTCAGGATGGAATACCTATAAACTCTATATAACTCACTTTTAATTTGTTCAAGGAGTAAGGTCAACAATTGTGGCTAAAAAGCGATCATAAAGTAAAGGAGTCTACTTGTGGCTTAAATTGGTTGAACATGTTAAGAGGAGACATCTTGACGTTCCAGTGAGAAGATACAAGAAGATTGTACTTAGGGACTATAAGAAAAAAAGAAGAAGACCTAATAAGAACTAGGGGAGGTGATTAAGAATGATATGGTTTTATTAAAGCTTACCGAAGACTATATATATATAATTCTCTTTTAGTTGCTTGTTTGTTTTATTTATTTATTAGTCTTCTTCCTTGTTTGTTTATTTGTTTATTTACATTCTTTACCTCTTTTATTTGTATTTTATTATTTATTTATTATATTATATTATTATGCTTTATTTTATTATATTGTTATTAAATTTCTATTCTTATCTTAGTTTGCTTTTATTTTATGTAATTATTTGTTTATTTTATAATAATTATTATAATTTTATCTTCCAACAATTCTTAAAATCTTTTTCTTTTCTCCTTTTTATGTGAGTCTATCGAAAACAACATCTCTTTTAGTTAACTTTTTAAATGACACTTTGAATCCATTTTCATAGGAATCATCTCGTATTGACTATGTTGTTGCATTTTGAAACTTAATGTGAGTCTTAAAGGTGTTCCCTCGTGAGACTCACATCGAGTTTCAAAATGCTGCAACATATTTAGTTAAAGATGATTATCCCTTTATCGTATCATTCAAAAAGTTTTTAGGCTTGATTACTCATTAACAAGAAATTAAGATTGACTAATCTAATATCGACACCAATATGAAGAAGCATGAACCAAAGAACTTGCATGAACAAAAAAGTTTACAAGAAAGGCTAGCATATATTAGAAGGTATGTATTCAATCTTGTTAGGCGATGTCAAACATTCAATCATTTAATGAAGTAGGAGTTCCTTTCAAATGGGAAGAAGCATGTCAACACGCTTTTAATATCATCAAATAATACCTATTGCTCCCTCCGGTATTATAAGCATTCTATCAAAGTCAAGCATTAATCTTATACCTTACAGGTCAAATAAGGTCGTTAAGAGTCTTACATAATGAAATAATGAAAAGAAAGAAAATGCACTCAATTAATTTGGTAAAGCCGTGAATGGTGTCAAACTCAACTATATACCTGTCAAGAATATATGCTTGGCGCTAGCCTTTCTGATCACGTTTGGACAACAATTGATCAGCTAAAAAATTAGCTGATTAGCCAAAATAGTCAAACAGCTGATACATATGTTTGGTTAATTGGCCGGTTGGGTTAAATCAGCTAACCCAACCAACCAAAACCAATAAGCTACGGAACACCAGCATTTGGGATAATCCCAAAGCCAAAAAGTCAAGTTTGCTCGTCTTCCTCAACTCGTCTCTCTCGTTTTCTCCTGAAGGTCTTGCGTTTTCTCTCTGCTCTATGATCTCTTCCTTCTTCATTTTTTTAACTGGTTTTGATATGAATTTCACATTCTAACCTCTTCGCTTCTGTGTGCTTTCTTTCTAGGGTTTTGCCGAAAGTGTCGTGGCGATGGAGCTAAAAATGATCCTAATGATCTTCACTTTCTCACCTTCGTCTCAAAATTTTCCTGGTAATATCTTCAATTCACTTCCATCAAAAGTCATCTCTTTGTTCATCTGTGTGTGTCACGACTATCTCCATTTTTCTTCCATAAGTTTTACAGACTCACGAATCCACATTTTATTTACACAGAGACGAGGATGTGAAACCACCAAGATTTGATGGCAAGTAGTTGGGTTTAACGAGTTTTGAAAAGGGCATTTCTTCATTAGCAACTATCTGACCAGAATCATGAGAAAAGGTCTCGCCTTTAGCATCACCAAGAGTGCCCCTTTTCTTATTTTTTGAAGATTCAGGACTGTGATTAATGGTATGACTTTTAGAACTATAGATGTGTGATCTCTTTTGGATTGTGATGTTTCAAAGTATGTGTAAGATCATGACGTTGTTTTAGTAAGCATTTTTGTTTACTGCATTTGATGAATAGTTTCTGTTCTTTAATGATCTTCCCATTTTATCAATTGCAACTGTAGATATGGAAATCTTAAGAAGAGTTTTAAGACTCTTTTGATCAACCAATTTCATCTATATGCAGATGGAACCCGCGGAAAGGTGGAGATGGAATCTAATGAGGAAATCCCTTTTAGCACATCATCGGCAGGAACTAATCTTCATCCTTTTGACTCCAAGTTACAGAGTGCGGGTCTTCTTGGTGATGTTGGCAGGGTCAGGGAATAGAAGGTAAGGTAATTGAAGTTCCTTGTTTGCTTAATTATGTGCAATTTTGGGTCAATTTTGTAGCTGTAATTACGTAGAAGCTTGCTAGTATTCTCTGATTTAAAGGGTATTTATTAGGTTAACTACATGAATGTTACACGAAATGGAATTAGGAAATGTCCTTGTGATATTGATTGATAATTGTAAGAATTTGATTAGGTGAAATAACTACTAGGTTTGTTAAGTTAAAATTTTTCTTTTGATTAGATTGTTTGTTTGCTAGGTTATTGACCTATCTAGTATTTGTTGGAAGTAAAAGTTTTTTTTTTTTGCAAAGACCTTTTGATTGGTTCTCAAATATTTCTCCCCTTAGCTTTTAGACTGATCCATACAAAATTTTGTTGCTAATAATACTTGCTCCCTTGATACATTAAGCTATTCTTAGGCGTTTCAACTTCAGTTATGGTGGAGTTGACCCTTGACCCTAAGCTTGTATATCACTGTGGATTGAAACAAAGGAAACTTCCTGTATGCAGTTTGATGAGTCTGCACATAACTAACGATGTTAACATCACATGATCTTGAAATCTGAAGGCATTTTTGTATTTTCCTCAAGAATTGGTGGAGAACAATCCCCTAATTGCAGTGTATGTCTCCCTGCCAACACCTCCCACCCCTCAGTTGATTTGAAGCACCCTGTCAAATCCTATGGAAGCTATTGATAACAAGAGGTGGCCATTGAAAATCTAGAAATCAGAGGTTTGTATCTGTTGATTTAACCAATCTGTTTTGTATCTGTTGATTTCATTAAATGAAGTGTGATAGTGGTTGAGATATAAATGAAGTCTGACAGTATATTTGAGAAAGATCTGTCAATTTCTTATCTTTTTAGTTAATTATCTATTTGTTCTTTTGGATTATGAGAAATTTGTGTTAATTGTTGAAATTGATGTGTATTTTCCTAGTTATTGAGTTATGGGGACCCAATAAAAGGATTACAAGAAACAAAATTTTGAAAGGACCTTTTTCTTCATTTGGATCTGCTCTTATTCTATAGGTATTTATTTTGGAGTTTGGTATCTAGAGACTAGCTTTAAGGTTATACGAAGGAAGGTTTTTGACTGCTATGGATTGTAGAAAGTATGGAAGTGTTCAGAGTTCAATTTATTTGTTGTTCTTATAACTGCACCGCAGTATGCAATCACATTTATCTCCCGCAGTATGCAATCACATCTGCCCTTTTATTTAGTGAAACTATGTGTTGATTTAATAAAAGTATATCTGAGATAGATATTTCATTAAATGAAGTGTGATAGTAGTTGAGATATAAATGAAGTCTGTGGTTGATTTTTTTATTTATTACATTTAACTCCACTTGTTAAACCACAACTGCCCACTGTTTGTTTTTCACCTATAAAAAGCTAACACAATCTTACATTACCTGATCAGTGACTTTGATTCTTTACCGATCCCTGGTGGGTTCACTTGGATTTTAACTTTTAGTGAGTTGTTTGCTGTTTTCTTTAATGTCAATGCTATCTTTCTTTGTTTTCATTTGTAAGATTTGTTCTTTCTATGTTCTCATGCCTCACTTCTTTTCTTTAATGTTTTCATCTTCTTTTCTTTTAGTGCTTTTAGAGTATTTTCTGGATGTAATTATCAAGTGGGCATTTCCTTTTAGAACAATAGTCTACACGCATGGTTTTTTAATACTCTGATTTCCCTTTTATTGATGGGTTTTGATAAGTTCTCTTTTCGGTTGTCTTAGTTATTTTCTACTTTATTACCTCATATGTAATTTCCTTACTGTTATTGATTTCTTCAGGAAAATGGTAAGAACTAGTTATATATGCTGATTGGAGAGGTATTCCATCTTTGCAATGTCTACAAGAATTGGAGTTTTATGAGTGAACAAACTATTACCTAGATACTCCTGTTCTTGATGAAGTACCTATGTATCCATTTGCACCACAGAGATTGATTGTCCTTCAATAGT